>CALSBV010009910.1:0-11085 GCA_943590825.1 Bovichtus diacanthus | reverse complement strand
CACACACACACACACACACACACACACACACACACACATACTTTCCGTGTGAACTTCTCATCTCATGCTAATGTCTCCTTTTTTTTTTTTGTATCTCCCAAGACATCATGGAACTTCTTGGAGATAAGCATCACTTAAACACACAAATGCACATAGCGCAGAAAAACATTCGTCAGTGTGCTGCCTGGCACCATTCAGGCTGTGTGTACGTGTGAGTGTGTGTGTGTGTGTGTGCACATTTTTGCTCTAACCCTTTGTGTGAAGGTGCGAGCTTGTGTGTCCACTTGTACAGATGTCTCCAGGTAACTTGCCCTAATGTGTCTTTCTGGTAATGCAACGATACCTTCTAGTGAGAGTGTATGTCTTTTTGTTTGTGGTCGAATGTGTGTTCCCGTGTGTGTGTGTGTCTGTGTGTGTGTGTGTCCGTGTCCTTTAACGTTCCACTGGCCCACATGAGCGATGCAGGCAGTGCGGGCCACAGCCGGTTCACTATAAATCACACAGACAAATGCTGGATTCGTGCTTTGGGAAAACTGCTTGTTCCTACTGAAATGTCGTGGCGCTCCACCTCCGACTACATCGCTCTGTCTGCGGCACGCCCTACCAACGCCCTTGGAGGAAGACACAAACAGACACAGAGGCACAGACACCCAGGAACACCCGGGAACAGACAACCTCAGAGTTTATAATGCTTCCTTTCACATGATACACACAAGGATGTCCGGAAAGTTGGACATTGTTTCCGCTCGGATTTCATATCGGCACACAAAACAGCTCATGCCGACGTGAATCAGGAGCTCTATGCAAGTAAACAAAAAAAAAAAAACAGCATCGTAAACATTACAGACTGAAGCTGGGCCGACACTGTGCCGATTCCCACTCGACTCCTTTTAGTATCTGGCTGGATTCCTGTCATTTCACTTGCAGTTTGAGGGTCAATCGCCTAAATATTTAGTGGTGTCGCTCTTGCGATTGGATGAACTTCTGGCAGGTCTGAAGTGTTGCTCAGCTGTCCTGTAGTTTGAGCAGTTCCACAACCAGATTTCCCTCCATAGCTGCTGTGAAACGACCTGCTCTGCACTGTAGTAAGCGAGTGTCGTCGGCGGGTTGGTTGATCAAACGTCTCTGCGCAGACACACACAAAGACCTGTGAGAGTAAGAAACACACACAATCATCGCGTGAATAAAAAAAAAAGGACATGCACACCAATGAAATCTCATTTGCGATGAAGCTCACGTTCACTCACAAAGATATGCACGTGCAATATTAGCAGCCGTACGTCCTCGGACACAGAAACCAGCCTTGCCCTGAAATAAGTAGTTAACCTTGACGCCACCAGATTTGTGTCCCAAGATGTCAGGTGGTGAGTCCCCATAATGTGACTGTGTGAACAGAATTCTGTCCCTCTCCCTCTCTGACACACACACACACACACACACACACACACAGGACATAACAAAGTCAGCTGCAGACAGAGTACTGATGTAGACCTTCATGCTTTACGGCATACTGAATGGGCGTCTGGGTGTACACTTGTGTGTGGGTGTGTGTGGGTGTGTGTGTGTATATATATAATTACTGTGTGGACCCAAAATCTGTTCACACAGTCACACTCTGGGGAATTACCTTCCATCTGGGGACACTTTAACTTTAACTGTTGCTTTTCTAGTCATGACAATTAAATATTGTTGAGAAATACTTTAAATCTGGAACCAAGTTTTGGTGCTTAAGATTAGATTATATAACAAGCTTAAACATCCTTCAGGTATAGTCGCAGGTGTGCATGCTTCTTTGTGTGTGTGTGTGTGTGACAGATTTTTGACCGTTTAGTGTCCTGCAGCCAACGTTAAAACCAACATTTTCGATGCAAATCCTCAAAACGCATGTTTGAAATGTACCCATGTTTTGAGAGGCTGCGGATGAAAACGCACACATTCCGCTAAAGACGTCAAACTGAAAAAAGAAGCTTTGCACAAGCAGTTGCGAGGCAAACCTAGATAAGAGTTTGTTATATTATTTGAATCTGTTTTACAGTTTGGAGAAGCGTGCACCTGAGCCAACAGGCCACGCAATGATCGCCAGCTGGTCCCAACACACCACCGACAAAACAATTACCTCCACTAATTGCCCATATCACTAAATCCCTTTTCTTTCTCCTCTCTTGCTCCGTTTCTTACTCTCCTGGCCCTCGTGCACTCCTTCAGTACCCTGCTCCCTCTAGTATTTCACTTTACTGCCTGTTTGTACAAGCAGGGGAAGGCTCTGAATATCGGAAAGTCGTCCATGTGTTTTTTTTTTATCTCTAAATCTTTTTTTTTTGTTTTTGTGATGCAGGTGTTCATGTTAGATTCTACTGACTGACTGTTATGATTCAGGGAAGTTAATATTCAGGTGGCAGGTTGATAGTTGGTGTTTTGTGGAGATGGTTGTTTTCAAAGCTAGCAGTGAAAACGTTTTTTTTTTTTTTCTTTTTTTTATATAAAAAGCATGAATTCTGTCTAAATTGATGGTGTTTTGTGTTCCAATGGGAGCCAACTGGAGGTCATACAGTCTTCTGATTTACCACCGCGTCACTGATAATAACCTGCTGCTGCTGTGATAATGTCCTTTCCACATCCTGCTCCCACATTACCAGTTCTGCCACCGCACTCATGTGATACAACGCAGGTGGTTTCACCGTCTCCCTCGTTCAACAAATCCCATTCTGTCTGTCAAGCTTCAGCTTATAAAATCTAATTCTCTCGCCATCGCGCTGTTGCACTTCCTGCTTGTACTTACCTCTCCTTGTTTCACTCCTTTTCTTTTATCTCTTTTCCCTGCCCTCTCTTCATCTCTCCCTTTCCTTTTCCCTCGTCTTCCTGTCCCTTCTTGTCTTCCCATGTCTTAACTTTCTACTTTCCTTTCCATATGTTATTCCCTTCCATTAAGTCTTTCTTTAATTATTTCCCTTTGCACCTTGTAGTGTATTGTAGTTTCTCTGCACAGCTTTCCTTCCTTCATCTTCCTTCTCCTCTACCTGTCTTTACATCTGTTCTTTTACTCATATTCTCTTTTCCGTCCTTCCTTTCCCTCTTCATCCTCTTCCTCGTGTCTTCGTACACGTTTGCCTTTTCCGCTCTCCTTTCTTCCCACCTTTCCCTCTCACCTGCCTCTACGCCTCTTTTCGCTCTTTTCCTGCTTCCTGTCAGCTGCTCCACCCGTGCGTCTACCTGTCTGTCCTCCTTCCTGTCTGCCTGTCTCGCCCGCTGCTTCCTCTCAGGCTGTGCTGGTTCATTACTCTGCATGCTGCCGTGATGTGAATTCAATGCAAATAGCGAGGGCAACACAAATGGATCAGGTTCTTGGCGCAGAGAGGGAGATGGAAAGAGAGAGATCTAAAGACTGAGTGGGTGCGAGGCAGCGTGCGACTTCCATTCTTCTGATTTCCCAAATGGAGAAGCATAACCATCTATCACTCCTGCAGAGAGAGGCTGTGTATATGGATGGATGTCATCTCTCCTGTTGCGAACACAGCTGCAAATCACTGTCAATCACATAAAAAAAAAAAAAAATCCCGTCTTCAATTCCTGTGAAACACACTGAATCATTTACAAGTCTAACGTAGTCTCAAACGTTCATGCGCGCGCACACACACACACACGCAGGGACCACCTGCGTAGGAATTTAATACTATCTTCTTTGATAGTGGAAGTGATATCTGACTGGTAAATGGAAATTCTCAGTTTCCGTGGCTGAAAGCGGGACTCCCTGTAATGATTTCACGCCAGCAGACGTCACTCTATTCTCTTTTCATCTTCTTCTCTTTCCCCCCCGTTCTCCACGCTTCTCTAACCCTGCAGGACTTATACATGCTTACGTTTCTTTGTCACTTCTGTCCAATTTGAAGACACTTTATTGACCATGACAGGCAAAGAATTCATGTGGATTAATGAGGAAAAGAAATAATAACCGGTGCTATTAAAAGGCAGACGGGTGCCAAATGCCAAGCATTGATTTTTAACTACTGTCGACAGTAAACAATGTTTGAATGTCATATCCATAAACACGTAAATGTTTGATGAGCTCTGACGCTCTCTGACGATGATTCTTCAAACTATCGTGAGCTGAACTGTGGGCAGGATTTGGATTTCACTCACTTCTCAATCTGGCTTCTTTTTTAAAAAAAAATTAGTCCAGAATCAGAAACGGTTTATTGCCGACTTTGCACATATATGGAGTTTGACTTTGGGGGCATCATAATAAACACAGTGCAAAAGTATAAAGACATCATTTAAAATAAAGAAAATAAAATTAACTAAAGGATATGAACAAAAATACAAGAATGTTTGAACTTATATGTTATTAAAATGCCTGTTCTTCATAAAATTCTTCCAATAAAAAATGAGAAAAATCAATACTCCTTTGCTCTTCAATACAGAAAACTAAAATAAATGGAGTTACAATAATACAAATAGGAGAAGATGAGTGCATAACTTATTCTAGGATTAGCAGAGAATGAAAAAACAACATTGTTTATACATTGTTTATATGGTTTATACTTGGAGTCAGAGAAGTGTTGTTGTGTCAAAGGGCTTTATAGTCTGTACGCCATGAACTCAAGACTTAAAGTGCCCTTAATCAAGGCATGTAACGCTGAGGTCGCACTGGAGGTTCCCATCTAGTGAGAATGAATTAAACTCATTTAAACAGATTAAAAGTTTTTTATACGTTTCTCCGTGGTTAACATCGCTTGAACATAACTTTGTTAAAAATGTAAAAACTTGGCAATCACTTGTCGCTGCCATTAGCTGACTTACCTGAAAAAGGAGACGTGGAAAATGAGATTTTTCAAGCAATTTACCAAGCATTATACTAGAATGCCATGTGTGCCTCCAGGGAGAACGGGTGTTTTCAAGTGCAGGTAAAGTACTGGCTTTTATTATGAATTGCCTCCCAACTCCTCAGGCTCCAACTCACACAAAGAGAATTGGATGTTAGATTTCTTCAATTAGACGTCTATCTGCTGTTATTCGTTTTCCTCTGATTGTTTTTTTTTTTCCGCATTTCTTTGTAGAAAGTTAATTTTCAGAATGACTGGTGTTAGTTTTAATTGGGTAAAAAGAGTGTGGACATAAATGGACTGGGGGCCAGTGGAACCCAGGGGAAAATAAGAAATCTTTCTCCAGAATCACTTTTATTTTATTTATTTTTTTCCACACTAAAGTTTGGACAAGACTACTACAGCATGTTCAACTTTTTTTTTTTTTTTTGCCGGGAGGTCAAAAAAGCTAACAAAAAAACTAACAAAAAAACAAAAAAAAGATGCTTTGGCATCAAGATATCATCTGCATTCCCCTTCCAGACCTCTTTGTCCGCGGCCGTGTTGAAAAATCACACACAAATGAACCTCTTACTTGACTTGATCCAGAGTCATCGGAGTTTCCATGTTTTTCTACCAGAAGTAGATTTATTAGCGATTTATGGGTGACGTCACAATATTTTTTGTGAGCCCCTTTTAATATGTAGTCCTAAAAGACAAACATTAGGTGAAAGCTAAAAATATAATTACCGTGCACATCTATGTAAATATTTCTCTATTTCTGTGAAATGATCAAATGTATAAATCCTATTTAAATGACCACAGTATAATGTTTTTGTAGCTGATAACTGTAAATGCAGGTTTAAGCTGTAAATAATTCATGCTCCTGCTGTTTACCCAACTCGTAAATAATGGCCTGCAAACAGTGTCAGTCTTGGAACAAATCCCCCCTACAGCAGACACAGTATCAGAGAGGCTTCTTCGTGAGACAAGTTCTGCAAGCAGCCAGTGACACTGCGCTGGAAGAAGCTGAACTGAAGCAAAGCAGCCCTCAGGAGAAACTAAGGGTTCTTGTTCCAAAATAAATAAAAAACTAGAATTCAAAAACTGTAACAAAATATAACACAACATGAGGCGGTCCTCCTGCCAAACACTGAGACAATTAATAAGTGGGAAACACTGTCTCCAAGGGCAAGAGCAAAACAATGTTTGATTTTGTATGCAGTCCATCATTCAGACACCCGTTTCACAGAAACTACAGACTGAATTCTGCACCAAGCAGGATTACTCCGTATTCTTGCAGGTTAACGAACACACATTCAACAACCCTTAAATTTCTTTGAATAACTGACAATTAGCAATGCTACGGCCATTCAAGTTCAGGCATTACAAATTAATTTAAAAACGTTTAAAGGTTATAGGCATAGTTCTGAAGTGACATAACAATCGATATGATACTGTCCCAAAACAAACGGTCCTATCTGGTTTCTTCAGAGGGAAAAAGTTAACTTCAGTTCAGTTACCTCTTGCTTTGGTGGGCATAGGTACTGGGCGTAGGTACTGGATGTTGGACGTTGGTACTGGACGTAGGTACTGGACGTAGGTACTGGACGTAGGTACTGGACGTTGGTACTGGGTGTAGGTACTACACGCTGGTACTGGACGTAGGTACTGGACGTTGGTACTGGGTGTAGGTACTGGATGTTGGACGTTGGTACTGGAGGTTGGTACTGGAGGTTGGTACTGGACGTAGGTACTGGGCGTAGGTACTGGATGTTGGACGTTGGTACTGGACGTAGGTACTACACGCTGGTACTGGACGTAGGTACTGGACGTTGGTACTGGGTGTAGGTACTGGATGTTGGACGTTGGTACTGGAGGTTGGTACTGGACGTAGGTACTGCACGTTGGTACTGGACGTAGGTACTGGACGTTGGTACTGGATGTTGGTACTAGGTGTAGGTACTGGATGTTGGACGTTGGTACTGGAGGTTGGTACTGGATGTAGGTACTACACGTTGGTACTGGACGTAGGTACTGGACGTTGGTACTGGGCGTAGGTACTGGGCGTTGGTACTGGACGTTGGTACTGGACGTAGGAACTGGACGAAGGTACTGGACGTTGGTACTGGACGTAGGAACTGGACGTTGGTACTGGGCGTTGGTACTGGACGTAGGTACTGGACGTAGGTACTGGACGTAGGTACTGGGTGTAGGTACTGGACGTAGGTACTGGGCGTAGATACTGGACGTAGGTACTGGACATGATTCTCTGGACACTTCCTGGGTCTCAGGATTTCTTTAACAGTGGAGAAGAAGTCGTTTATAAAATAATTTGTTTCCTTTTACGGTTCTCAATTGACCTCACTCCCAATCAGTGGAATTGCAAGTAAATTAATTTCATTAGTTGAACCACTATTTAGTTGAACTATAATTGCGTCTGCTCTTAGCACTGCTGACTCATTCCTGTTAAGTGACTGAATCACTTTCATATTTAGCTCGACTCACTTCAGACAGCCAAGGTTCAGTCACGTCAAAGCACAAGAGCAAGTGAAAGATAAGCTGAAGGAAAATAAATAGTTTCCTCTGTCCTACAGCGTCCAGACCCTCGTGAGTTAAAGTACAGTGATGGAGGAAATGAGTTCACGTGAACCTTTATATACACAGGCTATGATACAAACATATCGCTAATTAACAATTAGTTATGGGCAATCGTAGTTCATTAGAAAAACCTGTGTGTGTGTGTGTGTGTGTGCGCATAATCCAGTTCTACTATTCTTACCATTTTCTGTAAAAAGAAAAAAAATATATATATATATTAATTTTTTTTGGACAGCTTGATTTATGCCATCCTCACTGGGAAGTTATAGGTGTCCAATAAAATTTAAAAAAAAAACACTATTCATAATTGAATCTGCACAGTATTGCGTCTGTGGGCCGCGGGTGTGCTGAGCAGTCCTACCTGTGTCAGGGCTTTGACACAGAGCCACGCATTTTTCATGCTTGCAGCGTTGTTGCATGCACAGCATTCGCACGAATACGTTCCCAGCTGCTGATGAAAGCAGGAATCGTATAACAAGAGTGAATCATGGCACACCAGGAGACTTAAAAGAGTATAAATACTCTTTAATGCTTCATGTTTATTGTATAAGAAGAAATGCAGGGCAAAGCTGGCGGAGCCTGCGGCGGAACACGCTGCTTGCACCGTTGATCTTGTTGTGCAAAACATGAGCCATTGAAGACACTTGCAGCGTCCACTTTGTTGTACTTTTATATTGTATCGTGTCATAAAACGATAGGACGTTGTGCTGAACAGAAGTACTGGACCTCTGCTTGAGGGGGCTCAGTGTGAAGCATTAACACCAAACCCAGAAAGCAGAATCGCTTAATCTCCAGATTCAATACCTGAGCAGGACGTACGCCTCCTGCACATCCACACACACGTTCACCTCCTGTACACACAGTCACTTCATTTACACTCCCAGTTTACGTCCATACTTAAGAGCATCATTAAATGTGTCATGCTGTGGTTGACGTACTTTGGCCTCCTCTGATTCCCATCTCGCTGAATTCAAATGGGGCACTGCAACCCAGTATCCTGTGGCTTCTTACACACACACACACACACATATGTATATATATATATATAAACACGCACGCACGCATATACATAGCCAAGCTAAATGCATATACCCAAACACACACTTATCAATGCGCACCTCAGGTGGTCTGGCTTGCAAACTTGATGTTACTCTTGATTGGTAGCGACCCCTGATGTGCTCCTGATATACAGTATAGTGTGTGTGTGTGTGTGTGTGTGGGGCTGTGTGTCTGTATATGAAGTTTGTTTCAGTGGTGTTTATGACCTTTAACTCTTAAACAAATCCTTTGCTGCTCGTGTCTCCCCGGTGTGTCGGCGCATACCCAGCACGCTAATCAAATTGATTCACTGAAGTGGAAGCGGGGGTGTAAACAGTGGGTTACGCCGAAATATAGCATTTATTGTGAAGACGAGCCTGCGAGATGATACAGCGCTACATCAACAAAACATCAAATCACAACCTCAGACGTTCAGACCTCGAGACCTGACCTCTTTTCGTACGGATGCCGGGACAATACTGGAATGCAAGTGGAATACATTTTCACGGTAGTGGAAAAAACTAGAAAAAAGACTCGAGGACAAAGCTTCAACTCTGCATAATTGATTTCTAATAAATAAGTGATGATGTAAAGGTGAGGAGGATACGGACGGTCCTGATATTGGCTCGGACAGACACGCCCTGGTGTTAATGAGACATTGATTTAACATCACTAAATGATGTAAATATTCATTAGCTGTCAGCATAAAAATACATAATGGAGAGCGAAGGTGAGCCTGAGGAAGAGTTAACCAGACACTGAGGCTTGCCTCGGGGTTAAATCTACAGATAACAAAATGCAACGTGAAGAAATATGTATACACTCGATGTGTTATAATTCATATCGAGTAACTAATGCATTTAGAGGAGAATTCAACTACAGCGTGGCAGCTGCAAAGAATAGAGAATAAAAGTGTTGCATTGGAATTGTTATGCAGTTTGGTGAATCTGATGGAAATTCATATAGTAAGACTCCATGTAGTAAAATATGCATGGAGCCCAGAATGGCATCAATCGCAATGAGTCATGTTCAAAGTGTCAAGACAGGCTGGAAACGACTTCATTGTGTTGCATATGTTGTTCCTGCATTATGTTGATCAAGCAGCTTATGCAAAATGACATATTTACGCTCCGTAGCGAAGCAGCGACCGCCGTCTTCTGGAAATTACATTTATATTCTTCCAATTTGCAACCACAAATATGTTTAGGCAGTGACGTAATGCTGCATGGAATTACTTCTTTTTTTTTTTCTTTCTTTATATATTCAGTGTACCCTCATCGATAAATGAGTATAAATGAGGTGGACATATTAAACAGTTGGCTTTGGAGACTCCGAGTATTGGTCCATTTTCACCACTAAAACCTTTCGGGGTTTTTTTTTTTTCCTTTGGCAAGGTGGGAGCAACCTTGTGCCAATAAAGCTCCTTAAATTTAATTCACTTTAACTGATTTTTTTTAATTTTTTTTTTTAGCAAGAGTGAAGTGGAGTAAGGGAGAAGAGGCGTGAGCCACTTGCAGCAGAGAGACATCGTGTAAATATGGATGGTTATGAAGACATGGACATTTTCACGGCCTATTTTTAGAATAGAAACCAAATGTATAAAGTATTGTTTGTGACCTTTTGTGAATGGACCCAAACACTGTTCACACTATGTTGGAACATTGGTTCCTCTTTGACTGAGGCTGCATGAGGACACTTTAACGTGTAACACCTGAACCGTAACTCTCCACATGAGTCTGCGTCTGTTCTGAAATGCAGCCAGTATTGATCACCGCTTCACCCAACACACTGCAGAGCAACAGGCTGTGTTTTTTTTCTTTTTTAACAGCCAGCTATGCTGAGCTCATCAGCATTTAGCGCTTAGGCCAAAAACACTTTTTTTTTTAAATGCCAAGACCCTCCCAACTGGCTGGTTGGAATTTGCTAAATTGAACACACCACCTGGAAAAGCACGGGGACAAATATCAGACGGTCGGTAGGGGAGCAGTGAAGGGCACAGGCATCAGTAACATGTGAGGGTGTGTGCTCTGTTTGCTTCCAGAGAGCTTTTAGAGCTCCAATATGCTGGGAAACCACAAAAAAACACATTTGTATACTTTCACCATCATGAACAAATGATCAAAAGTCATGATTCTGAATCTGTGATAGTTTTATCAATGACAGGTTCACTGTCCAGACCCTCATCAATGACCTAACTACTATTGTGACTTCAGACATGTCATTCTTTTTGCATCTGTAGAGTCTCTGGAGCTGTAGTTAGTAAACTTTTGAGTTGTGAAATGTCAGTTCCATGTTGTAAAAACTACCTGACGCTCCAAGCACCAACACAAATACAAATATAATTGAGCAGAAAGCAATCCATTGGATTGATTTGTTCACTCTATTTTGGGACAAAGGGGGTCTCCCCCCCCCCCCCCCCCCATAGAGAAAACAATGTGTGAGCAAACAGCAGGCCTCCGTCTGCAAAGTTATAAGCTGCATTTTCAGCAGAGTGGGCAAATCTGCAAAGTCGGATCCTTATTCTATTGTCCAAATAACATGACAGGGGAAGCCAAGTCAGTAAGACACACCTGTGTGTGTGTGTGTGTGTGTGTGTGTGTGTGTGTGTGTGTGTGTGTGTGTGTGTGTGTGTGTGTGTGTGTGTGTG
>CALSBV010009904.1:0-14168 GCA_943590825.1 Bovichtus diacanthus | reverse complement strand
CTTAGACCCTCTGTCCTCAGACCCTCTGTCCTCAGACCCTCTGTCCTTAGACCCTCTAAACCTCAGGGAGACTGAGGAGGATCCTCTTATATATTATATATAATATATATATATACACATATAGAGGATCCTCTTATATATTATGTATAATATATATATATATATATAAGAGGATCCCTCTCCCAGGACGGACAGACATGCAATAGGTGACGTGTGTACAGAACAAACAGCATAGTTAAAAATACAGCATAGACGATCTATGAGACAGAAAACATGATACGATGGTATATAAAAAGATGGATCAGGAGGATCAATAAAGCTCCTGGTGTCAGGCAGGACCAGGGCAACAGGTGCAGCCAGGATTCGCGGTCCAGAAGTGATCTTTAATAGTGAAACCTGCCAGATGAGACACAGAAACTCCGGGGATGATGCTCCGGATGGTGAGTTAGTAACATGCATTTAAGGGACATGAATGCATATCAATAGAGAGGGAGAGGAGGAGAACGAGAAAGATGGGGAAGAGAGGAGAGGAGTGAGTCCCCCGACAGTCTAAGCCTATAGCAGCATAACTAGGGGCTGGTCCAGGGCAAACCTGAGCCAGCCCTAACTATAAGCTTAAAAAACTATGGAAACAATCAGACTTTACGGTCAAGTAATTATCACTTATCGCATCTGAATATAACAGAAAGGACTCGCGTTGGAACGATCTCGGAGAAGAAACGGACTTTATGGCCAAATAGTAATTAATAATCACCTCAGGGCGGCGTTAAAGAGATCTTTGTCAGTCATCTCGATTCCCTCATTATACATCTCATTAATTGACTGAATTGTTAACAGCAGCAATCTGGAAGAAAAATCAGAATGCATAGAGATGTGAGGTGTGTTCAAGTACTACAGTTTAGCCCAAACACAGGCGACATGCGCCTCATGTCCACGCAACAGTCGGCCTTCTTCTCTGCTCTTTAATGTTTGTTCCTTGTGTCTAAGTTTTGTGTACGGTTTAAACAATCTAGACACAACATGTTTAGTAGTGAGCTTCAGAGGTGCTGCAAGGCAGATTTTGTTGCCTTCGGACAAAGCCAGGCTAGCTGTTTCCCCCTGTTTCCAGTCTTTATGCTAAGCTAAGCTAACCTGCGTGGCTGTAGCTTCATGAGAGGGGTATCACTCTTCTCATCTAACTCTCAGCAAAAAAAGCGAATAAGTGTATTTCCCAAAATGTTGAACTACTCCTTTAAACCACCAGCAGCATTAGGTAGATGCAGGCTGAGCATCATTCATATGCTTTTCTATAAACATAACTCTATTATGCATTTAGGACGTGAAGATTTATTATTTAATCAAAATGTGTGACCTTTTGATTCTTTTCAGTCAAATTGTTGCTTTCAGATCAGTTGGAAATGTAAACTCTGACATTTTCAGTGACATTGCAAAGAAGAGGCCGTGTGATTACAAAGAAAAAAGTACATGATAACTAAATAAAAAGTGTCAAAATCACCGTCTGCAGAATAAATGTCAAGTTGACATATGTGCATCTGACAGGGACAGCACAAGACATATTGTGGATATTAAAGTAAACTTACACAGTCAGCGATTAATGTTCTTCTATAGAGTAATGCTAAATGTTTTATGATTTCACAGAACATACAGGACATTATTCAGTTAAGCAGTTAAAACAATGAGAATTGTTCATGTGCACGAACACGCTGGAGTATTAATATGAACATCTTTCCTCCCCCTTCAGAGACTTCTGGATCTTTTGTAGAAATGGCAGACTGACGTTACAGAACTCCCAACAAATCTCCAGAAATTTCCATAATTACACTGAGATAGTGATGAATTAGATTCTGTGTGCATCCATAAAAAAAGACAAAGAGGAGCAGTGGAAGTGACAGCTTAATCCAGAAGCATACTAGAAGATTCATGAGGACATTTCCATATACAAAACCAAGGGGATGAATGTGTAGAATATTTGCTAAAAGGCGTAATTACGATGATGTTTCTCGTGCTGCCTCCAAAGCTCTCCTCAGGGTCGTTTTCACGCTCGCGACATAAAAACAAACAACTGAATTAATTTGCCTTCGTTGCCTTCAACTGACATTGACAATGGAAATGTTGTGTTTAGTTCCCATTTTGCATAAATGCTGAAATAAGAGAAGGATTTTCCTCCTCGGCACAAAGCAGGTTTGCTTCTCGCTGCTAATCCTGTGTTAATTGTGACGACTAAATGAAGGCAGAGCCGGGGCTCTTTCCTGACGTCCTTTAGGACAATTAGACCACGTAATGCTTCAGCTTCAGCCCGTCTTTTCTCTCTCTCCCCCTGTTTTACGAGGCATTGACTCTCAATCTCTTTTGACACACTTTGGGCCCATTGTTTTCAACCAGAGTGGAAATGTATTACAGTCCTAATCTGCAGCTCTGGAATACATCACTCCAATTCTTCGCCAGACAATAGTTCTCAGCAGGAAAAGATGAAGTTGAATAGTTTCTCGGTGGCAGCGGCTCTGCTCAAGCTTCTTAAATGTGTCTAAATGGTGGTCGAAGCTTTAAAGTCCCTGTCAAGTTAAGGATTGCTGCAGTAATAGGTTAGGTGAGGCTATTTGGCAGCCATCATCACAGAATACAGCCTCAGTGTAGACGTGGGAGCAGAGCAATCACTCCATTTCTATCACTTAGTGTGTTTCCCACAGCTAAGGTGACAAGATATTACATTTACAATAAGTTAGGGCCGCAACTAGCGTTAACTTTTATTATCGATTAATCGTTTGGTCTGTAAAATGTCCGTCCCAGTTTCTCAGAGTCCAAGCTGACGTCTTCAGATGTCGTGTTTTGTCACTTTAATATGATATAAAACAGAGAAAAGCAGCAAATCTCCATTTTTTTGAGAGGCTGAAAACAGCATTTAAAGACATTTCTGCATGAAAAATGACTTGATTAGCAAAACAGTTGGCATAATCAGTAGTAACAATAATAAAAATAGTCTTTAGTTCCAGCCCTAAACAGCGCTTTTTAAATAAACCTTTTTAATCCTCCTGTGAGCCTCCCATTTATCTGCAGAACCTTCAGGGGGGCCCGACCCCCACGTTGGTAACCGCTGGTAAAGTGCGAGTTTGCTCCTGAGAATATTAAATGGCTTAAGGTTGCGTGCTTCTGCTTCCTTTGACCCAGAGAAGATAACACAGCTGCTGGGTGGAGAAGCTCCATCCCTGGAGACACGGTTTAACTAGGCGCTGATGGATTCATAAACAAATGAGTGGTGTGCAGCGGACAGACCGGAATCAGCCCAAGTAATTGCCACTGTGGTCACGCCTGTATGAGCATGACTCTCCTGCGCTTGTAAACCTGCCTCATTTTTTATAAATAGCATCAGGCGGGAGGTTGCTCTATGCTCAGGATAAGATGCCCCCGCCTCCTCCGGCTCACACAGCGCCCTCACACAACCTTTTTCCTTAATATCTCTTGAACGTAGAGCTGTCACCCCTCTGGGATCGTGATTGACAGAACACATGTCCGCGTTGATCCGCGTCCTGCTGACCACTCAGCTTTTCCCCCTGCCAGCACATTTCCAGACATCCCATCCCAGACCCACGAGGTTTACCTTCCTGCAGCTAATCATATTCAACGCTCTGCTTCTCTTGTTTTATTCATGCCAGCCTCATACTTTCGGTTCTCTCAATAATTGGAATGTGTCTTTTGTATTTATTCTTTTTTTTTTACAGTGCCTGAGGGTGCAATCACACTTTGTTTTCTTTGGTAATGTGGTGAAGTTTGTTGTGTAGTATTTTTGTATTTGCCTCATTACAGTTTACGCCAGGTTACATGTGACCTTGTAAACAAAAGTCACGCTGACGCACATGTGACTCCTTTTGTGCGGACACTTTGTGATCCGATCAGGTGTCAGATTGTGACACGGAATCAAAACAAATCTGATTCCAGTTGTTGCAACAAACAATGTATAGACTCAAACAAAGATAATCCCTCTAAACCAGGGGTGTCAAACTCATTTCACATCGCGGGCCGCATACGGCCTAGGAAGATGTCAAGTGGGCCGGACATACGAGTTCAGCCGCCTTCATCATTCATGTTTTAACAAACTCACCGCCGGAATACGGCTTTGATGCTAATGCTATTTCGCTAGCAATTAGGTAGCTGGCTTTTACTGCTGCTTCACTGACTTCTCGGCTATGGGTGAAAGTGGATTGCCCACCAGCAATTCATTAATCTTCTCTCTTCTCAGTTGTCCTTGCAAGCTGTTGTATTTTTCGCCGTGAAGAGTCTCATAGTGGCGCCGAATATTATATTCCTTAAGTACCGAAACTTGTTGCAAACACACCAAGCACAAAGGTTTCCCATGTATCTCCGTGAATAAATGAGACGTGGTCCATTTTTCTTGGAAAATGCTACACTCTGTATCCACTTTTCTCCTTTTTGATAATGACATTTTGGCTAATGAGGGTGTAGCGGGCAGGTGGAGAACAGGGTAGAAACAACGTTGTACCAAACCGCAGATGGCGCATTGATACCATCTGCTGGTCTGTCTCAGTGATGCGGCGTGTCTTCTACTCTGACCAAAACAGTGCGCCCCTAGCGGATAATTCTTGAAAAGCATTTCATTTAAAAAATCAAATCCAAGTCTTTTATGGATTTTTTCACTTTCAAATTCATCCTGCGGGCTGATAGAACCTCCTTGTGGGCCGGTTCCGGCCCGCGGGCCGTATGTTTGACACCCCTGCTCTAAATCATCGCTTGTGACCCCTAGAAGTGTGTGCCGGTGTCTGACACCCTGCAGCCCTCTGCCTGCCCTTTAAGAAAAGCATGATGTACCGACTTGCAGACATAAAACAATTAAAATAAAATTGGTTTAGATGTGAAAGTTTATTGTTGACATCTAAGTCCATGTCATTAGTTTTGGTCCTAAACCAAAGTACTGGACAAAGTGAGATTGTGGCCTGATGATGCCAATAAGTCAGGGAATCATTACAGTTATTACAAATCTTTTTTTTTTTTTAAGGACCATGAATGTCTGTACGAAATTTGGTGCCATTCCTAATTTTTTTTTTAGTGTACACGTGAAAAGTTGTGCCTGCTGGTGGCGCTAGATGAGAAGTCACTGGATCATCAAAGTCATTGACATGCGTCCTGCAGGCGCCGTGTATGTCTGTACTAAATTTCATGGCGATCGGTCCAAGATTTGTTGACATATTTCAGGTCGACCATCATTGTTAACTATAGCGCCGCTGGAATCAAGCCCTCTGTGGTGGAGGGATACATCCTTAGTAGGAATTACTGGCTGTAAAATGGCATGAAATAGTTTTTTTGTACCACTAACACCCTTCCTTCTGCTATTATCTCAGATCTCACACACACACACACACACACACACACACACACACACACACATACACACACACACACACACACACACACACATCCACAGACATAGACTACTGGAAGATTCATGGGAACATTTCTTATCTGAGCAAACTTATTGTAGTTTTTGCACTTTGGCTTCTGCTTACACACACACACACACACACACACACACACACACACACACACACACACACACACACACACACACAGGTTGAGTGGCAATAAATATGCTGGCCCTGCGTTTGTTTCTCCCAGTTGGGGGAATGCAATTAAGTTAAAGCTTATTTATACCAGGCTTCAGTGCAGGGCGTGTCGCCAGCTCCGAGCGAGTGTTTGTGTGTAAATCTGACTGGGGATCATATATTCAGGCTCCCCAAACTTTTGACAGTCTCTCCAGCCTAATGGAGTTAGGGTGGAGGTAAGTGCATCAGCGTGACCCGCTCGACTGTCAAAGTGTTTAGCTACAACGTTTTAACGTTAAACACTGCACTGTTTCATAATTCAGTTTTGATGACATGACGCCTGCTCTTACACAGGGATTGATTGTGCAAACTTTGAAAAAGTTTGTTTGTAAAGTGAGTTATTTTAAGTGCTCAGGTGACAAAATGAAAATACTTTCACAGACTCCGTCCTCCAGATATGTTGAATGTTGCATTTTAGGGATATTTCCTCAAAACTACTTATGTATCAGCAAGTTATATTCGTATTTATAGCATGTCTCTTTGCCTGAAATCACCCCTGATGGTATCCAGCCATGTAGCCATCTATTGGTTCGATTGTTAAGAAATTGTGTTCAAAAACATTGCTTTTTCAAGCACTGGTCAATATATATGTGACCCTTTTCACCTGTAGTGTGTACAAAATGTATATATATCTTTAAAAGCCTTAAAAAAGCAGCTGTTTTTCACATTACATACACCAAACTGTGCAGCTTTATTCCTCTATATTCTGAAGATATGAGAGTATACTGTGGTTTTAGATACGCTTCTTTAATTAGCGTGAGCTGGTTTGTGAGTAGACGGCTCGAGGACTCTGACGCTGCCTTCAGTCGTATCGGATGTGCTGTAAATAGGAACGGCCTGCTGGGAAGAACTTTTCTGGAGGTGTAGGGTATGTTGGGTAACTTTTTATTGGCTGTGAAATGGACGTCTTGACATCACAAATTGTGGAAGTGTGTCAACAAAAAGGTTAAACCTAGAAAAGGTTTGGAGGCTGCTCACTTTTAACAGGAAGCTTGAATTATAAACTGGAGGTGTAGTGTTTGGAAGGACATGGGTGTTCCCTGGGCAGCATGATGCTTTTCAGTTGCATTATGGGAAATGTAGGATTTCGCTTTTAGGGATCTATTGCTGCGTTCCAGACAACTCCGAACTGGAAAATGTCAGACCTTCTACGAGAGAAAAGTACAATGGAACGCCACGATAAGAAGCAGCAGCCTCTGACGTCACACGACCATGGAAGTGCACATTGGAAATCGTAAACCATCAACTAAAAATCATATTGCAAAACGTATTCTGCATGCAAACTGTCAGAATACGTCACCCGGGTTGTTAGAGAGCTGGTAAACAGGCTCTGAACGTTATCTTCTCTGCACAAAAGCTATGAGGGAAAGCATTAAAAATAACAACACAAAAAAGTATGGAGGCCGCACTGCTGAGCGTTTAATTGTTTGTACATTTGCCGAAGAAGATTGCATCATATCATCTTCTTTTCTTTATGTTTGGCGTCGTGCACCTGAAGTTGGAAATTTCAACTGGGAAAATTCCGACCTCCAAGTTGTCTGAAACGCAGCAATTAAAGTCACGATATTTCAACCTGATGCTGCTTCGATTTTGACTTTAAAAATTGCCTTTAGCGAGTCCCAAAAAGTTTTTCTTCTTCGTCTTCTAATTGCTTGTTTTATCTGACCAACAGTCCAAAAACTAAAACTTGGATTTCCGTAAATTTCTGCAGATTGTCTCATTTGAGAAGCCAGAACTTGTGATTTTGGGTATTTTTGCCTTTTAAATGACCTACACGAAAAAAATGAACTGTCAAAATAGTTTCCGTAAATTGACTATTCAATTAATCAACTAACTGTCTCATCTTTAAGCAAATGCAATGCCCTGAGATCCCTGTGTCCGTGTCATTGGACGATAGTTTTGGATGCATGTTTGCACTTGAAAGAGAGATGAAGCGCGGTGCGTTCAATACAGGGCGCCGGCTCACTCCCCGCCTGCCAAGGTGACACAGTCTGTCACCCCGGCCCCTGCACCTACATCCAGAATCTGCATACTTTGATAAAGGTCAGTCCCGCTCCACATCACCTCCCTCCATGCACAGTGCAGCAGCATTCAGACTAGAAATCGATGCAGCTCACAGCGAGAGAGGCGGCGAGTTGGGTTTTGCAAAAGGCTGCAGGAGATGAGAGAAGGAGCTTTGTTTTTTTTGTCTTTTTTAAACCTGCCGTTGTCTTATTTTTCATGCCTGAAACAATAACAGAAAAGCATATGAGAGTGCTGAGTGTGTTTGCAAATTTAGAAAAATGTAGAATGAGGATGTGTGAATTCGGCTCATGGCACTTGACGTCCGGCCAATATAGAAAATGCTTCACTGAGCAACCCTGAAGGAAAGCGGAATGAATGAATTCCAATGAGGCTCTTTTTTCTCTTTCTTTCTTCCTTAAATGAAAATCTGTCCACTTTATTTCCATAAAATGCTTACCTTTCATCACCTGTCATTCAAACCGTGTGGACGGTGGCACCTTCTCAGTAGGATTTCTGTTTCGGAAAAATCTACGACAATGTTGATGTTCGGATTATTCGTGTAAAAAGTAAAATATTTGCTGGTTCCAGCTTCTCAAATGTGAAGATTTCCTGCCTTTCTTGCCTCTTTTATGTCGTTAATTTCTTTGCAATCCAACAGTTTTGATAATGGATGCATCCAAGTCATTTTTCAAGCGGTGCGAAAGCTCAGAAAAATCGACCTTGTTCTGGAAAAAAATGATGATGTCGCCGCAACACGAAAATGCTAAATACTTGCCTGCGAATATTATATGTGTAGGGCTTTTATTGTGAAAGGTAAGAACGGAAGGAGTGAATATGGTATGCACTTCCTTTGTCAAGTTTAAAGGGACTGATAAAGTTTGCCGTCTAGGGAGTTTGTTGTTTTATAATCCTCATAAATATAGGCGAAACAAAAAAAGATGTCACTTTTTTTGCCGCGTTATATTTGTGTTTTTGTACTCATGACAAACACAGGAGTTAGAAACATATATGGACACCGGTGTGTAAAGGCTTTAGCAGGCTGAGGAAAAAGAGCGACTTAAAATAAGTTTTTTAAATGCAGGAGTCGATCGATAACCTTCAACCAACTTCAAGGTAGAAAATACTTTCTCCTCTTTTTTTTTTTTTGCAGTCCTGTCTAATCCATCTCTGCTCTCATCTGGTGCCGTCACTCGCTCCCACATTAGTGCTGTGGACCTGGAAAGAGCCTCAGCCTGATTTAGTTTAAGTTGTTGTGCAACAGTTGCAATACACAGTAGGAGACAGTATAACAATTCTACAATGTGCAAATATATATATATATACATATATATATATCTAACAAGATGCAAACATAAGATGAGCTGAGATGTGTTCAGGTGCAATATTCTACAAGGTGAGGTGCGGTATTTAGCAAAATAATATAAAGAATAAAAATGTACAGAAATTACAATAATTACAAAAATGACAAAACCAAACTGAGTATAAATCGAACTGAGTATGAAGAGGGAAGTAAGCTACATATGAACAGGAAGAAAACTCAACCTTCAGCCCTGGAAAGTGACTCTGGATTATTTTTTTTTGTCTGTATATGATTTGTCAGTGGCTTTGTTGGGCTGTAAATCACAAGGGAGGCTTGTAGCAGCTCCTCCATATTATTCCCCGGGTGCTGCAGCAGAAAATGCGCCAGAATGCATCAGTAGTTCCTCGCTACCCTTCTCTATCCTCTTCCTGCACGTCACCCCCACACTTCATCCCTTTTCCAATGCCTCCTCTTCCTCCTCCTCCTCCTCCTCCTCCTTTTGTTTCTCCTCATTTTCTGTGCAGCAGCTCTGTGGTGCAAAAGCAGGCGTGCAGCTCAACATTCATGCATCAGCTGTTTTATCGCTTGATTTGTGTTTCAAAGCTAAATGAACTTTGGCTGTGGAGGACTTTTACAGAGCCAGCAGGATTTCTGAGATGATCTTCCTCTTATTTGTGATGTGGTTTCTATATTTAGATGGGATGTCTGCTTCAGATTGCCTCATCATGGGTTCTTTGCATTTGCCGAGCCACATCTCCCGTCCTAGAAGCTGGTCGCTGATTAGTTTATGCCGTTTATGACTCTTTTGTGAATTTGCGTGACTTTGAGAGCGAAGGCGGCACGCAGAAAGACTTGTAACCAGTCGAGGGAAAGCTTTATTTTGCGTCCATCGACTGCTTTATCTCCGTCTGTCTCGAGACCCCCCCCCGAGGCACAAGCTAGCAAAACTCTCTCCCCGGTGCCTCGAGGACAGAGTTGAAGACGGGCTGCATGCTCAACACATATTGCATGCTTATATATGTGTGTGTGCGTGTGATATTTCTCCCTAATGCGTCTGTGCCGGTGGGAGAAAGGGCTTCACTCAGGAGAGGAAGTGGCTCTTTTGTGCTCCTCCTAATCCTCCCTGTTGATCCTCGAGTGTCAGACTTATTAGGCGACTTATGTTCTGCAGCAGGGGAAGAGAGTCGCTCGCAGGGCTTTCCATGCTCTCCTGGATCATCATATTTACTTCAAACTGAAAACAGTGTGTACCACATCCCTTATGAATTTGGTAATAGTGCAGCAATCGCACCTATTTGCACCCGCAACAGGTGGAGAGTTGTCTGATGAGTTGAAGCCCTGAGGATTTTGGCAGACGGCAAAATACAAACCATGGCTGGAGACGCCGAACACGGGGTGATGTTCACGCCATCTTGACAGGAAGATGTAAGCAGAGGCTGCAGGGCGGCATGAACGAGCGGAGGTCAAAGGTTAGCCAGGAGCAGCAACTATTCTCGTGTTATCGCCTTTTACTTTTATCAATATATTTAGTCGGATTTCTATTCTTGTCCTCATTGAGATCTGATGTCTTTCTTTCTCCTTTGGGATGAGAGACTTCTGAAATTCCCTCTGGGTTTCTTGTCTCACCTGTGGAGCTTATAGTTATGTTCCTCACTTTGGTTTTATGCGTTTTTAGCCTTTGTTCAGAAAGTGTGAACTCAGACAACCTTCAGAAGCTGCCTCTGCTTTCACCTGCTGCAGGTGTCAGACGTCTCCGCTCTCATGTGTCAGGGTTTGAAGGTTGTCCTGTACACATTCACTTGAATCTGCAATGTATATCTCTGGAGATTAAATGTCTGTTTGTTCCCCGTCTTCTTCTGCTTCCTGTTGACTTCTGAAGTTCTGTCCTGTGTTCATCACCTCTTCTTCAGTTCACAACTCTCTGGGTTATGTTGGGTTACCCATGGTGTCCATATTTATTTCTTCTTTTATTTAATAACTATGGGTCAAGTGGCTTTGTGTGAAGTGCAATTATGTATTAATTATTACATAACTTTATGATATAACGAATTATCAGCTCCACAGAGCGTTTTAGCATCTTTCAGCTCTTTCTTTTGGTTTTCGGGCCCCGTTTTCAGTTAAGAATCTGTAAAACTCCACAGTCAACCTCACAAGCAATTTAACCCAACTTTTAATTTGAACTTTGATAATATCTGGAGAATCAGACACATGTCGCACACGACAGGAGATCCGTGTCAGAAGCGGTCTCACGGACTGTTTGGTTTAGGATCGGGCGTGCGTGCACGACATGACGCGGATCACACCGCGGCCACGTAGCCCGTTCCTTTTTAAACTTGTTTGATGATTTCCGGCATCGGCCCTTAACGACACACGTTCCTGAATTTCGTTGTCTCTGCAGTTAGACATTTTTGTTTCCGTCTTTGTGTAAGTGACCCTCCTTTCTTCACCCTCGGAGGTCAGAATCACTCCGCTCAGAATTATTCCCACATTTGCGTTCTCACATGCAGCTCCTCCGGGTGATGTCGAGGTCATTTCAGGATTGCAGTGCACGTGTGAAAGGAGCTTTAAAGAGACGGATATGTCTCTCAGACGTTGGTGGAGACCAAATCCGAGCTGAAAGGAGAGTGAATATTGGAATAAGTGGGCAGAAACACGACACCAAATATATGGCGTTGCTCTATAACGGCTGGATACGCAACTGCTCAAGTTCAACATCGCAACTTTATAAGGTGATGATATGTTAAAGCTGAGTTTTTGGCCATGAAGCCTTCAGTGCTAAATTGTCAAATCGATAAATGAGGTTTTGTTGTTTCCTGCGTGTGACTGTGGCTGTTAATAAATGTCAAAAGACAGATTGCACATTGTCAATGCAGTGGTTCTGACCTGGACACATGTTCGGGGTTGGCCAAGCTTGAGCCCACATGTATGTGGGGAGGCCAGATATGCCAGAGGCTTGGTAATGTAGGTGGAGGGTGGGCAGGGTGGGTCAGTTTGGCAAACAAATGTGCCCATGTTGCCCCTCCGGGGTCCTGGAGATGGGTGGAGCTGTCATGTTGAGGGAGCTGGCGAAAGATGAAGAGGTTACGCTGCGTGGATCCCAGCTCTGCCAGGGCCTCCGGGACCTTTTCTCTTTACAACACTCCACCTAATCTCCCGCAGTATCGCCCCTTTCATTTCCCTCCCATTTTCTTCTTTTCATGTTTCTTCTGTCTCTTATCGTGTCGGGGGCCCTTGTTCCTGGCTTTCTTTCGCTCCCCCACCCCCTCCCTGCATTTTTCCTCTTTTGGTTTTTATCTCCCAGCCTATTTTAAAGCAACCTCTCTTGGATTTTTTTACCATTCTTTTTATTTTCTCCCCAACCTCCTCCACTTTATCTCGGTCTTAATTTCTTTTCATTTGCGTCGTTCTAATGCCATTTCATTTCTTCGCACCCCACCACCTCTCGTATTTATTATTTAAACCCTCAGCAGTGCCTCCGTATGTGCCTTCCCCTCTTTATAGATGTTGGCCTACTTATGTCTCAACCTGTAATTTTGATGTGGATTGAGAACTCTGAACTGACGTCCCTCAGAGTGTCGCAGCACCGGAGCGGAGGCGTCAGACCTGTTCCAACTGGTTATGTGCACGTTACAGAAAGCACAGTATCAGGGTCGTAGAAACATGCATGTTCTGCTGGAATGTATGGGCCTGGTGTATCTGAAGCATTCTGCACTGTCAGATATACGGAGCAATTTTCATTGCAGAATAATCTATATTTATATTTTTCTCAATTATTCAATTTATTGTTTGCTTTTGAGATATGAAAAAGAAATGCACAAGCCCATGTGTGAGAGCCCAAGATATTCCATTCACAATGATAGTATTTAAACAGAAATATGTTTCCGTAAGAGCAAAGTTAACCTTTTAAAGTGGCAATAGACAACTTTATTTGCTTTAACGGATCATTATGAATTAGGCTGAATCTTGGTTGCACGATGTAATGGCTGTAGAATAATGACACCATCAGCGTTTAGATTGGGTCCCTATTAGCCTCACTTTCCCGATGCAATCGTGTCTGCCACCGGGAACGATCTCCGGGTAAATGAAGGCTCAATTTGCGGCACAAAGGAAGTGTGTCCACCGTTGTGCCACCGAAAACAGGAAGAGTACAGCGCTTGTGTGTCCCCTGGTTGTTATCTGTATCTATCACCATTTACCAAACACTATCAATGTAAGTTCTTTGCTTTTACTTTCCCCGGCCGGTGGAACTGAGCAGCGCGGGTGAAAAAAAACGGAAAGTGATCTGCTTTACTTTGTGACGGCAGCACGAACAAAAACACCGCTTGGAAACGCTAAAAGCGGGAAGGTTGTTGAGAAGTTGTCTGCAGCCAATTTAAGTTTTAGGATACAGTACATAAGTATAATGTAAAATACATGCAACACCTAATGCATGAATCCAAAGGTCCAAACTCAGAGCTTTTAAGGTGCTTCATTTAAAATGATGTTTTAAAGTCTACCTTTTTGGACATTTTCACAACTCTTCTCTCCAGCTCTAATCCACAAGCAGGAACTTCATCTTTAGTGTCGGTGCTGGAGCTTAAATTATGCACCTTTCCTGCTTAGCTGTCATTAATATATAGGCCGACATGATGAACTACAACCTTGGTGATATAGTTTGTTCCCCCACATAGAGAAGCAGCATCATTTATTCATGGAGAATTAAAACAGATACAATATTCTTGCCCAAAATGTAACTAGACTAGTTTAACAGAGTAACAATATCTGTCATCTCAGCTTTTTACTCTCGTGGAAATCACTTGTTAAGTGTGTATTAAATTGTAAATCTGCTTCCTTTCGATGTAGTACGCAGTCATCATCTTCTTTTGTCTTGTCTTGTAATTTCTTTCTGCTCATGAAATGTAAAATGTAAGAAGAAAAAGCTGCTGGTGCAGGCTCAACATGCAGTATGTATGTGCAGGTTATTCTTGGACCGCAGTATTTATAGAGAATAAAACCTTTCTAACTTCAGACCGGTGTCGAAGGAAATGAGAGGTGTCTTTGAGATGTAAACTCCAGAAAATACATGTGCCTTCCTGCCACAGTCGTGGAACCTGTCATGTTACATTTCATCCAACTCCGCGTGGCAGCGCTCTGCAGCATGCCACCAACTCAGGCTGCCACGGGACAGCGGGGGAGGAGGAGGTGCTGAAATGAAACATGCAGGGAGGAAGAGGAGACGGATAAAGAGGGAGGCAGACAGCTGAAGAGGGAGA
>CALSBV010009903.1:0-21572 GCA_943590825.1 Bovichtus diacanthus | reverse complement strand
GGGAGAGGAAGGTTAGGAAATGAAATGGAGGATTGGGCAGTGTGCAAGGAGAGAAGTGGGGAGGTGGGGAAAGAATAAGGGAGAGTGTTAGGGGGGAGAGAGATGAACGCTGAGGAAAGGGACAATCAAAGTGTCCAAGAACCCCAGAATCACTCATGTGCACACACACGCACACACACACGCACACACACACACACACACACACGCACACACACTTCTGCCCCTTCATATCCCTTTTGGGCCCTCTTTGCAGCAGATTGCTCCTTGTCCCCAGTCACCTTCATCATCCCTCATTCACTCATTTTTCAGCCCCTCTCCATGCCCTCGTTCTCTCTCTCATCGCCCTGTAGCAACACACTCACGCACACTGACACACACACACTGTACACACCGTGAACAACCCCACCTCCTCCCAGTACCCGAGATCCTTCTCCCCAGTGTGCAGCGGGCCACTGTTTTAAATGTACACATAATGAAATAGTTTCAGGGCCACAAAGGTTGTAATGGATACATTAGGCCTGTTGAGGTTAGAAGAATGGAAAACACACGTTCACACAATCATTATTTATGAGTGTATTTCCTTGATTAGCAGTGAGCATGAAGGCAGAGTGGGCTTTTAAATGACACCAAGCTGAGCTTGTGTATCCGAGGAGTATTAGGAGCATTCGTCTCACCCAACACTCGGCGCCCCCGCCTTTCCATTACCGGCAAAGACTCAGTTGACTAGCCACCATCCACCCACCAACCCCCGTCTTCCTCCAGCTACAGCCCTTTAGAAAGAAGACCATTAGCAAACGGAAATGAATAATATGAGCAGAGGGAGTGGACTTTGTAGAGTGGATTGCTTTCTGTGTGTGTTTTACTACGCACAGAAACATGCTATATGTAGGCACAAAGACGCACAGTGACTCTCTGAGAGGGAGCTCTTCTGCCTCAGAGTAATGTCCTCCAAATTACTTTAATTCCATACTGGGCAAAAATCCATATCGCTCTGTATGGAGGTGGAATGATTTTATAGGTGCTGAACACACACATGTATGTGCTACACATGTGCATACACACTGTCCATTAACTGTAAAGATATACATAAACAGATGATGTACATAACATGTTTTAACAAGGCTCAAATAGATTCCAATATAAATCCATGCAGTAAAACGGTTAACAGACTTTGGATGCATAGAGATGAAGGAAGCAAATGTAATTATGGCTGCTTAAGATAATGATAAAATATATGTTTCACATTGAACTAGAGTTATTAAAATGTGTATTCAGCTTATTCAGCATTTGTAATTTATGCTGAGAAAGCTCTCACTGCCAAGACCGACCAATTTGCTGCCGTCCCAGTTTGCCGACCCAGTTGGAAAGCTACTTGAATCAGAAATGTACAGAGATACCCAGTCTCCTCACCAATGGTCTCAACATCTAACTGTAAAGCAAGAAATATCTGTCTGTCTGTCTGTCCTTCGCCTAGTTCAAGAATGTACTTCACAACATTCTCCAAATCAGGGAACGACACAACATATTTGGCTTTGGTGATATTTCGTAACTGATAAAAAAAGGATTGGACAGCTTTTGTGACGTGGAGGTCTAGTTTAAGGTGTATCCCTGCAATTGTGTCCTCACTTATCTGTCCTGCCACTGCCTTGTATTTCTGAGTAAGGAGGGACGTAGATGAGTGAGTCGAGATGGAATCTATTTACAGAGAGATGGGGCTCAAGTGCGAATCAGCCACACTCATCTCTCACAAAGCTTTGACGGCAACTTGAGAACTGAAGGCTTCCCACAACTGCTGCTGCCTCCATCACACTGATGGGGCCTTAAAAGGAGAGTTAAGATGAGACGTGTGTCATCCATAAGAGCAGCAAAACTGGGCCACTCTGAAGAATGGTGTCTAGACCCCAAGCGTAGATCATCTATTTTACAACAAGAGATGACTCTTCCAGCTGAAAGAGGCACTGTTCTCTGCTTAAAGTTTTAGTGATGCTTTGCAGTACAGACTGGCTGGAGCTTACATGCATCATGAAATGATAATGGCTGCAGCTATCACTCAAGAGTTTAGAGGCTCCGAGGATCTTCTACGTCTCCATCCAACTTAACCTGAATCGGTGTGTCCGGGTGTTCTCTGACGGACGGGTGAAATTAAAGCTATTGTGATGATTTAGCTGAAGAGCATTGAAAGGAGGAGCTTAAAGCTAATGTACTGTAGCATTGCTGAACTTCTAGTAAATAAAAAACAGAAACTTCATCATTTTTAAAACAAATAATCTTTATTAGAAAATGAATGGCAATTTGATGACATTGCTGCTTGTGGTGTTAATATAAATATATATATATATAAATAATAGTGTCCTCAAAACCTTAAATCCATAAAACAGCGACTGTAATATTCTAGTATCTGTTCAGCTTGGGATATTAAAGCCTGTCACTTCAGGAATATTCATCTTCATGAAACTTAAAGACTCAGAGATTAAGATTTGTTTTATTTCTTCACCTCCACAGTGCCTGGTCTGCCCTATTTGTCAGTGGCTCAGGACTCGGAGACATCAGCTGTGGTTCGCTGGGACCCTCCAGATCTCACCAATGGCATGGACCTGCAGGGTTACCGGCTCCAGTTTGGCCGGAAAGATGTCTCTCCTTTGGCCACACTGGAATTTGCTCCCCAAGAACGACAGTACTCTGTGGGCAACATTCACCGGGGGGCCACCTATCTCTTTAAAGTCTCAGCCAAGAGCAGGGGGGGCTTTGGAGAAGAGGCTGTGGTAGAACTCAATGTGCCTGAGAATACTCCAGGGGGATACCCTCAAATTGAAGAGCGCTCCAACGTGACATGCTGCTCAGTGCAGTTGTCCTGGTCCCCTCCCGTGATGGCGGAGAGGAATGGGGTTATCACAGAGTACACTTTGGCCTTTAAGGAAACCGGTACCGGAGGAGCACCACGGGAGCTCCACTTGCCCCCCAGCCAGTCCAGCTATGTTCTCAACAGCCTCAAACCGAACTCGGCATACGATGTGAAAATACGTGCACACACCAGTGTAGGTCCAGGGCCCTACAGCCCGCCTATCCAGTATCGGACGGTGGCCTTTGATGCAACAGGTAGGGCTTGCCTGTTTCTTTTCCAACCCGGTTGGCAGGGGGTTGGAAATTGGCTAACAAAAAATCTGCAACACAAAAATGAAAACTGCCCCACCCCCTCCTTCAACCACCTCCACTGCTCCTCAAGAAAGAGAAAAGATTGATATTAAAATTGTTTGCCGTTGGATACTCACTTCACTAACCCAAAGCAGGTAAAACCCAAGTCAGTAAGTTATAGTCAGTCATGTAGAGAAAGAGGAGAGCAGCCTAGAATCTCAAGGTAAGTGCTGTTTGGTCAGACACTCCTGTCAGTCATCCTTGCAGCCCTTTGCCAAGCACACTCACGCAGCTAATGCCATCTCACACCCCCAGTTTTCAAACAAGGTAGGACCTCAGTCAAACCCAGTCACGCAAAGAGTATGTTTGGACTATACTAAGATGACAGAAAGCAGATTTTGGTTATTTCTTTTATTTTTGATTGTGGGTTTATTTTAAGATATTCCCCCGTTCCTAACCCCCTTCCTCTCCTAATTCTTCCTTTCCCCTTCCCCTGTCCCTCAGTGGGACAGTTTGTGGCATGGCATCCCCCAGATGCACTGCTAAGGACTGTTGGCATGCTGTGTTTTGAGTCTTGTCTCTGTGCCCGCCTGGCAGCATGTTGGCAGTGCCAACCCAGACTCAGTAGAGGCATAGGAACTGTTGGCACTGGGACCAAATGGGTCAGTTGTTAATCAAGTGGTCATGGGTTCAAAGACGGTGTTGAGATGGGTTGGCACTACCCACAATTGCTAGCCAGTGGGCACGCCCTTGTGCTCCATGGGTTTGTCGTCCATGAGTCTTACGTGTAGTGTGTCTTAACCAATGGTGTTGCCCTTCTCACAGCCAATCACAGCTCACCGATACACTCACTCTCCAACCCAGAGGAACGTTGCAGGGGAACGACAGCTTTTTCTTTTTTTTAAACCAAAGGTTCTTCTTTTGTTTCTCTTTCCTTGGTCTCTGTACATGTTCAATTTACTAAAGATACACTGTTGTTTTTTTGTTTTTTTTCTTGCTTTGTCCATCCAACAGATGTTCCAAAGAATTTCACCGTCAAGTGGGCGACCAAGACGACAGTGGTCATTGCATGGAAGTTTTCTGAAAGCAGGTCTCCATACAAGTGCACGGTGAGTTTAATGTAGGGCAACAAAAAAAAGAACTGTCAGCTGTTACGTTTTAATAAAGAATTAAAACGTTTCTTAAAATCCCACTCTGAAATTTAGAACTGATTTTCATCTGTTTTTCTTAAATTGAAAATTACTTGATTTTACACTCCACCTGCTTACCTGTCCTTCCATTTCTATTCAACCACCAATCTAATGACCTACCAACATGATCATACACTACATCACAACTATCCCTCTTACCAATTATGGGTTTACATTTCTGGACTATTTATTGAACTCTAGATTGAGTACAACCGTCAGAAGATGGATGTGGATGCCAGGCAGATGAGGGTGCTCGTCACTGGGCTAAAGCACAACACCACTTACGAGTTCAGGGTGACCTGCCAAGAAAGCATGGACGGTGGGCCAAGACACCGCGTGGTTGCCAAGACCGCGCCACTCATCCTGGTAAAGAAACCCAAGCTGGATATCTACGCTGAGCCTGACAACATGCTCACCATGTCCTTTCCACCGGTTGATACCAAGGAGGTCAAGTGAGTATAGCTTGCTGAAATATGGGTTCTGCTGGCTCTGGCTGAATTATCTTTGAGGGTTGGGGTATTAAGGTGTAAGTCTGGAGATGTTTGGCATCTGATGTGATATGGATTGGGATCTAGAGGCGTCTCACATGTTGGAATGGGAGATCAGGTCTTAGACATGCTGGTCTTTGCTAGAGCCATTGCAAGTATTGAATTATCGCTTAAACTTCCTGTCAACCCTGTGGCGAATGTTTTCATCTGAAAAGCCATACACTATTATTAAAGTGTCACTATGAGTTTTTTTTGTAATTTTAGTTTTTTTACTTTGTTGATGCGTTTCCAGGACCTTCTATGTGGTTGTTGTGCCACTTAAGAGGACCTCAGGAACTGTCAAAAACCTGAAGAACCCTGATGAGATGGACATGGAAGAGGTAGGATTTATAAAAGGTTATTCTGGCACAACAGAAATGATTAGAATGGAGCCTGTGTAATAGGATGAGGCAACTACAAATATTCAGCAATACATACTTTTTAGAAGAGACTTTAATCCTTTCTCTCTACTGGCAAAACTGTGTTTTTAGGGAGGGATTCCAGTGATTGTGTAATAACAGATGCATGTGCTAGGCAAAGTGTATAGTGCACACCATGTACCAGACATGGGCACACACAACACACACTTAAGTACATCTCAGCTATGCTAATGTATCCCCCCCAAGCACGCAGACGAGAGAATTACAGTCTTCTCCCACTCTTACCATACCTCGAGGTCACCTTGAGCGCCAGATCAACAGCAACCAGCCCTATTGGATTTAGGATTACACACATTCCCTCTGCTTAGTGTCTGCCTCTGTCTGCAGTTTGAAGTGAATGAGAGAGGTTGCATATTGGTTGGGGGTTGTAGCCTAGTTACATGGAAAACCGCCAAAGCTTTTTTAAATCTAAAGGTGCAGTTATACCTACAGTTAGTTTTGGTCTCAGTCAGCTCACTGAAAGGGATCTAGTACAGAACAGTCACTTATATCCAGAAGGTACTTTATTTATTTTAATGTGCCGTTTACAGATTATAAACAGACATATGACAGTATCAGAAAACAATATTTGCTCCGTTGTTCTCTAGTTTTAGTCCTTGAAAAAGATTTGTCACTGAATGTGGGACTGATGTTGTAGAAACTCCAAAAACACAAGAGGATACCGAAAGGAACATAAATAAGTAAACTAATGCCCTTTCCCATCGATCAGCTGTTGCGGGAGGTGACTCCAAAGCGCCGTTCACGCCGTCAGCTGCCTCAGCTGGACCAGAGGAAGCCCTACATCACTGCCTGCTTCAGGCAGCTGCCCCCCAGCTTCACGGTGGGATCTGACTACCGTCACAGCAGCTGTGAGAACAAGCCTCTTGATCCTGGCCAGGAGTATGTCTTCTTCCTGCTGGCTGAACTCAATGCCACCGCTGGGGTGAGTTAGTAGTTCAGCTCAGTTCAACACAGTTCAGCGGACTTACTTTTACTCAATTGCTTTTTGTCAGAGTGGATTTAAACATTCACTTTTGTTCATTTACTTGTGGTTCACTTCAGTTTTGTTTGTCAGAATCGAACACTTTTCCTTTTTGTCCAGTTTGTGCCGGTAAATTCGTGAACTCTCAGTTAACTGAGCTTCGTTGATACTGTGCATGTATCATGCTGTAACCTGGATTGTGTTTCATGTGCTCTGATCTTTCTGTTCAGAAAATGTTTGCTACCAGCCCCTACACCGACACAGTGATGACTCCCGAGCTGGTGATGGACCCCCTGCCGATAGAGACTGGTGACGGACTCATATGGGTGGTGGGCCCAGTTCTCGCTGTGGTCTTCATCATCTGCATCGTCATTGCCATTCTCCTGTATAAAAAGTGAGTTGGTTTGGTAACTGTAGTTTTTGTGAAGAATGCAGTTGGACCTACATTGAGGCATGACAGTGTAGAAATAACATTGTCCAACGTCAAATGCTAGAAAAGAACACTCGGGGTTAGGGTCAGTATAAGGCATTTTGACCAGTATACCAGTATAAACCAGTATAAAATGCTTTATTCTGGAAACATTAAACACTATCCTCTCATCATTAGGACACACAGGGAATTGAACCCTTAAGCGTTGCATTGTTGGTGCCTCGCTCCAACCACTATTCTACACACGCTATATAACTGTGATCCATGTTTTTACTGAATTAGAGTCAATGTCCTGGAAATTTCAGCGTTTTTCACCCAGCACAACACAAAGAACATGTTCTTGTCATTTGATGTTGAACCAGTTATTTGCCGTGTTACAAGGGAATTGGTCTGTTGGGAAATAATTGGATGTTAGGGAGCATGTTGAAAGAGGGGCTTATTCTATATTCATAGCAGCATGATATTCAAAAACCCAACAGCATTTTTGCATGTAAATATGAAAGAGCTTTTCTTGTGAAAAGGATGGTCGTGGGGAGTGAGAGGGTTGGAGAAAGGAAAGAGGAGGAGATTCTTTGAGATGATGCTCAATAATGTTACGATCTACCAGTCACTTGATGTCACACACGAGTATTTGAATAGTTGTATACATCAAATAATACCAATTCATTCTGGAAGAAGACTCCGTAAAGGTGTTATTCCAACGTTGTCCAAATGACTTAAGTCGTTTCAACCAAATCTAATCAAAATCAAGTTTATTTATACAGCCCAATATCACAAATTCTACATTTGTCATTAACCATTATTAGTTTTAAATGTATGCTATCACGTTAGCAAAAACGTACTGTACGATATCACCATAAAAAGTCCACGATATTCATAGAGATATAAGAAGAATTTGATTTGTGAATGTCCTTCTTTAAATAATTAAGTCTTTGCGTCACAGTCTCACGACGGCATCGTCACATTATTTTATTGCGTTAGAGCCACAACATGAACACGTTTTTCAGAAGTGAGTGACCCTATTTTCTGAGTCATCAAACTGCAGGAGGCAGAAATAATATTCCTCAGCATCCTGGGGCTTTTGAACATCGGTGTAACGTCAACATCCCCCAACTCTCCCGGTTTTACAGTAAGTTGTAGCTTCAGTCCCCACTCAACAGTAGTGTCAGGGTCTCAGGACCCTGCATGATTCTGAGGGCAGATGATCCCTGACTGTCTGACCTTGCCTTACCTCAGTCTCTGTGGTTAGGGAGAGTAACATCTCTCCTTGGATCTCTCTCTTTTTTCTCTCTCTTCTCTTTCTGTGCCCCTCACTCTCCCATCTCCCCCTCCATCTATCCCTGGTGAATAGTGCTTCCCGGGTCTGCCCTTGGCTCTGACATTCCCCTTTCCCATCTGTATCTGCACCCTCACACACACACACACACGTACATAGACACACAGACAAAGGCTCCCGAATGTATGCACTTACTTGCACATTTCATTGACTACTCACTTGTTCTCACACACTGATACATGAGCACACACGCATGCCTCCAAATGCTGATGAGCTTTATCTCGCGTTTTGCGAGCCCAGCAGCGACCCCTGTGAATTTTAAACTGCTCTCTATTGATTTATCTCTCTTCTTGCCTCCCCCCTCTCCCTTTCTCCTTGTGTGTTGTGTTTTCACCATCTTTATATATTTATTTGACTCCTATTGCTTTCTCTGGGAACAGCAAACCTGACAGGTAAGGTTTAGCCGTACTTTATTGCATTTTTACAGGGGAAGACAAAATAGCCTGTCTCAGCAAAAAAAAAAAAAAAAAAAGCCTTTTAATTAGGGAAGGTGAATGAGAATTACGCGTACTTGATACGCACTCTCGGCTCGAGCGTTCTTGACCCGCTGCGTTACCAGTCAGCTGGAGCTCTGAGTTGTTTAGGTGCTGGATCAAGAGCTCACTAAAAGTTATGATCTTGTTTTTGTCGTACGTCTTCCCCTCTTTCTACTCTGTGTTTGTCTCACTCTCCAGCCGCAAAAGAAAAGAGTCAGAGCCGCGCACAAAATGTCTGCTGAACAACGCAGACATTACCCCCCACCACCCCACGGACCCTGTGGAGATGAGGCGCATCAACTTCCAAACTCCAGGTACAGGAAGGACACACAACATGTACATTAAGGAACACGTATGTAGGCAAAGTTTAACATATTTGGCCTTTTTCAGTAAAATACATATTTTACTTTTCACTGACGATATGAAAGATGTCAAGAAGGAAGTTCAGTCAGTCAGCTTTAGGTGTGAAAGCCAGTAAAGCTTCAGACCTGCCTCACTTTGCCTTACAGGGAAACTGTTTTTGGGTCCTGGGTTAATACAACATCGTGCTGATCAGAGTCTCACTACACATTTTGAACGCACCAGGCACCGTTTTACAGCGTAGTCTAAGCGTTTGACCCCAGCGGTCCCCCTCTAACAACTAAATAAATGGATACAGTAAGTAAAAACTTCATGGGTTATTGAAATAGCAACAGCTAATGATCTTAATTTAGACCTCTAAATAACAACTTTAGATTGTTGGGTAAGAGATGGCCTGTTAAAAAGACATCTCAGGCTGGTATTTCCTCGGACTAATTGGATTTCCATTCTAAGACAGTTTCCAGTGGTGCGCTCATGCCTGTTATCTCTGCAGTGACAGTGGGGAGTACAACATTAGGGCAATATATAGGTTTTATTTGGAAAGAGACCAAAGCTGTAGAGAAATAACTGGATTTTAAGAAGCTACTTACCTACGTACAATTGCAAGTGGCTTTCACAGACGAAATGCAAAGTTTTTTGCCCTGCAAGTAACATTTTGGCATTAAGAATTTATTTTTGCAGGAACTTCCAAATCCTCATTTTCGGAAACCTACTGAAATGGAAAGCACATTTAAAAATTTGGCAAAAAATGTTAATTAGCAGCAGCTCTAATCCAGAAATACCAGAACTGCTGTCAGAGCTCACACTGACCAAACTGCTATATGTTGTATTACAGGTGGCAAAAAAAAAAAAAAGACCTTCCTTCTTGACAGTGAAAGGAAGGTGTTTTTTTACATGTTTATTGAAAGCAGGTTGTCACATCGACACACACACACACACACACATGCAGACAGAGATCAGCTGTTCACACATGATGCAACTTAGAAGTAACATTTCTGCTAAAGCATAAAAGATGTCCATGAAAAGCTCCGCCCACATCATTCTGTTTGACATTGTGTGCCTCCATAACGACCTGCAAGCCATATTTATGTGTTGCCATGTCCCCATGTAACAATTAGACATGTGTGAATAACAAATCATTAGAAAGTGATGTGTGTTGTTGGACCTAATGTTTCTATGTTGGAAACAAATCCTGGGTTTTTACCTGCTTTCTCTTTTGTCTCACTTCCTGTCCGGTGTTCATGAGCTAAAGCCTGGCGTTAACAAAAGTCACTGTCTACGGCTTCTCCATCTTCCTTCTGCCTTCTTTTCAGACCCGTTATCTATCGGTCTGTCTTCTGTTGTCTACGATGCATCTGCAGTTTGTTGTCTTTGGTCCTGATCGGAGTGGAACCAAGTTTGCTCTTTAGTGTTTGTGGTATGTGGTTCAATTAGGCCCCCGATGACTAATTACAAGCCATGAGAAGTCGCATGTTTCCAGTTTTGGAAACCTTTCATCCTGCCAGATTAGAGGTTTCAGTAAAAGACAGTGAAAGTGAATCTGATGGACACATTAGTTACCTGCAGTAAGTGTTGTGAGTTTTCCACTGGATGGTTTAGATTATATTCTCTCAGCCTTTTGAGGAACTCGCACTGTTTCAAATACATTGTTTGTGTGGAATAAACACATCCGACCTTTATTCCATACGTCCCCTCCTTTTCTTTTCCCTCTTTCCTTTGCCTCCTGCCTTTCTGTCTCCTAGCCTAGTTGTCTCTCTCCATCTGTCATCCACCGCCCGTCTCTGCTCCATCAAAAGGCTCAGATTTCAAAATGGAGCGTTTCTTTTCATCTTCTTTGGGAGCCCATTCATGCTGCCCAAGTTTTTATCTTGGTGAGGAAACACAGGCTTCTTTACATCAGAGAAGAGAGACACGGGAATGAAAGGAGATGCACACGCCCGCTATACATAGACATGTTGAAGTTAATTTACCTCTCCTCGTCTTTACTCTCGCCTGTATTCAGAGCGCTATCAGTGGTTCTGTAATGACGACGCTATAATGGCCGTTCCTGCTATTTGTCTTCCTGACTTGTAGCACTTTCCCCTGTGCCATCAACTGTCCTCCTCCGTCCCCTAAATAATAGAAACTCTTGTTACAATCTCACTTTTACATTACATTCCCCGCTGCATGCTGAGACTTCTCTTTATATATGACGAGCGTCCTCGTTCAACAGCCCTGTCATTGTTCTGCAGAATTGGGCCATGTCGTTATCTCCGCACCCCGGGAATTTAATTTGAATGGACATTTTAGCCCAATTAAGTGGGCCGGTGAGCATTTGTGAACATCCCCATCAGCTAATAGCGACCGATGTTCAAATGAGCATACTCCCATTGCACTTATCCACGGCCTCCTATCCAGCAGAGCATATGCCACATCGGCAATGTGTGCTCAGTGACCCCTGGTGCTGGGGAACAAAAAATATGTTTTTGATTAGGCTTCCTATAAGCTAAGCTTGGCTAATGCGTTGGAGAGGGAGTGTGTACGTTGTGTGTGTGTGTGTGTGTGTGGGCTTGTGCATTCCTGCTGTAAAGCCTGTAGGTCATGTGACAGTGACATCCCATAACCCCTTGGGGCGCAGAGTGGCTCGTTTTGTCATTATCTTCATGGGTGCCTGGGGTTTAACTGTCAAATGGGGCCAAAGTAATGAAGCATCACGACTCAGTGGATCTCTGCTGTCGATCTCCTACAAAGCCCCCGTTTCTGTAAGGATTCACTCTTTCATCCGTTCTTTTATTTCAGTGTCTCTCGCTTCCCTTTTCTCTCTGTTTCCCCTGTTACTTTACTCTTCCCGGTATTGCAGTTACAAAGCTGGTAAACTATAACAGTTAGTGATCACCATGACAATTACCGCCTGCAATAAATATATACAGTATATATATATATATATATATATATATATATGCATCTTATCTCAAAAGCCTAGCTTCACATCATCAGTTTGACATTTCATACTGTGCTAATATGAATTCCCATCATAACTGTTCAGGCACAAATTAAAAGACAGGTGAACTGAGTTTCACTCTGGGTTTATTCTTCAACATATCTCTGATATAAATTCTATTTATGCCGTCTCCATCTGTGTTGCTCTTTGTATCCCCAACCCCCCAATACAGCATCGCATATGGTACTTCACGCCTCCATAATTCTGTCAGGAAAAAAAATGCATTTAAGCATGTAAAAATCAAACATTTTCCTGCAGACAGCATCAGACACTTACGAAACCCACGAACACCAGCCAATCGCTCGCATGCATCAGCGACCTACTGGTTTCTCCAGATTACAGCTGCGACTGCAACAACCGTGCCCTCCTCCTCACTTCTATTGAAACACACACTCGCACGCTCGGCACACACTCACACACACACGTAATCAGACACGCCTGTACCTCCCTCCTGCTGTGATGAATGACGTCTGGAGACAGTGGATCAGAGCACCCCCTGCTAGGTGTAATTAGTCCTTGTCACAAATCAATTAGGGAGAGGAGGATGTTCCGTGTCTTCATCTTTCCGCGCTCATTTGCCGCCACTGGCCTGACGTCCTCCCGCGTAGACGTCAGTGCAACGTGAACCCAGTAAAACTCAGTTCAGCAACTTTTATTTTGCAGCGTTTACAGTTTGTTTGTTTTTTCCGCTTACATACATCCTAATCTTTATTCGTTCCGTTGGTTTTGGCTCCCAACTGGGAATGATGACTTGCCTGCCTTTTTATCATTTTGAAGAGGTGTTTTATGTTTTTGGGACCAGATTTTTTAGGTAAGAGAACAGAGTTTATTTAAAAAAAAAAGAAAAATAAACATTTTTTTTCATTTTGCCTGCAAAATATATTCCCTTTCCATTTCCATTTGTCTCTTCTTATACATGCTCTGGAACAAATGATCTGTTTTCTTTGCATCAAAGCTGACATCTTTGAGTGATCCTATCTTATTACTGAGCGCCCCCTGTTGATCTGATTTCAGCTTTCAAGCCTGACAAAATGTGTTTTCCTTCACTTGATGGGCAGATTGGCAGCATCCCATTAAACTGCATCTCTTAGCCACATGTCCAGTTAACATTGTCACAGATGGCTCCTTTCTGCTTGAACAGCTGAGAAGACCTGAGTGTACCCGGACATAGAGGACTTCCTCTGGAGCACGTGAGACTTTGAACCATCACCGCAGTCCTCAGAGCTCTGACTCCTATCAGCTGTCAGCCAAGAATGTGGACACTTTTCCACACCTTTCACTACCAATGCTTCAGCACCGAGCCGCTGACAAAGGACCCTTTCACAGCTCGTTTTCACCAGGAAACATAAGCAGTTTTTTTCCCTTCTCTGTCACTTTCTCATTGCTGTCAATGGGCCCTTCCAACGGGTGTTTATGAAAGCTCAGAGATGGCAAATCAATTTTCTTATCCCTGTCCTCTATGACCGTTGATATGGGGCTTGGCAGCAGGGTTGTCTCAGCAGGGGAATCAGCGGCGTATGCCCGTGGCTAACCAGTCTGCTCCCGAGGAGGACTATAGCTGATCTGATCTGAAAATATTTGCCCTACTTTTTCACGTCTGTGTGGCAGTCTGGCCTGAAGTCTGTCCTGCAGGCCAGACGAGATGGGCCGTGTTTACTGATGGTAAACTGTTGGTAAAGAGAGAGAACAAATGAATCCTTTGTGTTTTTATTTCTTGGCCTTTAATCATTTTGCATCCTTTTATGTTTTCTTTTTACATAGCATTTTCTGTTGCATTACAGCCTTTTGAAACCATGTTCCCTTATGTTTGCTGTTCTTTACAGATTCTGGTCTAAGCAGTCCTCAGAGTGAAGCAGATTTTGACTATGAAAGTTAGTCTCTATGCTTTTAGCATTTGCGTACCAGCTTCTTTATCTTTTTTTTATTTTATTTTTTTTATGCACGCTTGCCTCCATTTACAAATACATAATTTGCATTTGTTTGTTTTTTCACATTATGCAGCAAAATTTCAGCACTAATTAATTGATGTTGGTTTATATTGGTATACCGGGCTTTTTTTTTCTGTAATTGGATGTCAGTCACGATATTCACTTGGGCTGTTGGCTGTGCATTAATCCACCATGCATAAATAACCTGTGCGATCCCTCCCGCCGATGTAGAGACGGTTGAGAGGGGCTTTTTTTTTTTTTTAACAGGAGTACAACCTCTGTTATCCCTCTTTCTCTACCTCCCCTCCCTCACCTCCTTGTTGTTGTTCTCCCTTCTTCTTCCTCCTCCTCCTCCTTCACCGCCACTGCTCCATTTCCATTCTGAAGTAACGGGGTCTTTTCTGTGCTCGGAGATAACGAGCAGAATTAATTAAAGCGGTGGCAAACAATGGCTCGACATTTGATCACCCCCTCTCCCTGCTCACTGCCAAAGGATCATCCAGGAGAAAAAGCAGAGTTTTCTGGTTTTCCTCTTCCCCCCTTTCCCCCCCTGTTATGTTCCGTGATTACCCACAGACAGACTTCTTCCCTTTTTATATGCAAATACGCAACATCATAAATAGGCTTTGGCTTATCAAAAAGAATCATTATATTTCTCAGGCGCATCGACTGCGGATCGAGAGATTGGAAACGTGTAATTAGACGCAAGTTTGTTTTTCTGTGTTCATTGATCACGCTGTTGATTGCGGTGGAAAAAAAAAAAAAAGAGTGTGTACGCGGATAGTAAAAAACGCGGATGAGGAGGGGGTGGTTTTAAAGAGGTTGATGAGAGCTTTGGAGCGGGGGTAGGGAATCACAACAATTTGTCCTTGAGTGACTTTGCTCGAGGTCACAGCGAAGCCGAGTTTTGAAAGTAAATCGTTTCTTGGATCAACGCTGCGATGTGCCGTATGTAAACGACAAAACCAATGAGGGAACAAATCAGCTGCGATTGACTCATTTGTCTTGAGAAACAAAGGAAATGTGTTTGGTTGGAAAAGTACGCTGAGAGAGAAATGGATGCAGAGACAGATTGGTTTCACTGTGAAAACATGACAACTAATGGCAACACATGGAACTATAAGTAGGCAAAGTGGAGTAAAGGTCAAATATTAGATGTACAGTAAGCCTCTCGCAGTCGTAACGATTCATATTGTTTTCATAAAAGTTTACGAAAACATTCCACTGCTAGTCTTATGGTATACACACACACCCGTATGTATAACCTTTAGCCTTTACACACTGGCACCGTGCTTTACTTGTATATACTTGTAAACTCTGTGGCCTGATGTATCTCTCAGGCTGGAACAGGCACTTACACATGCAGGCAGTAATGTGGGCAGTAAACACAAACGGAGAGGAATTGATGGTTTGACTATATCAGTATGTCACACACACTCGCAAATACACAGAGACAGAAAGCGTAAACCACACACACACACTCACACACACTCAAACATTCTTTGATCTCCCTCTCAAACAACCCTGTCTTGTTCTCTCAAGGAGAACTGAGGGTCCCTCATTTACATACGCATTTACTTATTTACCTCATATTTTCTGATACCTTTTCCCTTTGAATTTCATGCCAGTAAACTGACGACCAGATTTAATTTGCAAAAGTTGCTCTTTTCCTTGATGCTCATCTCAATGCCTTCCCGCACCAGAAGTGATTAATACCTCATTATTAAATGTTCTGCATGTGTTGTGATTCTCGTAGAGAAACTCCAGCATGACTTAACGAATCCATTCAATATAAGTTGAGTTATCCTGTTTCCTTACAAGGTTTGAGTTTACATTTAGGTGTTCAACATAGGCTTTAAGAAGTGGAAGGAAACTATGATCCTTTAATGATGATGATCATTAAGGGACTGTGTGTTTGTCTCTTAATGCAGTGTGTCCATTCATTTTCCGGAGGATGTCACGGCATCCAGTGTCATCTCCATTTGTCTCATGTGTGCATTGTAATCTCTGTTAATCTTCATGTAATTGACGCTGCTGCATTGTTCTGTCAGTGTAAAATAAATTACCATTACTAATGAAGACTGTCAGCGCAGAGCGTTGGGCTCGCTCTCTTCAGCGCCACAAAAGCAGCAATAACACACGTGACCCCCGTGACTTTGGGGTGATAGTAAGCATTGTGAGAAAGGGGAAATTAAGGCGGGTTAATGTGATTAGGCCGATTTGCACGCCCAATTAGGCCTCAGTAACTTTTCTTGTGAAGAGATTTCAACATTTTGTCTGACTTTTGACCTCATCACTCGGCAGGAAGAGAGGCCTCTAACTGCAAATGTAAAAGCGTTAAGTATTTCCAGACTCCGTGCAGGGACAGAGCCACAATCTATGGCCGCTCCATATTCCATTACATGGCCTCAGCATTATGCTCCTAAACGGATTAGTGACTGGAGTGCACAGCAGCGCTGATAATATTGTAGCGTCGGAGACACAATATTTAGTGGATATTGGAGCGAGCCAAAAAAGCCAAAAATCGGACACACTCCCCACCCAACGGAGAAGCTAGTGCTTTCTGGGAATTCCTTTGCGGTAAATGGCAGAAGGGTTTGGGAGGAGAACGTGTTGGACTGAGGCAGATATTCTTGTGACTCTGGAAGGTTAGGGGTGTTAATGTTGGAGCCAATGTTCACTGGGGGAACCAGCGCACGGTACAAGGGTAGAAACAGCAGCTTGCTTGCTTTGCACTGGTTGGCTGGAATGGAGCAGCTCACTGTGTCACTCCACATCACTCACACTCCTAAACCTCCTGACCCCCCCCCCCCCCCACCACCACCACCTCCCTTCCCATGAGCCCCCAGGTCAGGGCTCTGCTCTTAAATAAACGCCTCTTTTTTTATTACTTTTTTAAAGAAGCAACAGTCAAAATTGTCCCCTAATAACACGTCATTACAGATCAAAGATACAGTAATACATTAATACAATACATAATATGAAATACTTTCATAGATTCTCTTTCTCTTTGATTGAGGATGCTGCTGAAAGTATAAAGTTTAAATGTTGTAATAATAATATATAGTATTCATGTTTATTTAATGAGGAATAACTCGACTTGAATTCGTTAAATGAGCTTCAAGTAAAACCAACTTTAAAGACCTACTTTCTTTTGAAGGTTGCCCCCCCCCCCCCACCACCAACCAGTGATCCAGCATTGAATTATCATCTTTTTTTGTGCTTCTTAAAGCAAACGTACCTTTGATTATCTTCACTGAGTAAAAGAGATGCTCCGTCCGTCCGAAGACTAAAACAGACAGTTGTGTTTCTTCACCATCACAAACATGTTTCATCGTGTGTCATTCTTAACTCTTTACCAAGCTATTACAAATGTATTAATGCCTCCCAATGTTTTTTTTCTCTGGTCCTATTGGTCCGTCTATCTGTCAGCATCATGACCACTGTGCACATTAATGAAAAGTGGTCTGTGGGTGTAAGCTAGCAGCTTCTATAGCACATAACAATAGCTTTGACAAACTTAGCTGTTTTTGAGCTCTGGCCTATAACCTCACCAGTGTACATGTCCGCTGTGTGTGACATTCATCATGTTCTGCACAAGCTTCCTCACCACTAAAGCTTCCATTGTTATGTAAGCAACACATTCTCACCCATAAATGGTGTGTTGCGTGACTTTCAAATTGTGAACTCGTGTCTCGTCTGCTTTACTAATGAACCTCCTGTCCTCTCTTACCCTGTGTGGAATTTCTCTCTGCATTATCTTTGGCGAGCAGGTATGATGAGTCATCCTCCCATCCCCATCTCAGAGCTGGCTGAACACACAGAGCTTCTCAAGGCCAATGACAACCTCAAGCTCTCCCAGGAATATGAGGTGAGTGGGCCAAAGTTCAAAGTTTCTTCTGAGTATTGATTCCTGTCTGATTGCGTTTTCATTGGACGGGGACACAAGTGTCTTTTCTCTCCTCCGGGGAAATGGCTGCTTCTTCTCTCTGGTTTTTTTTTTCTGCTTGTCGGTAACGCTGCAGCTGGTGGTGCTTGAGCAATTATGAAATATCAGTTGTTCTCAGCCACTTATTTCCTCATAAATATTTGCAGCCTCAACATGGCAAGCAAGACGATTGTCATTTTCAATTATGTGAAAATGCCCCTTGGCGGGTTGTTGCAACTCCTGAACTCCTAAAAGCAATTTCCTCCTTCTTCTTCTACTACTATTACTTTATTTGACAGGGACAGTGCATATTAATAACATTTCTGAAAATATGCCAGAGTTTGCCAAAAAGGCACATTTTTTATCTGAAGAACAAAATAAAAGAATAGAAATAAAAGAATGGTACTGGAATGAACCCAGTACTACATCAGAAAAACACCCAAAATGTGTTCGCTTACCTGCAAAATCTGTGTAACTGCATTTGACCGAGCAATTAGCGACTTAAGAAAATGAAATGAACTCTTACAGATCCTAAACATTTACTTAAGAAAACGTAATAAACGTAATGGCTTCTATAAGGGGATAAATTAATGTCACACTCCAATGAACTAAAGAAGACGTTCTTTTTCCTCCAAAATGGAGGTGAAGTCTGGAGCACAGCTCAAGTGTTTTTGGGGAGAAGCACATTGGCAGTCAGGCTCCAACGTGTGTGTGTGTGTGTGTGTGTGTGTGTGTGTGTGTGTGTGTGTGTGTGTGTGTGTGTGCGTGTGTGCGTGTGTGTGTGCGTGTGCAGGGGATAACTGTGCTGTCTGAGCTCTGAGACCGCGGTGGTTATAAATGACACCAGAGTTGATTAGAAATCAGGAGTGCTGAATCAGCTCTCGTTTGCATACAAGCAATATCCCCTCCTCGCCATTCCTAAATCACTGTGCCTGTCGCCTCGCTGCACGCCAGACGAAGGTAGGAAGCAGGTACCCCAGCATAGATTTCTGTCATCATGCCTGCCGGGGGATGTTGGTGGATAATGACTTCTCATAGTGATCCAGTATTTCTTGGGTATCTATTATTCATAAATCCACATCCGGGCTATGAACCAAGTGGACAAGCTTGTTCCATTCGGGGTAAGAAAGACGAGAGACTCGATGCCAAAGTTGACGCTTTGCTACAACTACAACTTCTAATTACTTGGCTTTGAGAGAACATTAAACCGCCCGTTCGTCTCTTCTCCCACTCTGTCTTTTTCACTCTCTCCGTCCCACTTCCCTTTCACAAAACCACCCCCCAGGAAAAATAAATGACCAAATTAAATAGAGAAGTGTAATTTTAATTTTGTTATTTTCTTGATGAATGGCTGCTCGTCCGGGCGCCCTGGCTTGCCAAGCGCAGCTCTACGGGGCTTTGACTGATTGGTTTTTAGCCAGGCGGGATGTGAGGGAGGAGGAAAAATGGAGGGAAGAGGGGAGAGAGATGAAGGTGGGGAGGCTTGGTTAATGATTCAGTGAGCGGGGAGAGAGAGAGAGCAGGGCATCTCAGCTGGAGAGTGCAGATGAAGAGGAGATAATCTGACACACAAACGGCAATGAAAAGGCAGCCACAGTTTTAACTGACGAGAGTTTGTTATCTATCTTCGGCCTGGCAGTTAGCGGCCGTGTCCCGCGAAGCTCGCCTTCTTCAAGGAGCTGTCAGTCATCAAACGTCTCGTCACAGATCAGAAGGAGGAGGAAGAAGAGGGAGAAATTCTAGCTGTTGCAGAATTTGAGTCCTAAATACAGTCCATCTAAATGGAATTTGTGGAAAAAAAGATTCAAGTTTGGACGACACAGATGTGGTCTTCAATTTTTAAATTGAGCGATGTTTCAGGGAAGTGACCCCAATCTTTATATAAACACACACGCGCACACACACACACACACACACACACATCAGCCTTAAGGTAATCTGGAAAGAAAGGGAAAATAGCTGGAGGGTGGCTGCGACAGAGGGACTTTAAAACATCAGAGGAGACAGGAGATGGAGAAAGAGATAAAGAGAGATGAGAGAGAGAAGACTTTGAAGAAGGAGAGATGAAGATAAGGAAAACGGGGACAAAGAAAGAGGGATAGAGATGAGGGGGCAGAAAGAAAGAGAGAAAGAAACGGATGGAAAGAGGCTGCGATCGCTGTAATGATAGCATGGAAACTGTTAGATCAGGTTTCCAGCTGGACATCATTCAGCTTCAGTCTCTCTGCGCACACACACACACACACACACACACAAATGCTAAAATCCTAACTGCAAATAACCTTCAAGCCACCATCCCCACACCACCAGAGCGCTCGACGCCTATGAGCAAACAACGAGTGGTAATGGAATACTTAATTATCCTGACAAGGAAACAGAATATTTATCTGGAATTCTTGTGTTTTAAAGAGGCGGCTGGATTTATCTTTCGCCCGAGCGCCAGGACTCGCTGCCCGCCCTCCCGCCTTCATCAATATTGTTATTTCTCATTATGCAATCTCTACATTAATGATCTTGATGAAGTAGTGTGTGCAGCTGCACTGAGCAGATTTCCATGATGATTACATGTTCTTGTTTCACTCTCTCTCTCCCTGCCGCTCTCTTTTCTTTGATAACGTTCAGGTTGCATTGTTATTGCTCAGCTCCTCCCACAGCTCTGATTTCTTCTTTGTGTGTGCATGTTTGTCCTGTCCCCCCCCTCCGTCAGTCTATCGATCCAGGCCAGCAGTTCACCTGGGAACATTCCAACCTGGAGGTGAACAAGCCCAAAAATCGTTACGCCAACGTCATCGCCTACGACCACTCCCGCGTCATCCTGGCTCCCATCGAGGGTAAGACCGTCCTCACACTCAGCTCGGCTCAGACCATTTGGGAAATCCTCATAATTACAGTCAGTTTAAGTAATTAGAAATGTATTCTGGATGGAGCGGATGGGACTAGACAGTGAAGACTGAACTAGAACAGTACATAGCAGAGCAGAATAGAATATCTGAAACACAAAGAAGTCCTTCAAATATTAATACGACGTGCATTAGACTGAGTCAACTCACTCAATGACGTGCCATCAAGCAAAGATGGAATAAAACATGTACAATAGAATTCAATCATTTATACTATGGGAAGTTGAGATTGAGTTCAGCAGCAACCAATTCAATTTATAGAACAAAACTACAATTTTTTTCCGAAATCACGTGAACGTCGGGGGTTATGAAAGACAGCTCGTCTTTGGACCCAGCAGGATCTTTGACCCGGAGCGACCCAGGACTTTAACCAGCGTTTACACCGTCCCATTTGTCTCTTCAGATCTCCCCCACTTTCATGACTTCCTCTAACCGCCCACAGACACAGTACTGAGGATCTTGGAGCCACTAAAACTCTTCCCCCGACTAGATCTGGAGGGACGTTGTCAGAGGGAGTCACCCTCTGCGGCTGACATTGTTCTGGCGTCGTAGCACCAGAAGAGCTCCAGACTCCAGAGCGGTGCCAAACTCACTTCACAGTACTCTCCTTTTGTGTGAGATAACTGCTCCGACTAGATTTCAACATCCCGCAATAGTCGAGCCAATTTGAGGGTGCGACAACATGCATAACAAAATTATCCCAGGGAAAAAATGCCTCGTCCATAAATACATAAATTAATCAAGTCTGAAATTTCTATTTTACACTGCAGTGATTTTGCTATTAGTCGCAGCAGTAGAACAATTCATGCACGCTGCCATCCTCTGTTCACTTAGCTATGACTAAAGCCAAGACGTGGCGTCCGTTTTAATGACATGTGCCTTTCTCCTCCTTTCTGTCTTTTTCCCTTATTGCTATTCTCTTCTTTCTTCTCTGCTCTTCTTTGTTATTTCCCCTGATGTCTCTGTCTCTGTCTCTGTCTCTCT
>CALSBV010009901.1:0-10244 GCA_943590825.1 Bovichtus diacanthus | reverse complement strand
CCTCGCTCCGTCCACCCCTCCCTCGCTCCGTCCACCCCTCCCTCGCTACATTCACCCGGAGGATTCTTGAGCTGAGAAAGTTTTTTTTTTTTTTTTTTTTCTTTTTTGGTTTATGACTTGTTTTCCTTTCAGGAGGTGAAGGCCGGTCACCTGTCCTCTCCGGCCCCCGGACACCCTTTCACACCAGAAACTGTTCAGAGAATCACACAAAAGGAAAGAAGCGTGAAAACATCCTTTTCAACGTCCTCGTCGTGTCTTTACGTCAGACGTTGACAGGCAGCAGGAGCTCGACCTAATAACCTGATGGAGTGAGCACTTAATAAAAATGAAAATCTTCCTGATACATAACAAGTGCAGCACATTATGGACCTATCACATACATGTACATTAGGAATCTGCTGCAGTGAATTATTTAAAGACTTCTGCCCCAGTAGCAGAGAAGCTCGCATCTTTATACCAAATTCTATGGATTTTTTTATTTTACGTGCAGGTTTTTTTATGTTTTGCTATTTAAAACAGCTTTGTTTTTGCACTGACATTACTTCTGACAGACTGAATCACTGGTTTAGTTAATATAATGACAGGTCTGGAATGATGCATTGATTGAGTCATTAAGTGTTTCAACAAAAATCTAAGAAAAATATGTATTTTTTTTACTGTATATAGCATGGTTTGTACAACCAAGCCAATCAAGTAGCATGCTAAATCTTTCCCCAGTGCTCCAGCATCCGCCCGGGTCAGTGCTTCACTTGTGCTGGATCAGATCTAACTCAACAGCAGATCAAAGACTGAAGTGTTCATGTTTTGGGTGACTGAGGAGAGAGCGAGCCATTCATTTCAAGGGGACAAATGGCAGCTAATTGAGTAGGTGTTGTAAGAGCTTGTCTGGACCTTTCAAATGAGCAAAGGGTCATTTCCCCCATAATTAGCTACCTATGTTGGGTTTTACACGGCGTGTGTGTCTGTGTGTGTGTGCGAGTAGGACGGTGTTAAGATCGTATGTACTAAGAAACATAATGTGTGTATGAAACAGAGGGCTAAGCTAAGCTAAGCTAAGCTAAGCTAAGTTGTTTCTCTTCCAGCGCTGCTGACAACTTCCTCTCTTGCTACGATCTAGAAAAGTTTGCATTTTAATGAAACAGGTACGACAACAAAACAAACTCTCTGTCAATGTTTACCGAGCACGACTTTGAATAAACGACGTAAAAAGTGTGTTCACGTTTAATGGAACGCCACAACAACTGGTGTGTGTGTGTGTGTGTGTGTGTGTGTGTAGCTGCGTTCCTGTGCGTGTGTGCTCATTTCCCAGAGCTGATTATGTGACAGGGCTATACATCACACTGTGACCTGCTGAATCTGGAACAAATATTTACACAATTACAACTCATGCACTAAAGCAACAACCCCCCCCCCCTTTTGCTTTCATCATTTGAAAAAAATCTATTTAATTATTGCATCCCAGTGTCAAACTATTAGAATCTTTATTTCATTATTACTATAAATATTAGTTAAAAACATTATGCTGGAAGCTGGGAGACGTGCACAAGGTGTGTGTCCCTTTGAAGCCGCAGACACACGGACACGACGGAGGACACGCTTTGTGTTTGAGGCTCATTACCTTCCTGCACAGATGGAACTATTTAATTTCTGTGCATTTTGTTTAAATACAAATACTGTGGCTGATTGGAAAAAGAAAAAAAACAACAACTGATAAACACCTATAGTCGATCGTGTATTTATTATTTATTTTTCCAAGCACAAAAAATCCGAGGTGATGGATTTACAGAGTGCGAGAGCATGTCAGAGCGCTTCCTATTGGACAGGCAGGCATGCAGAGGGAGAAAGAAAACTAAAATCCCTCCACGCTGCCTGAATACAGTCAGTCACTGTCCGCTCGCCACTTGGTGCGTCAGATGAGAAGCAGTTAATGTGTCAGTAATTGGACCAGCAGTATATTTTGGGGAAAGCCCTTTATAAAAATATCCACCCACAGACTGGGAGTGTGTGTGTGTGTGTGTGTGTGTGCGTGGTGCACAGCCTGAAGAATAAACAAACAAACAAATAGAAAGGAGATGGAGAGCGGTGGAGAAAGGAGGTAGAAATAGCAGCTGCATTCTTCTGGTGTGTCTGCCTGGCAGCTCTCGGGGGATTGGCGGGATTAAGTGCGAGCTGCGGATGACATCACGGGTAAGGACGGCCGCTTAGCTCGTAAAGTGCCCCTCGGTTTGTGCATCTACATGCCGGGTGCCAGAGCCAGGGTGTGGGCGAGTGGGGTGAGGGGGATCATTAGTGAGGTTTTATTGGAGCACTGGGGAGGAACCGCTGCTACATGGGTGCAGACGCACAGGAAAACAGGATTGAGACGGGCTATGTAGAGCAGATATTTGATTGCTCCCAGACCCTCACTGCAGTGTGTGTGTATCTGTGTGTGTGTGTGAGTGCGTGTGTGTGTGGGAGAGAGAGAGAGAGAGAGAGAGAGAGAAAGGTTTGTGTGTTTGATACGAGACTGATACTATATGTAGTGGAAGTGAGTTTGTGACGGTGAGTTTTCACTTTTACTTGCTTATATGCATCAGGATCAAACACAAGTGTGTGTGTGCGTGTGTGTGTGTGTGTGTGTGTGTGTGTGTGTGGGAGAGAGAGAGAGAGAGAAAGGTTTGTGTGTTTGATACGAGATTTATACTATATGTAGTGGAAGTGAGTTTGTGACGGTGAGTTTTCACTTTTACTTGCTTATATGCATCAGCCTCAAACACAAGTGTGTGTGTGTGAGTGTGTGTGTGTGTCTGTGTGTGTTTGCAAGGTTTTGTTGGCACTTGTGTATAATTGTCTTTTTATACATGCTGCTCATGCTCATGCACGCGCCCCTCCTCGTGATGGAAACCAGAGATATCCTATAGCCGTGGGGGCCTGATCTGCGAGTGGGCCGTCCTATGACGTTTGCTCCGAGTTCTCATAAAACGCACAAGGCAAAAGCCAGAATTCCTTTTCAGAGCCACACCGCCCCCCTCTTTGCACTCCTCCCCCTTCGCCTCTTTCTCCTTATGAACATATAAAAGACGACAGCGAGGATATCCAGTGCTGGCCGATACAAATCCCACTCAGTCACCTCCAGATGGGATGGCTGCCTTTCACATTGAGCGCTCAGCAGTAGCCCGTCCTGACTCATTGTTTCACTCCATATAAAATGAAATCAACCACATCTTCCGGGGGTGGTTAAATACCAGCTACCTTTTTCCAGTTACGCTGGAACCGATCCCTTTGAGTGATGTGCCACTGTGTCTTCTGTGGAGATTTGTCGCGCTGAAACGGCTCATAATGACCCATGTGGTGTGGGGTACATGAAGCAGAGCTCGCAGACAGTGGTTTGACACACTCGTTAAGATTTGCTCCGTCTGTGTGTCACGTCCCTGACAGCCTGGAGGAAAGGCTAGAGGAACTGTATCCTCTCCATCGTGCCACGGCTAGGAAATGAGCCATTCATTCTGACCGCTGCTGTCGAGCCGTCTGACCTCTCAGGGCTGGAAGGCCCACTGTGGTCTCATAAAAAATGCCAGTCATAAAACAGCCGAGGGGGTAAGTCACTCTTGAGCTATTAGCTGGTGATGCTGGATGGGATTTCAGTAGGTGTCAGGGTGTAAGATTGGCCGATGCGAGGAGGTAGACTTGTGTCTCAGAAGTGATAGATCTGCTGATCACGGTGGAAACGCCAGATCATGCAGAGGTGAGTGGAAGTTATTTACTTGATCATTAAAGTGCCTCTGTCAGCTTTGTATTTACTATATTAGGGCCACAGCCCATTTAACATAAACGTGTCGGACACTTTTGTCCAAAAGGAACAGAGTCGGGTTTAAAATCAGCGCTAATACAAACATTAGTTCCTTTTCTCAGAGTTTACGTTCACACAAATCGCCGCACACACACAGTCTCAAAGCTCTAAACGCACTTGTTATCAATAGTTGGAAAGGCATTATTACCTATTAGCTCTTTTAATAGTGCAAACAAAGCGCACAAAGTAAATACTGAGGTTTACGACTTCCCGTGCTCGAGAACAGCATATGTTTGATTGTGGTTGCTAATGTTAAACTAATTAGGGGGGTCTGAGCTGCAATACTGAGCGGAACATTCGTGTTCACTCATTTGTGACATTAGTTAACTGTGTGCAAAACAGGGAGCACTGCTTAATAACGGCCTAAAGAAACACATTATATAGATATTATATTTATCCTTTATGACTAAACACAATCAATCAGCTGTTAGAGAGGAAGCAGGATATGGTTCACGTAGAAGATTATGTTCTGGATGAATTAGTTTTGTAAAGAGAATAGAAGCTAAAAAATAGAGTAAAATAAAACACATCTCAGGTACAGTTTTCAGCCAGTTATGTCCCTGTGGAGATAAAAAAATAATAATAATATTACATTTACAAAGGCATTAGTTAACATGTTTTTTGAGCTTTAGCTCTTCTGCATAGAAAGAATAAATGATTGTGATAATATGATGTGTTTAAGCACATTAAGCACTTCTATGTTCTAATATTTGGGAAAAAAAAGACATAGAATATCAAAGAAGTAGAAATAAAACATGGGCTTCCTAAGAAAATGTTCATAATCAGGTAACAGTTATATCATATTATATATATTATATCATGTTATAGTTAATAGATAAAGAAAGTTATGGCTTCCAGTCTGATTATCATGTGGAAAATGAATAGCAATTCATACACAGTCGTTAATATAGGACTTTAATTTAATAAAAAAGTGATGTCGGGTTAACTCTATATCCAACACATAAAGATATTGATGGAAAGTTTAGGCTCGTTCCTTTTTATGTCCTTAATTGGGATTATTTTATTGTCGAACATATATTTTTGCTCATAAAAGGCCTGCTCAGATTAATGTTTTCATATCCAGATACAGTATTCTAACACAAACAAGTGGTCTTGGGTATCACGGTATAAAAATATGGAAACATTCCTTTCCAACATGGCAACGCTCTGAAAAACTGACGTTATCAATTCTTCTACTGGGCTGGAGTGTGTCAGGGAGGCGTGACGTCAGATAAAATCAACTTTACACATCTCGCCATCTTATAAAGAAATATTCTACATGGATCAATGCAATGACCCTGAGAGAATCAGGAGTAGGGTGTGTGTGTGTGTGTGTGTGTGTGGCACGTATTCATGGACTATATTCCTCCAACAAGGAAAGAAAATGAGAAAAAAAAAACGAGGAAACATCATTTCCAAATCGCTCCACTCAGCAGAAAAACTGCCTTGGTCGTATATCAGCTGACCCCTAACACGCACGCACACACACACGCACACACACATCCCGTAAATGTTTTTACAACTCGGCCTGTCACTGGCGCTGGACACTGAGGTGTTTACGTTAAGCTAGCCGTGCTAGCTAGCGGCACTGAACGCCACGTGGTCGTCCATCAAAATCAAAGTGCTCTCATAAACATTCTAATTAGGCTGCGCTTTATTGTTATTTAGCCCACAGATCGTTAAGTTAGTGTAAACCAACATATTAACCCCTGATTAGGTGGCTGTGCTAATACTGCGTCATCACTGCGCCACATTCATCACAGCACGAAACATTACATTCGTCATAGGTGAGTCAGGCTCGTTAATCATGAGAATATCTCCAATTACAGTCTGGACGCATCATGATAAGTTCTGGGTTTTCATTTCTTTTAATCTTTCCTTCAGATGAGGCTCGTATGCATGTGTATGCATGTGCACAACTGGAGTTTAAAGAAGCCTATTGATCACGTTTAACCTCGAGGTTTGTACTAAACAGTGGATCCAGTGACCTGTTGACGCCTCTAGGAGCCACCAAACTGCAGTGTTGTCACATACACAGCTGTATTTATAATATATTTATAACTCTTAAGAGCAGAGCAGACACTGATGTGAAATGTGCATCTGCACATGTGTATTTCTGCACAGCTCTACTTGTGTGAGCACAGATGTGCAGGTCTGATCCAGCAGCTGCAGACATGTGGGAGTGGGAATTTCAGGTAAACACGAGACGATGTTAAATGAATGGGCTTTGAGTCTAGACCTAAAGAAAGGAGACAGTACATGAGATGGACGACAGGCAGTGATAATTCATCTCATCTGACAGCACTCATGCAGGTTCATAGGAAACTACTACATCTTTACATTTATCTCATAAACTCTGTGACTCTTTACCAACGTGTTGCAGGTACGAAGGCAATGAAAGAAAAGCTCAAATCAAAGAAATGTGTGTGTGTCAGCCTTGAATACCCTAAATGTGTTTACGTGTATCACTACAGAACATAGAAACTGCATTTTAATGTCACCCTCATAACAAAAGGAAGCATACATGATGGATAGATTATGAGAGGAGAGATGTTTGACAAACAAAAGGAAATACAGTATCTGCCGGTTTGGAAATATGCTGTTTGGGACGCTGCCTGAAATGAAAGGCTGTGTGAACTGAGATGTCTGGATCTAATATAAAAAAAAAGTTTGATTTTAACTGCAGACAGTGAAACTCAGAGAGAGAAAAAATCACTTTATGACTGTTCTTCTACATTTAGGAGACTTTAATTGGGAAATCAACCCTTTTTTTGAAAAAAAAAAAGATCTATTGTCTCCTCAATGTGCACACAGACTTTATGGAATGTGGACTCAGTCTGCTGCAAATGTTGAGGGCTGAGCTGTCAATTTCTGGAAACATCATCAACAAAACGAACCCCTTTTTGTGGGAATAAATGATATTTACATGCATGTGTTTAATGCAGGATGTAAAAGAAGGAGGAACACTGATGATCTGGTGCAAAGAACTCAGCTGCAGGTAAGTTCCTCCCAAGCAGTTGTGTTTTGCAGATCTTTACTATTGTTTTACTGGTAAATGAACTACAATTTGACACATGCTGTATTCTACAATTATAGCTTTGGGCAGACATACGACTGTAAACAGCGTTAATGTCTCAGTAAAGTCTCTGTTTCCCTCTGACTCAAACATACACATCACAACATACAGAGACACGAGCCACAAACGTAAGCTTCTAAACACGGAGGCTTTCCTTACATCAGTCAAGTGAACTTTAAATGTTCAGCGTTGTGTCCAACAATAACCCTTTGCTGTTAAAAATACCTGTAAATCAGGCCATTTGCTATTTCTGGCATCTTCCTCATGTTATCTGCATTGGTTGTCATTTCAAGTTTATTTTGCATTATTTTGCATTAAATGTTATCATTTGCAAACACAATTATCTAATGTTGTAAATATAGTGCTAACGAAGGGCTGGAGCTGCACATTATCTGTTCTGATCCCACTATGTGTGGAAGACTTCACCAGTGACGCCCAACTGATGCATTCAACCAAAACCAGTAAGTTTACTGTCCAGTGCTTAACGTGTGAGTCAGCAGGAGGCGGAGCAGAGAAGATGCTGATCCAACAGGGTGGAGGTATTGGACCTGATGCTAAAACTAAACACACCTGGTTCAAGTGCAGAGACAAACCAGCCTCCAGTACAGATGCACGACGAACTGCTACAAGCTTCACCTGCTGCACACAGCAAAGTCTTATTAAAGCATCGTTCATTCTCATAGCTTAGCTGCTAACATTGTTAGCAACATGTTTGGCTAACTGCTAGTGATGAATCAATTAGCCTGATTATTGAGCTCTTACACAGTTTAAAGTCCGTGAGAGAGAGAGGGATGTTTAAAACAGCATTAAGTCTGTTTTATGATCAGACCTGTTGCTGTCCGTTCCTCGAGTCAACAAGGCCTTAAATCGGAGCCGAAGTCTGCTCGACGATTTCCAACAATCTGAACCATCAGAACGTAAACTCAGGACAATTTTCTCTGACTCTGCGATGACGTGCGCGCCGCACAATGCTGGATGAAATCACATTTCAATCGTGTACTCGTGATTAATGTGAGCCATTATCAAGTTCTACATCTCCCGTCCTCTAAACAATGAAATCCAGAAATATATAGAGAGATTATGCTAAATCCAGAGGACGGTTTGGTGATTAAAGTAACGACTTGAAATAGCCCATAATGACCGACGCAGTGGAACAACATGCGGCAGGAAAAACGCTTGAGGGAAGAAACCTTTCCGGGGAGAATTATTGCTGACATCACACCGCTAATGCTTTTTATGGACATCTTCATTATCCGTCGTTGGCATTAATTTAGACAAATCAGTGAGAAATAATCCAGGTGGGTGAAAGGCCTTTCATTGCATGACAGTGGATTATGACTTTATCAGATTTAAGGGTGTGTGTGCAGGCAGGTGAGCATGCTGTGAGGAAATGCATGTACATAAAGTATAGCTCAGTGTGTGTGTGTGTGTGTGCATGAGGAGGAAAACTCCAGGGCTGAGTGGATCTTTGCGTGAGTGTCTATAATTGGCGGCAGAGGGAGAATCTGCGAGCTGACATCTGCAGTTGATTTTTGGTGATAATAAATCAGGTTTCTCTCTGGGCTGGTGTGCTTCCACACAGCTCTCTCTCTCTGTGTTTCTCTCTGTGTTGCACGCTCTCTCTCTCTTCCTCTTCTCCTTTTCATTTCCTCAAGCCTGTGGAAACCCAAGGACTAGCTATACAGAGTTCCTGCAAAACTTTGGACTCAGCCTCACTTTTTGGGTGGCCACACAAGTTGAGTTGTGAAAGCTCCTTCCTGGCCAAAGCTGCAGAGGAAGAAAAGGGAAGGAGAGTAAAAAGGAGAGCGCCGCTTTGTTATTATCAGCGAGTAGAGGTGGATGGAGACAACGAGGTGTGAACAGGCCGCACCTGAGGGGAGCGCAGTCTGGCAAAACCTGACACTCGCTGCCTGCACCTATCTGTACCAGACCGGAGGAGAGCGAGCGCTCCAGGTTTGCCTCTGAGCCATTTCTCTCCACACCAATTTCCTGTCTAGCCGCAGCCTCGACACCAGATTTAGAGCTGTTTTAATTCATCCTTCTTCTTGTTTCCTTAAACATGATCTGGAGTCGGTGAAAAAATACGGGAAAATCCTTTCGCAGCGCAGTCGGAGGAGGTTTTTTTAAACACATATTCCACTGACGATTACAGAATTCATGCTCCAAAACGTAATCTGTGTTCCAAAAGATTAGCGGAGGTAAATATTGTAAACATTTCTGATTACTGTTTTTCATTCCACAAAGTCACTAAATAAAACAATTCAAGGTTATGTTTACTTAAAATGTTTATCATGTTTAGCTGCATTCTGTGCAGATTTGGCACAAGAGGAAAATAATAATACGGCGACACAGCCCCCGTGCGTCATTCAAAGCAGAAGTACAACGACTATCATTCAGGTTTAGTCGCACATGAAGGAACGACGAGAGGAAGACGCTGACTTTTCTTCTCTTCCTGATTCATGTGTGACCTGGGGTCAAATCCAACGACGACCAACAAACCAACAAACAAACCAACAAACAAACAAACAAACAAACAAACCGTGCGTCCCTCAACGTTGGCTCGGGTATAAATAATGCTGCGTCTGTCTGTGTGTTTTCGTGTGTACAGCGTGCACATGGGAATGTGAAAGCAGCGCTGAGCCTCGCCGCTGGACAGACGGGGCTTGAGGTTAAAAAGGAAAAAAGAGCTTGACTTTACAACAACAACAACAACAACACATCAGTCCTGCAGCGCACGGACACTGCAGACTGTGCTCGGATCATTTCCATTACAGCAGTTTTACACGTGCAACTTCCTCAAGTTCCTCAAAGTCACTGTCTTCTTACCTCATCTGTCAACACCTGATGAACATGAGGAAGAAAACTGAGCCTTTGAATACACGGTGAAGATAGTAACTCATGCGTCTTTGGGAGGCAACACTTTTAATTAAACTTGTACTGATGAAAGACACATATTTGTATTTCCTTCATTGAGGTTTTATAAAGAAAGTGAGATTATAATGTCCATGAAGTGACTGATCATGAGCCCCAGTCCATCTTCAGCAGCTCTATAATGGATATTAATATGGTGAATGGTATCATCTTTTCTTCACGACCATAAAGCAGCATCCTTCCCTCAGGCGGCTGTAAACATCAGGCCTCAGCCTGTCAACGCCGTTGTGTGTTCAGACATCTGTTTCAACCACAGCTTTGCACCGATCGTCAGTATCATGTGGCTGGAGTTACATCCGCACTCCCAAATACATGTTGTCTATTACCACATTTGGATCTAATTCGGAGGAGTGTTTAGCGGTCGCGGTGGTGAAAGACCTATCCTCTCTTGTTGTTATGAAGAGTGTA
>CALSBV010009898.1:0-11887 GCA_943590825.1 Bovichtus diacanthus | reverse complement strand
ATTAATGTATTCCTAAAATGTTTGTTTTTCCTCTCTTTCCCCGTCAGTCATCCCCAACACCCTCCGGGTCTCCCCCGTGACCCCGCCCCCCGTCCTCCCAGAAGGAAGTGACCTCACGCTCTCCTGCAACGTCACCCGGGAGCTCACCCACCCCACCTACCTGTCCGTCACCTGGTCGGTGAAGAGGGGGGCAACATCGGAGGAGATTCTGACATTTGGCCCTCAGGGAGACGTGTTCACGGGGGCGAAGTACGCCCGCCGCTACGCCGACGGAGGCATCCGATTGGTTCCCGGGAAGAATGGATTGTTTGAGTTGGTGATTTCCAAAGTGACGACGTCTGATGGGGGGATTTATGAATGCAACGGAACTGAATGGACGCACGAAAATGGAGGGAAATGGATAAAAATCGTGGAGAGCACAAGAGAGATGGGAACCGTCACTGTTACTCCTACAGGTAAGAACGAGACGCGACTGCAGGAGCTACAGAAGAAGTATTGTAATAGTTACAGCTGAAGCAGCGTCACTATCTACCAGTGTGGCAGAAGTAATATTTGCAGTGGAACGCGTGTTCGGTCGGCCTCTGCTCCCTCACATACACATCCCATAGTAGCATTGCTTTTTATGGCTTTGTTTACAAGCCGAGCATTGGACCTGCCGTTCATTGAAGAGGTTCGCTGCAGTGTTTACACTGGAGATGGAACATGGAGGACGTGTAGGCGAAGGGGTTCTTGGTTTTGGATTCTTTTAATCATTTGGTATCCTTTAAAAAATTCATTGTTTCTGCTGTAGGCAGCTGACAGTAGTTGAAATAAACCTGCAGCTCATTCTATGTACGTTAGTTGGAAGTGTGTTAGTGTGTTACAGACATACGAGAAGGTGATTAAACTCATGTAAGGCTGGATTCAGTCACTTGCATGATTAGAAAACAGCTCTGGAAACATTAGCATAACAAACCCAGATTTCGGAGCGCTTAAATCAGACTCAAAGAAGGTAAACGTTCCCTAAAGTAGACTTCTGTGTTTCCTCCAGTCACTTTCAGCCATGGTGGCGGCCTTAGCTCGGTAACTGAAAAACATGGCAACAGGTGGTAAATCCAGGCATCAAAAACTCCCTTTAACACTAGAACTGCCAAGGGGTCATTTTGAACCCCATTGCATTTCTAAATGCATGTAACTCTGTAAAAAAAAATAAAACCCCTGCATCTCTCAGTTTATGACTTTTCCTAGAATTAGTATATTAATCATCTAGTGAATTATGGAGGGTGATGAAAAAACATTGTTTATACATGAAGTTTGTAGATAATTGCTCTAAAGGTTTGGTTTTTGATAATGAAAAAAGAAAAAGGTTACTGCACTGTATGCGTTTCCCAGTTTCCTGTGCTGTGGAGTGATGCTGTAAGAAAATGAAGGATGAGGAGAGAGGGAGGGACGTGGGAGAGTTCCCGCTCTGTTGTGTGGCTGTCTTTATTTTAATGGCATCCTCTCGTCTGTGAGACTTTTTCTTCTCTCTGCCTCGCTGCGTCCCAGGAGGCTCGTGACCCTCACTGTCTGTCTTTCTGTCTCGTTCTGTCCTCAGAGAGGCCCCCCGACACTCACACACTCTCACACTCATTCACTGCGGTTGCTGTGGTCACCGTATCTTATATCTTTCTGGGCTACCATATCCTCTAAAAGTGTTCGGAAAACACCCAGTGGTTTGTAATGAAACCAGAGATGAGACACACACACACACACACACACACACACACACACAGGTCTCAGGTCCATTGTGTGGCAGTCAGTTCATATTGACTTAAGACTTGAGTAAAGAGGATGAGAAAAGTCAAACAGAGTGGGCTTTGTGTCTTTTGTCCTTCTCCAGACACCATACAGAGACTTTTCCCCACATACTGCTGTCTCGGTTGTTACTGGAGACCGTGTCCAAACCCCTGAACCTGCTGCTGAAGATGCTCAGAAAGAATTTTAATAGAAAGTTCTCCTTAAGCGTCACCGCTGAGAGGATGCTTCGGGAAACCAAAATCACACCTGTGCTCTTCTTTCAATCTCTGACATTTGTGCGCGCTTTACGTTGACCTTTTTAAGATCTCTCATGGATTACCTTCACATCGGGCTGGGCGATATCGAGAAAAATCAAATATCACGATGTTTATGACCAAATACCTCGATCGCAGCGATATGGTCGGGTTACCTATTGACATTTTTGATAGCAAAAACATTGGTAATGTGGATATAATGTAAAAGGCAAATAATAGAAGAGCTCAAACAGTTTGGAAAAATGATATCGCTTTACATTAACGCTGCCTTTTTAATGTATACCTTTATACATATACCCTAACCCTTTATACACATTTGACCTTTATGTTAAACTCTGTGTATATAAAGTGCTGCAGTTCAGGACTATTTTCATTATCAGAATTTAAATATTATTCTTCTTATTAACTCTTTGAACCTGATTTGCTAAAAATAATTGCTGCACTTGAGTTGCAAAGCACCGGTCTGTGGCGTCTTGGTCTTGGAATGAAAGAAAAAGCATAAAAAAAAGAAAAACTTCGATGAGTCATTCTTTTATGCTTTTTCTTCATGCTGTATTACTTATTTCCAAGAAACCTATAAGCACATGTTTGGTTAACACACGGTTTAAAGTGGTGCTTCTGCACGATTCTTTGTGGAGAAACTCCGTTTTTCAGTCGTCTCGCTTGAATCTACTCGTGTGTTAGTCGACAGAATCATACGAGTGCAAGTGGACTAAGATTGTCTTTAGTCAAGGACGGCCCTTCTGTGATGTGAGTCCAGCATTGTTGCAGAATAATTCAGTAATGCTGAAGGATTGTTTGAATTGAAGGACTTATTCAAAAAGCTCTTTGTTGATCCTTAATCCTGTTTATGCAGTGACTGACGCTGTCTCTGTCTCCTGTCCTCTCAAGGTCAGTCCCTCAGTGTGAAGGCTTCATCCTCCTCTCCCTCCTCCACGCCTCTGCTCCTCTCCCCGGGTGAGACGCTGACCCTCCTTTGCTCCGTCGCCGCCGACAATCTGCCGGCCCTCGCCCTGGAAGTGACCTGGCTGGCCGACGGCCGCGATATCGTCACCATGGAGCGCAGCGGGGTGGTGATCTCAAACACGTCCTCCAGCGGTGCGCAGGGAAAGCGAGGGGAGGCGAGCCTGGAGCGGACGGGAGCTGGAGAATACAGGCTGGGGGTGAGGGGGGTGAGCGGGGAGGACGGAGGGGTGTACGCCTGCCGCATCCGAGCCTTCATCGAGAAAGGAGGAAGGAGCTCGGGAGGAGGAGGGAGGTGGCACATGGCGGCCGAGAAAACATCCAGCCCCGTGACAGTGAAGGTGGCGCAGATCAGTGAGTGAACAAAACTACTTCTTTTTCTTCTCCTTTAAAAAAATATGCAGATGATTTATGAGGCACAAAGACATGAGTTGCAGAAACTCGATCAGTTGCATAAATAAGCAAATTTCTACCAAAAAATGAGATGCGGTCAAAATAAAAACGCAGAATTCTGACATTAGAAATATAATGAAATCATAAATACTCCCTTCAAATGTTGTCCTCGACATTTTTGACTTTTTGAGAATCTACCTCATGAAGTGAAGTTATGAATGAACATATTTAATCCAGTTTGAGTCGACTGTTTGACGTTGTGATTGTGCAGCCTGAGGATTCCTATGTTGCTCATGTCAGTTAAAAGTGCTCTGAGCTGGGAGTTTTGGACGTGGTCACCTTGGATTGTAGCGTTGTGGGCATCATGTTCGCTGTACTAATTGACAGTTATATAATAATTTCTTATGGTCATTTTTTTCACCACTGTCCAGATCTGTGGCCCAAAATATTTTATTTTGTCAATATTCACTTCATCAGAGACATTGAGTACTTTTTTTTTTTTTTTTTTTTTTGGCAATTTCTTAACAAAAAAGTTCTTTGCCATTTTTACCCAGGTGTGTGTGTGTGTCTGTGTGTGGGTGGGACAGTTCTGATGTCCGACACAGTGGAGAAACTAAAGAAAATTAGGCGAGTAGACGTGTGTGTTTCCTGATGTGTAACAGTGCTGCGGTGCCACAGATGAGTCTGTAGTCTCAAGGGGAAACTCTTTAATCCTCTAGTCAGCTGTCGACTGCTGCTGCGGGGACGATTGATTAGTCATGCCTGTCCTGCACTCTGCTACCTCTGGGTATGCTGTGTGTGTGTGTGTGTGTATGTACTGTATCTGTGTGTGTATCTGTGTGTGTGTGATGCTCTGATCCTGCCTCTAAAGAGCAGGGGTGTCAAACACAGTCGACACAGCAATCAGTTTCTTGCATGGTGGGTGGTCTCTCTCCGTTTCCCTCCCTCTTCGCTGTGTTTTTGAATTCAGCATCATGTTGGGGAATGTAGTTGCAATTAGATATGGAATTAGTTTCTTTCTTTCCTCCTAAATATAATGCGATGGTAAACTAGGATGCTCATTCACATTGTGTTTCATGTTCCCTTTGATTTTCTTCAGAAGGCCTTTCAAATCAGGCTCGTGGGAACAATACCAGTCACTGATTTCATGTGATTATAACCAGCCCGTCCTGTACGAGCCACAAACTGTCTGAAGATGCACTGATTGCAATTGTCGTGGCCAATTCCCTTTTTTTTTTAAATGTCTGACAGGCCGATTTTCTTTCTTTCTAAGAACTATAATTGACAGCGTGCACAAACATCTTCGGAAGTTTTCTTCCTCTAAAACTTCTCCCACTCAAACAAATCTGAAAAATAAAAGTGCTCCAGTTTACTGGACAAATAAAATCCAACTGAAAATAAAGTGCAGTTTATCCCACTTTGTCTTAGCGGTGCACACATCTACATAACAACACACAGGTAAACTTTGCCAATAATATTCAACAGGCTCTGTATTGCAATGTGGGTGGTATGTGCAAATGAAGGATCCCCGCTAACCGAGTGGCAAAAAACTCTAATGGTTTTCTAATTCTGTCCACAAAATTTTTACTGGAAGCTCTTTGCTAACAGATCGTGCGGAAGCCAAACTTTTGCTTCATGTCTTGATACTTTTCTGAAGTCTGCAGTGCAAGCGTTCCCCTCCGAACGCTTTCACCTGTTAGCTCGACCATGCTAGTTGTGTTAGCCGCTGGATGCATAGATTATATTCCAAAGGAGAAACTGAGGCTGGAGGAGCGTCCCGTCTCTTTTCAGATGCATTGTTTGGAAGCGATATGGTTTCTCAGTGAGCTCCAGCCACAGTGGACAAAGAGTGCTTGATTGGACAGAAACTGTGTCCGTGTCTCCGGAAAGTGAACATTTGAGACGGCGTCACCTAAATGCCTCTATTACAGGGCTGCACTGTAATGTGCATCCTCACTTCAGTCGGTCCATAGCGCCAACTGCCACTGCTCCAGGGCGGCAGGGAGCTACTTAACTGTGAAACTTGACTTAATAAGCATAAAGATTTTAACCGCATGTGAAAAGCTTAAACTTGGCTGTTGACGCGGATGGCTGAACTTGTTCTTCAGGAATGGTTCGACATTGTGAGAAATATGCTTTTTGTATTTACGTTTCTGGGATTTTAGCATTGTAATTTAAACTTTTGACTTTGCTGATGCAGAGATAGAAGTGGTCTGATTGATCAGAAAGTCAGCTGTTATTTACCAGCAGCTGGATTTCTGACATAATGATAATAATGAATAAGTAAACACTTGTTACATAATCACTCTCAGTTCAGCTACAGTACTATATTTAATGCTTTTGGGAATTCCCTGGAAGTGTTTTGGCAGATTGACTTGCTAAAAGTTTAATGTGAGCGTAAGTGCCAGGACAGCGATGACTCTTGTCTCCCTTTCTTTTTTTGGGGTAAGCTATTGGGTATGTAGAGAATAAATCACTTTTGATGATATTTATGGCGTCCAGTTTGCTTTGGTGCTTCTTGGCATTGATGTTGTCGGTTCAGTTCAAAAACACCTCACAGTCTTTATTGCCTCTAAAGAGGTTTTAATGGATGGGTGCCACAGGTTACTGACGTCAAAAGGAAATCGGACTAATTTCCGTATTTATTAACATGTGATTTACTCATAGATCCCTGCACATTCAGTCCAAACCTGCCCTCTTCTCTCCTCTTTCATTCAACGATGTGTGTATAAATCCTTCAGGAAATGAAATCTGGAACAAATTAGGATACATTTTTTTGATTTGGACCAAGTTTATAATATCAATATAGTAGTATATAGTAATATTTTATTTTCTCCCTTTTTGACATAAAAACATGTTGCAGTGGTGGTTTATTTCCATTTATTTATTGTTCTTGGCAGATTCTTCCTCCTCCTCCTCTTCTTCTTCTTCCTAGCTCAGTTTGAGAAGGTCGATTTACAGTATTTTTGTTTTTAAAATCGCAGTTTTGTGCCTGCACATAATTTGGAGCAGCATGTGACACTAAATCTCTCCACTGAAGCCGGACAAACCAAATGAAAGCATAGACTCACCCACTGAATCGTGAGGGAAATCCAATTTACTTAACAAATAAATAAATAGAATAAAATGAACGACTTGACTGAATAACAAGTTTTGTCACCATACATTACTCTTTACCGTGTTGATGAGGCTTTGCTTCCTCTTTCACACGTTTTTTGCCGTGACTTCCTGTTCTGTGGCCAACAACTTCCTCTCCACACAGATTTTAAAGTGATTGATTTAAAAGTTCTTAAACACAGAAATAGCCTGAATCTGCTTTAGGTTCAAGGTTGCTTTTATTTGTCATTTTAAAACACAGCGTTTGGGCAATAAAAGGCAAATTGTAGCTCCTTCACACCACACACACTGAACATACTGTATATACCAATAAAATAAAACAATACAGTTACATATGTACATAATGTATATACCTGTACATATAACTAGTGTACCTAACGTTTTTTTAATTGCATGAATAAATCTAATTATTGTAACATTATTTAAAAGTTTCGTGCAGTAGGTATATTAATGTGCAAAACCAGCACAGCAGAAAGTTCCACATGTGGACTGCAGCAGGAGCATGTGTCTTACGGGGCAATCTAGTCTTTAACAGTATTTGGTAATAAAAAAAAAAAAAGCTAAATTTTTGCATTTTTCTCAGCTATGTTGTGGGAACTAAATAAACTTGGTAGATGGATTTGTTGTCACCTGATGGAGCTGAAGTCTCTGTGAAATAAAGGCTAGTTGAACACAATCAGCCCGTAAATATGCAGTTTCTAGAAAACCTTTTTATTAAAAATCTAAAAACTTATTTTGTTAGCATAGATAGGACTGTTGGGAGGTGTATATATAGTATTATACACCCACAGTAGAGACATTCTGCAAAACTGATAACAGCCTTTTCCATTTCATTAACCAGGGTAGTTTCAGAATGACGAATCGAGAGACGCCCTACGGACAGTTTGTCAATGGTTTGCTGTAAACGACATTTGCGTTGGTAAATAATAGCAACAAAACAGTAACCCAGACCCCATCCGTTGGCTGACTCATTCTGAGAGGACGGTGCCGAGTGTGTTTTCTGACTGTAGTGCTCTAAATAATCCTACATACATCCTGTACAGCCGGAGCCTTTAGTTAAAACAACAACCAGCTCTTATAGACGCACAGAAGATTCCAGAAGCCTTGAGGACCCTCCTTACATTTAGAAATAACACGCACGCACGCACGCACGTACATGGATGATACTGTGCACGTCGTGTGTGTGTGTGTGTGTGTATATGTATATGTATATATATATATATATATATATATATATATTATATAGTGTGTGTGTGTGTGTGTGTGTGTGTCTGTGTGTCCCACATACTGAGAGGCTGTTCTTGCTGGTGGAACTCCGACATTTTGGCCTGGGGCTAAACATTCCTTCATACTGCGTCTGCCGACACACACACACACACCCACACACACGCCATGAGGGCAACGTTTCTAATTGACTACAGCTCATATATTTCATCCTCACTCCTCTTGCGTATGAGCTTTAACTTTCTGTGTGTGTGTTGTCAGCAGTCAGTTCCTATTCTATTAATGTGTGGCCTTGAGGTTGCCTACTCTTCCCACAATGCTTTGCCTACCAGGAAGCAGAAAAAGAGTTGAAGAACTTGTTTAGGAGCTCCCCCACGGCACGCACACACGCACACACACGCACACAGTCAAAGAGGGTGTAATTCCCCTCACTTGTGTATTGTTGTGTCAACTGGAATTGTTGTCAATGTTGTCACTCAAAAAATAACTGCCTGTACTTCGTGCTGGCTCATATTTCTTATAGTTCATGGCATATCAGAATATGTATGAATATATACAGTATATATGAGAATGTCTGTATATTTTAATGTTGTATAGATGGCTTTTCTCTTCTATTTTAGTATCTTAGTATCAATGACTGTTGAATGAGAATTTTTTTACTGTCGTTTCTACGTTTCTACAATACTGTGTGAACAGTGTTGCTCACATAAGACCATTAAAAGTCATCTAAAACTTGTGAAATGCAGGTTAAAATTATTATTTATGTGGTTTAAACCTTTTAAATTATAGCGCAGGAATTCATGTATCTATAGCTGTAGGGTTGTGAAATGCTATAATTCTCTCTTATCCTTTATAGATGGTAACGTTCAGCCTTTTTACAGTTTTTAAGGGTCTTTTTGAACTGTGTATTGAATATGGAAACGGATAACAAATGTTGACTCCTAGATAAAAGAGACAGGTGGCTGCCTGTTTCTATTATAGTCTTGCTTTCAATTAGGAATATAAGGCCGAGGCGACTGATCGCAGGCCGACTTGGAGGATCGGTGCAATGTGTCCTAACACTCCTCTGAGCCTGAATTTAACTTCTGCTTCTTCTCCTTTTCATTGTATTCTCCATATTTAGCTGTCAGGCAGTGATTTTTAGATATATACTGGAAATTATACTGTGATGGGGGGGAAATCGATTCATGTTCATCTTCTAGGATTCTGAATTGATTCACAACTCCAAAAAGTAGATTTTTAAAATGTTTTTTTTTCTGCAAAAGAACCTTCTTGAACTTGTTATCCTTGAAGTCACTGAGAAATACTTCATTTTTCTTTGTAAAAAGTGTTTATTTGTGCGCGTTTAGCATGAATAAATGTTACCTTTTCGTCTTGCATTTTGTGCGTTTACATCATTGCAATCAGTTGATACAAGCAGTCGATCTTTTTTCAGAGTAGAAAATGAAGCGTTGACATCAGGCTTCCCTGCAGCCTGGCTGCTGGCCTCACGCTTCCACATGATGAGGAATTCAGCAATATGAGTGGATGTCTGTGTTTAGCTGCTCCCCCTCACTGAGGGAGGTCACACCCCCACCAGTTTGGAAATATTCCAGCATGAGTGATAGGAGACACCCTGTAGGGGTCGTGTCTCCCCGCTGACCTGCGAGGGCCAGGTGGAGCTCCAGGAAGATGACCTCCGACTGCGTGGAGTGTAACCAGCACTTTTTTATCTTAAAGCTGCGCGCATCAGTATTTTTCTATAAACGGTGGGTCAGATGACACTGCTTAAAGGGGTTCGATCGTACCCTCGGAGGTTAATATCTTTGCAACATCTCAAAGATTTGCATGAAGCAGCTTTTCATTCATTCTGCAGTGTGTGCAGGGATCACAGTGTGTTTATGGAGTAAGGGACCAGATGTGCTGTGGCTGTGTCCTCTCAGGTGCCATGAAATACAATCCAGGGATCTCGGTGTGAACAATAGATCCATAAATTTGAAGGCTTGCCGTGACAACAAGCTGCACAGAGGTTCAGTGTGTTATGAGACGGGATTTCGCAACTCTGGAATTTTATCATTATATTATCACTATATCTCCGTGAAGGTGACGTCCGTCTCATTCTCGAGAATTTCTTTCAAATGTGACACAAACATCCACTTGGGACTCGAGGATGAACTGATTTTAAATGTAAAGGTCACTGTTACCTCACGAAAGACAGGTTTTTGGCCATAACTCAAGAATTCATATGCTAATTATGACAATTTCACACAAATGTCATACATTCTGGTTTTATTTTGACGCTGTCTTAAGCAGGAGATGGCCCCAGACTGTGGGCCTCTCCTCAGACACCTCGCCCTCTCTTAGTTTACTTGCTTACTTTCTCTCAACCCCTGGATGCCTATGGGATCATGGTTACATTATTTGATCCCAGACTCAACAACTCAGCCAAGATCGCCTAATATTGATATTCGACATAACTTCGGAATACACCTAAAACATTTAAACAAAGGTTTCATCTCGGGCGTTTATTAGGTTCTGACTCTGGAAACTACTGTATCTCTTTAACCAACGCACACATTTAGGCGACGTGATCTTCCTTTGACAACTAATATAATAACTAATGTAATACTGTTTCACTACCATTCACTGAGCCTCCCCTGAAACAGTTTGTTGGCCATTAGTCTTAAGGGTGGAGGTTCCATTCCCACCTTCTGCAAACATGTTGAAGTTGAAGGCTTGTTTACGACCAAAGCATCCGTCGACAGTAAAGTAACGATCTCCAGTCATGCGAACTTTAAGTCGTACAGGGCTGGCTGATAAGATGCTCCAGCAGTTTACTAAACTCAGTGAGAATCTATCCTTCAGTGAAAAATAAAGCAGCTAAATTAAAGAGGCTGTGCACCGCCACAGGCTGTATGAAGCTCCAGTTTGTGGTTTTATGATGTTTAGCAGCTCCACTGTTGGAGAGCTTCCACCTTCATTCAGCGCTTCACTTTGTCTGTGTGCAGCACATGTTGCCAGGATTTTCTTACTTCCTCATCTATTATTGGAGGAGTATTTATTATTTAGCCTTTATACATATATACTGTATATATCGTACAGTGTGGCACGACACGCTTGGCTAGTTTTCATTTTTAAACGATCTGCGGAATATGTATCATGGAGACTTGGATTATTTATGAAACAATCGTGATTTAGAAATGTCTGTCTCCATCTAACGGCATAAAGTCATTGGTAAACCTGGCATGGGGGGTAACCGATGACTGTAATCCGCCTGCACTCACAGTAATCTGATTACATGTTGTTTTAGCGGTAATGTACAATGTAGAACGTACATCTGTTCAGTGTGTGTCAGCCGGTTCTTCCCCTCTGTCTGGGGAGACGCACAGTGTTGACAGTAAAAGGGGAACTGCTCGAGTGGCTTATTCATATCTGGTTTTACTATCGCACACACACACACACACACACGCGCGTCTGTACACTCCTGCGACACCAGAGTCTCTCATGTCTTTGGTTGTTTTGGCAGAATACAGCATTTCTTCAATACAGCCGGCTCTGCCATGGTTGGGAGTTCAGCACTCTGCCTGGCTCAGTGGCACCGTCACCGTCACTGTGTGTGTGTGTGGCTCCGATTTACACTATTTTATGATCCTAATCTGAATATTTTTGGGTTTTTGACAGTATGTTAACCTCTTTGTGTTGATACCATACCTTTTGGTGCAAAAGTTTGACATTTTTGACCCCTCGAGAATTGATAAAAATGCTCAAAAGAAGATTAACAGATTAAGACACCAAGACGTTGAGGAACACCATAGAGAAATTCACGCTGTGATTTGGTATCAAAAATGTGGAGATTTCTGCAAGAATTTCAGTTTTCGGGGGAGTGGATGGCGAGCACTGGAAACTGTACAGACGCCCCCTTATTGTCAATATTCCAAGGAAAACCATACATCCTCTGAAAGCCGTTTCAGGCTGCGATTATCCTGGAGCTCACAACAGCTCGTTTCATACAGCAAGGTCAACTTCCCAAAAATGGTCTCCGTGCAATGAAATGGCTACTATAGAAACTAACATCATCACACATGAATACAAGTGGACTCATTAAATACACAAGAGCCTCAGCTTTCCAGTCACATCCGACGTATGCAATTCCAACACTGTATAGTGATGCAGAAATA
>CALSBV010009888.1:10083-22583 GCA_943590825.1 Bovichtus diacanthus | reverse complement strand
GGAGACACTGGATAAAGACTGTCCCTGTCTGAAGCGAGAGGAAGCCGGTCGGCCTGAGACGCCGGTGCCTCCCATTTTACCTCCACCGTGTTTTCCTGACTCCCCACCTGAGGGAAACAAAAGGCTCTGATTCAGCTGGAACAAAGGGAAACAAGGTGTGTGTGTGTGTGTGTCTACATTTCTGTCTGAATGTCCCACATGCCCGTTGTTTTTTTTGTTTGCCCAAAAAGTTTGGGTCCCCGCAGAGGAAGGAAGAAGAACAAACGGCAGCAGAATCCATCAGGGTTTGTTGGCGCCACACTGTAGATCACTACAGCTTCTGCCAGCGATTTCCCATCGTTGGGATTTGGTTCAACCACATTCAGACTGCGTAGAGATATGAAAGCAGTCGGCTAACATCTTCAAGTTGCGTGCACTGTTTAAAACTTTTCAAACTTGTCAGTAAACAGTCAGACAGCTCACCTCTGACCTGCACACCCGTGGCTTTTATTCTCATCCTGGAAGTCGGTGAAAATGTGGTCCGAAAATATATTACACGAACATAAATGCTTATGAGTTTATAATATTTTTTGCTGCTGTGCATCAACAAAATCAAAGTAAAATATATATATTTTTTAAAGTCAATTACTTAATTGATTTTCAAAGGTGCCATATGCACAGAGGTGAAGCTGAAGCTCTGATTGGCTGTTGAATCAGTACATTCAGCCACTTATTGCAGTTTCTCCTGTTTTCTTGCTTCTGTCTTTTCATTTCTTTTCTTCGTAAAACATTCAAAACACCGCAGTGCAAAACAAAGCCAAAGTTTATGAGTTCAATTTGTACTATGAGCGTTATGGGTAAAGACTATACAGCATATTCAACTGTTAAAACTCCGATCAATCTGCTTTTGTCAGTATTTATTTATTTCTTTTTTGCAGAGCTCTCATCACTGGTGGTCGTCTACATCCACCTGACAGTTGTCCCATCACTCTCCTGACTTTGTGTTTTGTTTGCTTCTGCAGGTTAACGTTAATTCAAGTTGTCCTGAAAAAGCCAGCACCGCCAGCACCCGGGTGAGCAGACGTACGGTCGGAGACGACCGGAGTCTTTGCTTTCTGTGCCAGTTTTGTCTTATTTGTGCCTGCTGTGTGCAAGTCAAATGAGGGATGTGCGTCACAATCGAAAACAAAAACATCAAGTACAATATGAAGGGGAGTTAATGTGTTGAAACAGGTTTTCCATGGAACAGGGAAGCAGACCAGACTTTCATCAAAACACTTTTTAATCACTGGAAAACTTTGAAAAATTGGATTACTTGTCTCTTCTTTTGCTGACATCGACGCTCACAATAGATCACTTGAGGGTTCGATAGCGAGACGTTTAAAACTTCCACATATTATAGCAAAGCTTATTTTAATCAGGGGTTCCAAAACTATCTACAGGGCCCCATGCATCATTTATATTTAGCCTCGCCGTGCCCCCCCCCCCCCACCTCCTTTTATAACGCGGGGCTTCTCCTAAGGGGTGCGCCCCCCAGTTTGTCTTTAAAAAGCCATAGTATAGTAAACCATAGTCATTAAAAAGTCATAAAAGTCAGTTTAGTATGCCATAAGTCATGGAAAGATCATTAAAAAGTCATTTCAAAACATAATCAGTATTATCAATGATAATCGTGAAGTCATTAAATAAGTATAAAGTGTCATTAAAAAGTCGTAGTATAGTGCGGTGGTTCCCCAAACTCTTGTAGATAAACATAGTTTTATGTTTTTATTATCCCTGTTTTTATATGTCAGATCTAATAGTTACACTTTTCTTTAATTAGCACATTTAAAATGCACAGGATCACTTTTACTTTAACTTTTTCTTAATGGAAAATCTTTTAAATATGCACTAAATATTTCCTCCATTACAACCACTAATGATCTCTCAAATCAGAACATAAAACATAAAATAAAATGAACAATAAACCACGCATGAAGCCAATGACGAAGGGTAAGATCAGTATTCTTTAATAATAAGATATCAGTGCAGAAACACAAACTCCTTATTGGGTTAAATTCCCCATATAGTAATAACAATGATAACAATATATGATAATAAGGTCCATATGAATTTTTAACATATAAAAAAAAAAAATGCAGAATCCGCCAATATAACTGCACTGTATGACAAAGATAAAAACAGAATACAAGTAGCTGAACATGGATCCCATAAAGAAAAACAAAAACCCTGTTGTCACACGAGACGAGACAAAATGCTGATATTGTCTTTAGAGGAAGTGCAATGAATGAGCATTAACTCCTGAAAAGTTCTGTCACTTTTGTTTTTTTGCGGAACCCTTCAAGCAGCACAGTATGTTGGGCACGAGGACTGGCGAGAAGCTGAAGCCCCGCCCATTTTTGGGTTAGCATCTGTGCTACTAGCATTTGCGAGATGTCTTTTAAATCAGTTTTTTTTTATGAATAATAGAGAATTATAGATAAATGAATATCTGCTGCGAGTAAAACGTTCTCATTTCTTCAATTTAGCAAAGATAAAACAGTGTTAGGGTGTGAAAACACACCTCCTAAGAAGCTTTATGACTCAGAGGTGTATAAATGCTAACGAAATAGCAGTTTTATCATGGTAAAAAAATCACTGTGTATGAATTTGGCATTTTTAAACTATTTAAATTCGTCTGGTTGAAGTTACGGGAGCAGAAGCTATCTTAAAACGGGGGCGGGACTTCCCCTCTGCCTAGATTTTTATTTTTAAATCGACTTCCACCTAGCCAACCTTTCCACATACATTAACCCAATTTAGTCCAAATCATCATCAGTTGCTAAAACGTCCATCGGAGGTGCCTTTCTTCTTCCATGTGCATGTTCAAAAACCTCTTTGTTCTCCAAAAATGGATTTAGTGCTGGGACTGTTTCATATTACGCTGCAAATCTGCAAGGATAATAACTTAAACATGCTGTAAGGTGCTTTCCTGGAAACTTAAATCAAACCAACTTTGAATACAGAACACATTAAATAACCTACTATACATAATCCTACAAAGAGGAATATCTCAATTTGCAGGTTTTTCACATTGAAATAGGGAGAACTTTCACAATAATAATAATAATGCGCTTTTGTCTTAAGTAATTGCTGACATATCAGGAGGGAAAACACAATGTGGCTTTTGAGTTTAATAGAAAGTGAAGCGAGGGGGAGCGAGTAGAAACTGATGAGTCGTGTGTCAAGTGGAGGAGTTGACAGAATGAGCAGGATGCATCTCTGTCTTTTCAGCTGTCACTCAACCAGACATCACTTCTTTTCATATCTCTCTAACTTCTGCCCACATCCCTTCTCAGGATAATATTAATCTCCAGGCCCATTTAGACATCATGTGGCTTAGTAAAGACTTACTCTTTTAAAAGCATGGATTTAATCTTCATAGATTTGGGTTTATCGTCAGTTATGATCACATTTGAGTCACTAACTAGGAAAAACAAATGGCCAAAAAAATAAGTCGTCGTTTGTAAAAATGTGTTCTGCGCGTAGAGCCACTATTTATCCAGAATAGAAGCGAGGTTTGACGAGCGACGTCGACGGACTCTCGACATGCGGCGCTCCCAGGAGAACTTTAATGAACTCTAATCTTTTTCAACTAAACCGAAAAACCCACAAGCAGCTTGAACACCAGACAGACAGTCGGGTCGTTCCATGAGCTGGGGAATCCATTCCCTCAAAAACCTTTCACAAGTTTTGGCTGGTCATCACCAGGGGATCTACGATGGGATCTAATGGGTTCTACTGGGATCTACTGGGTTCTACTTGAATCCAACGCGAGCAACGCTGGGACAGTTAAGGCGTTAGGATACAATGTCAATTTAGGGAACAAACTGTGCACTTGAAGGGCAAACCCTGTATGCGTTGACAACCATAAGGCACATTATATGGATTAAAAATGTACTTTAAAGAAAATTTCAGCATGACATAAAACAGAACATCAAAATATAGTGTTACTGGATCCAAGAGATTGTAATACAAGTTCTAATAATGACACATACATGGTATATGAAGCACCATTGCTTTTTATATATGCAACTTGGAAACTATGTGATTTAATTATGAAGCAACTTCACCCTCTTTACAATATTCAAAATGCTACATATCTGGAAAGTGAAACTGATATTCATCTTTAATCGGGAACTTTTTTTCTGTTATTTTCAGTTTTTACGTCTTAAAGCAAGAACAAAAACAATACTGCCCAACCGACAGATGCAATAAACATTTTAGGGATAGGATATTTAAGGATGAAAACACAGAAACGGCGCGAGAGGAAACGGCACAGCGAGGGATCTGATCCATCTGCATCTACACGGGTAGATAAGGACAAAGTACCAGAACACACAAACACTAAAAACACTATCTCCAACATCAGCTTCGTCTTCTTAAATACATAACGTATATGTGCACAAAGCTCTATAATTCATACTCTGAAGTGGTCACCACACAAAGACGATTACCTTAAAAAAAAAAAAAGAAGAGCAAAATGAAGAGAAATACTTTGAGAGGAGAACTTGTTGTGAACGTGTTTCACAGAGAAGATTACAGACATCATTTGGGTGAAAATTACAATTTTCAAATTTGCAAATGAAAAAAACTGACCTTACTAACTCACATTCGGTATCAAAGCTTTCCGATATTGGCAGCCACTGAATTACAAGTAAAACTGGCCTCGTCTTAATCCTGAAGACTAACACACACACACACACACACGCCGCTTATCAAGTCACTTTACAGGCTGCTGCTGCTATGAACACATGTATAGTCTGGAGGAGGAAGTCATTTTACTTTGTGTGGTGCAAAGCGGGTGGAGGAGCAACCGCCGCTGCCCTTCATCGAAAAGCTTGTTTTTATTTTTATTTATTTTTTTAAGAATGGGACTCGTCGTTTTGGCTCAGGAGCCACAAATACCAACACGACCTCCTCATCCCACTACGGATCAAAAGTGCCCTTTCGAGTCCTTCTAGTGCACTTGTGATTAGCCGCTGTGATTGGCTGACATGCCCCTCACAGTGCCCGTACACACTTACAGTGGCGTTGCAAGTTTTAGCCCCTTTACTACAAAACCTCACATTCTTTAAACCACAGCAAACCATGTTGCTTTTTTTTTTTTTTCTTCTACCATCGCAGGCAGAAGTTGAATGATTATCTTTGGCTTTTAGACTGAGGGTCAGATTTCAAATTGCTACCTTGGGCTCTAAGAAATAACAACATAATAAAACATTGTTTGCTATTTTCTTACATTAAACAGACAATACAATTAATCCATAAAATGAACTTCTAATGAAAATGATTAGTTGCAGCCCCGCAGCGTCACAATACCTTTACTTATCTATTAAATTAAAATCAATCAGGTAATGCAGAGCACACTTAAACAGCATTACCACGCACAGATAATGCAACCGTGACAAAAATGATGTATTACGCAACTGTTAGTCTGCACGTGAGAAAAGTTTGGAAAAACAGGAAAAATATACTTTATCTGTAGTTAAGAATCCTAAAACACTTATGGTCTGTTTTAAGGGCAAACATGATCGCTAGCAGTAAAACATGCATGCAGGAGGTGTCTCTGTTTATACTCAGCACACAACGGTTTATCAGTAAGAATAAGACGAGCTATGTGGCCGACTTTATACGCTTCAACTCAATGAAATAATTGCACAATAAGAAAAAAAAACCCTGTAGTCACACAAGCTACTGACTTGACTGAGAAAGTCAAGTGTGAGAGAAACTTGTTTAGATAAATCGAGGACAGGTTTAAGAAGAGAAGATAGAAAAATAAAACTTATAAAACAATATTAAACTTACAGTAGAGTACATGTATTGCAATATATGTTTTTTTTTTCCGTGTGTCTGAGTAAGACAACAAATAAAAGAATCTGGTAGGTAGTGAGAACATAAAAAATAAACGAGGAACAAAGCGGAATTGATATTTTAAAGTATCCCGTCGAGTTTGAACGTGGGGAGATCTGATAAAAGCGAAAATGTCTCAGTTCAACAACAGAGAAATAGACTAATTAACTAAAATAACTAAATCATGCATATGTTATTAAAGTTGATCCTAACTGAAGGAATGCTACGTTGATGTCACAGTGACTCTACACAGTGTGTGTGATGGAGAACTAAATAAATACAAATCTCTATATTGCCAAGTCTTTACTTGATGTCCTAAGGTCGCATTATGTGATTTGGGAGCTGGATCTTTTCAGTTTTTTTTAGTTTTTTTTTTTGGGGGGGGGGAATCAAAAAGCATGCTTTGTAAAAGACACCTTGGTTGTAAATTCTTACATGGCTACAATTCAGAACCAGTTCATGATAACCGACTCTTGCTTGAGGCTTCGACGGGGGATTACGAAAGTGGGCTGCGTCTAATTGCTGGTCGAATACACAAAGTGAAAGAACACTGTGCCTAGGTAGTATAGCACTTCTCCCCGCAGCTAAAGGAGTTAGTGGATAAACAGAAGGTAGGTCTGGGAGATGAGCTGCATAGAGTTCATATCAGGGTGCAGGACTGTGACGCACTGGGCCTGGATACGACCACCTTGCAGCGCCTTAGCAGGAAACAGCTGGTGACTGTTTGGGCAGAGCTGGCCTTTAAGGCAGGTTGCGTGTTTGAATCCTCCCGCCACTAATACCCCTTCTACACCAAAAGGCCGGAGTTCAGCCTGCGCACAGAGACGTTTACACCGAAACCGCTGACCGGCGCTAGATCCCGGTGTCAGAGAGAGTGTTGCATCATTTTTACTCTGTTAGTTAACTGTCCCGCGTTGATCTTTGTTCACCAAGTGACCCATGTTATATAATACGTGTGGGTCGTCTACGTGGTCGGATCAAAGCAGGGAAACGTTTGAACACCGGTGTTCAAACTGCATCTGATTTTAGTCGAGAAGAAAAAAGATGCGAAAGTGGCTTGACCCCGATATCTTGTTTAGATGGTCTCGGTACAGAACTATCAAAAGGGACAGGGAACAGAGAGTAGGGCTGAGCCGTACAGCTAAATAAGGCAGGATGTGATTATGAAGACCATTCCCTACAGGTAGCTTAGCCTCAGGGCTCTCAGAGGGCCCAGAGGTACGACGGTAAAGAAAGGCTTAAGTCTCGGGCTGCAGGTTGAGGCTTAGGGCTGGGAGTAAGTCCGGTTCTATGGCAGATTTTTAATCTGGGGCTCTAGGAGGCCTGGTCCAGGGCTCTCAGCAGGTCACAGCCCTGGAGGAGGTGCAGGCTGCCCTGCAGCGGGACGTTGACCTCACAGTCGTAGCGGGTCAGCTCCGGCAGACAGAACGACTCAAACGAGTGGCCCAGCAAGCGACTGGCCATACCTACAAAATGACAGAAATGAAACAAAAATGATTATTCTTTTTTAAATCTACACCAACAGTTTGAGAAGTAACTTTGGGATGTTTCTCTTGGGATGGGGGCTTAAAGAGACGGGCACTAAAACAGAGCGTTTCAGACGGCTCACCCTCACTCTTGTTGGAAGGCAGCACGTTGTACGCTGTGTAGTTGCAGCTCTTCTGGGGGAAAGATTTCTCAGTCGCACCACGTATCCCGTGTCCTGGACACTGGGACTTCCTGTGTTGCTGCAGAGAGCTGACGCAGGAGGACATGCTGCCTGGCATCATCCTCCCCATCGCTGACGCTGAGAGACAAACAGGGATCACAGGTACAGTTGTTGGGTGAAACAGAGGACACACACACACAGACACACACACGGACACACAGCGAGCTCATACCTGCCAGTGATCCTGCACTGAGGGAGCGATCCATGGAGGCACAACTGTCCCCCCTCATCTTCTTCCATATGATTTCTGATGATGTACTTTCAGCCTGAAACACAAATCACAAAGTGAGTGGAGGCACACACACTTTATTAAAGCGTAAATGATTAAAGAAACATTTATTATTGTGCTCACATGAGTAAATAACCAGACTGAATGCTGACCATTCACGTACGATAGAAATACTTTCAATCGCATTTCATGCCAAATACATTTAGTATTTTTCACTACAAATATTTTCATCCTTCATGCCTCATTTATATTCAGCCTCACCCCGCTTATAACTCCAGGGTCCACCTTTATTATTAATAATATAATCATTATAATTTATTATTAATTAGGTGCATATCGTATAACAAGCTGACAGATGCACTGGATAAACTATTAACTATTTTCAGTACAAATATTTTCATGCTTCATGCATCATTTATATAAAGGGTCCACCTTTATATAATCATTATAATTTATTATTAATTAGGTGCATATCGTAAAACAAGCTGATGTCTCAAACCTGTCACTCGTGGACAGATGCATTTATTAACTATTTCCATGTAAGTAGCTTTATTCTTTAATGGAAACTCGTCTGATAAATACAGCATGTCTAACAGAGGAACTCACCGCAGACATCTGAGTGAAGGAGCGCTTGATACCGTTGGCCATGGCCACGCTGGCTGGGCTCACGTCTCTGTAGGCTTGCACAAAATTGTCAATGGACCTGCGTAAAACACAACAACGTTTACATTTGATGCAAGTCAGCCAGCAGTCTGTAGGTTGGTAGTTCTACCAGCAGGATGCATATACAAGGTTTAAATGCATTCCTTTATAAACCAGTCCTTTTATTCAAAGTGTGAATATCTGGTATTAAAAACCTCTCGGTTTAAAATGTGAACGCTCGGACTGTATCGTGACATCACCTCTGTTTCTGCATGAGGTGGGGCATGTTCTGCTGGCAGGACGGGCGCTCCTCCGCTGACACGGTCTCCATCAGGTAGGACTTGGAGGTTAACAGAGGGTCCGGTGGCCACTGCAGACTCTTCATGCCACCTATGGAGGACAGAGGGGTGCTGGCTGGAACCTTGTAACAGGGGTTCTGCATGTGCTCCATCATGTAAGACCTCGCACTGGAGTCCATGGCCCCCTGGCTGGAGCCTCTCTTCTCCGCTGCAGCCCAGGACCCGGCCGGCTGCTGCTGGTAGGGGCCTTGGGGCTGAGGAGGGGAGGACAGGGGCTGGAAGAGGCTGGCGATGTTGCTGAAGCTCTGCTTGGTGGCCTGCTGTGTTTTGGACAGGCTGCTGTTGCTCCCCATGGACCCGGCGTGACCCCCTTCCATGGGCTCAGACTCTGGGATGATGGGGTGCAGCTGGAAGTCCTCGCCGTCCATCGGGATGTAGGGAGCCAACGTCTCCAGGTCTAAGTCGCTCAAGTCCCTCTGGCAAAGTGAAGGATGACATGCTTTATTAAAAGACATTTAAAAAACAGAAGCTGCTGTTTTTTCCTTCTTAAGACACATTTTTTACAAACTTTAGACCAAACCAAAACAGAGATTCTGACGTAATATAGAGGCACTAAGTGTTTGCTGCACATAGGCCGCGTAGAAATGAGGGTTTGTGGAAAGCAGATGGTTTGATGTGATTATTTTGACTAAACTTGGTCATTCTTTAGAGCGCGGAACTGTATTACGTCGCTCGGAAAACTGTTTTGTTTAAAATGACAGATTTTATAACTACTAAATGTTTAAACAATGCAATTGTGCTCTCCACTGCCTGTGAAGAAACAATCTCCTTCAACATGGGAAAGAATCTTGCCCATGTTAAAAATAAGCTTTTCCCAAAAAGGAAGAGACGCAGGAAGCCAAGTTTTCAATCAGACTGTAAACAAGGCCTCATAAATCAAATGAACGGACTGATAGAGGCCAAGATTTAGGCAAAACTATATATTTCTGGAACACGCACTTCAGTGTTTGCAGGACTTTTGTTCCCCTCTGTGTCCAGAGCAAACAGCTTCTCAGTCAGCTCCACCTTCAGGTCGCTCTCCACTGAGCTGTAGTAATCACCTGGGCTGCTGGGCTGCAGGGGGGAGGGAGAGGGAGAGAGAGGAGAATAATGGATGGTGGCCGACAGGATGACGAGCACAGAAAAATATGGACAACACGTAAGAAAAAAACCAACGAGTGTAAAAAAGAAAGTGAACGACGGTAACAAAGAGATGAGTTTTAACAAAGACACTATTCACTGCTTGGAGCCTGTTCCTTCCAAATATCCACCCCCATAGTTCTCACACACATTGCCCACAGTTAGTGACCTTCACCACCCCCCCCAGGCCTCACTGAACACAGAAAGAACAAACTATGACACAACCAGTCGCTCGCTCAGCAAAACCAATTATTCCTTTCAATTGCACTTTCAGTCTCTCACCGTGGAGCAGCTGCTGAGGCTCGGAGTGGCGCTGCCCGGTGGCGGATTCTGCTGCACGGTGAAATTGCCGGCCAAGCTAGCCATGTCTCTTGGATGTGAATTCGGAGGGGCAGGCTTGTGGCTCTCGCTGGCCCAGGATGTAGGTCCCGGAGGGGGCATAGCTGCGGCAGACACCTGGGTGTATCCTGCGGGCTGCTGGGGCTCCTCGAACTGAGGGCAATCTGCAAGAAAGGACACGAAATTAGAGTCAGTTGATAAGAGACGTGATAAGAAGCTGATGCCGATTTGTATGAATGCAATTGCAAATGTAATTTTTTTTTAGGGTAAAATAAAATTGCAAGTGTCTTTAATGTCATGGAATCAGGGTAAAACTGTCAACATATTAAATCAAGTCCAAATGTTAGTAATCAGGGTTGAGAGAAAGGTCGTCAGTACAAAATATTTGCCATTTTTTTGTAATTAGTAACGTAACCGTCGGTGATCTAATCTCATTACTTTTGGATTTCTTCAAAATCAAACATTGAATAAATTTGAACAAAAAAATATAATTTTTTTCACATCTCAAAACATTTTCAATGCAAATAAAATGCATTTTGCAGATTCAGCATTTACATATGATCAAATCCAATTCCCCTTAGAAAATGAGTCCCGGCACAAACTGCAGGGGCCGTGTTCACAAACCTCCTGAGAACAACCTTCAGAAAGATCCCAACTCAACCTACACATGGAAACATAACTTCTAGTTTAGCAGGGATTTAGAAAGATTGCTAGATTTGAGACAAAAATCATAAATCAAGTAATCCATGGCAATGTATAATCTAATTACACATTTTTTTAAATGTAATCTGGGTTGATTATAGTTACTTATGTTTAGTTTTCTGTGACTACTCATCCCACTACGTCATACACCAGTTAACTGACTACAAACACCATTTTAAGAAGTAGGATTATTTCTTTTTTCTTTGGGTAAATTGCCACGGTGGGAGTGTAATAATGCACTACAAGGTGTCCCTTGGTAAAGGGCATTATTGCTTACAATCATAATGACCCCAACAAGTGACGGAAGTCGATACAGACCGAAGTCCAGGGTGATGATTGTGTCTCCAGGTGTCGGAGCCAGCTGGGCGAGCTCCTCCGGCTCCTCTTTGAGTTTGGTGAACAGGGATTCTCCCGGCTCTCCGGTCACGCCTGCACCTCCAGCAGTGAAGAAGCTGCTCATTTGGCGAGGCTTGAACAGGGACTCTGTCTGCTTCAAGGATAGAATCATCGACTTCTCCTCGATGTCACTGCAGGTTTGGAGAAGCAGAGCAGGGCGAGTTAAGAGCTAAAAGAGGTTTGCACTGTAAATGGAAAATTAAATGTTTTTTGTTTTGCCGTGTCCAGCACACATGCATATAAACTCGCTCCAAAAATTGACACTTTTGGACCAAACCCAACCTGACATATCCCACAGTTATGGCAAACCTCACCTGAGGACGTAGTTAATGCACACGATGCACTGAGGCTGGGAGTTGCGGCTGTTATAGATGACGGTTCCCTGCGTTTCTACCCAGACGTAGCCTCCGTTCTTAGCCAGCATACGATACTGACCGCTCACTGCCTGGCCCTTGGAACACACTGCAGAGAGAGAGCAACGTGTCATGAGACATTGTGTTTGGGGACTCGAGACAACTTTATGAGCTTTGTCACACCTATCATCATTCAGTAAAGCCGTTAAGAACAACATCTCCAGCTCCCAACAAGCTGACGACTCACAGAAGTTTGTATTGACGGTAGCAACATGATCTTGTGTAATGTTCTGAGATTTTAGTGTCCAGTGCACGACGGCAGATACGGATCATTCATTAAATATCGATGCAGTTTTGCACGAGTCTGTGAAACGGACCAAACGCTTGTTAGCAGGAGAAAGTGGGATGTTTGACTCTGAGGGAGATGATGTGCTGGCTGCACTCCAGAGTTCAGCGCTGGCGTGGGAAAGGAGCGGAGCTGTGGTCAGACTGTACATAAGGCCAGTGACTGTGTCTAAGTGCAAGTGTGTGTGTGTGTGTGTGTTTGGAGGAAGCCCAGAGCAACATTACATGTAGCAGAGAACACTGTTAGCGTGTAGCGATCAACAGGCTGGTCACGTTGGCCGTGAGAGCGGGTCGCCTCTGTGTGTGTGTGTGTGTGTTTAATAGAGGCCACCTGGTCCCCTGTCCAGTGTGTTTGTGGCAGCAGATGTGCAAACCTCATCAGGCCATCAATGGCTGAGCTTAATTTAATAAAGACAAGACATCTGAATACCACGCCCTGC
>CALSBV010009878.1:0-11590 GCA_943590825.1 Bovichtus diacanthus | reverse complement strand
AGATTATGCATAGATCATAGTTATAGATTATGCTCTTTGTTCACCTTCTATTAGCAAAGTGTGTTTAACATACACTCGTGTCTACCTGACAGGCCAGTGTTGTTTATCCCTTGGTGTAGTAGTGGTAGTTAAAGAACACTCCATCGTCTTAGAATATATGTCGATATATTGTTTTTCAATATTAAAGTACAATATTAATGCAATGGCAGTCTTTGTAAATCAAGTCAAGTCAAACTCCATCTGTGAAGCAGTCGATCAAAGTGCTGAACAATAAGAACAGAGGAAAAATATCAATAATAGTATAATAATATAATATAATAATGGTAAAAGATGAGTGTTTAAACGCAACACAATCAAGGTTTTCAGTTTTCATATTAATATGTAGGATGTTTCAGAGATTAGGAGTATCTGATTGGTCGACCTCAGCGCTCTACCTGGAGTCTGAAGATGCGACACTTCTACTAGATAAGGAGGCGCCGGCCCATTAACAACCTTAAAAACAAGCCAATAATAAATCATAAAATCAGTGTGTGGAATATCTGAGCGATGTCTGCCTGGGTCAGCGAGAAGCTGTCATGTATGACTGGAACGATTGGACGTGAAGAGAAGATTAAAACAACTGTTTCAGAACTGAAACTTTTCATAAATCTCATGATTATCTAAAAAAGTTTGCAACTGAATAAGAACTTATTTCTCCAGAGCTTTAGAAAGTAGAAGTAGCTCGGAGATATGTCTGAAACTAGAGAGGTCCACATTTCTCTTTTTGACACTACAGCATGTTTAAAAGCAGTTGGGACACACCTAGAGATAAGAGAAGTGATTATCAATGGAACAATACGTGACCCTACAGTATTAAAAACTTATTTCAGTAGCCGAGAAGGAATACTATCTACGGGGGCAATGTGAAGGCCACAGATGATGCACTTCCTCCAATAAAAACGAGGATGCAGGCTCAAATTAAATTGGCCGAAGACGGCACAGAGGAGAAAAAGAAAGTTCAGGGGCTAAGGAAGTGGGAGAAGGTGTAGGCGTTGGCATAATACAATCTGTATCACAAGTATTTATACGAGAGTTGAGAACTTTTAAAAGATCCTGAGGCCTATGACTACTATCAGAGACGAGGTTAGATAAAAAGTCTGGTTTTCTGGTATTTTGATAAGCACGTAAATACATTGAATTATACTCAGAGCTTGTCTGTAAGTGCAGGTGGGCCATAGACTGTAGAGTAGAAGTGGACGCAGTCACCTTGATTGGTTTGCGGACTGTGGTTTTTAAAGCCTCCAGTTGGTGTTTTGGCCGTCGCCATCTTGGTTTTTGGTCACACGAGAGGGAGGAGCTTAGTGCAACGCTCAACGAGACATTTTTAGCAAAATATTATAATTAACTTTCAGGAAATGAAAACACACCGTGAAAGGGTGACAAGGACGACAATACGGAAATTACCCAAACCGGACGACACCTGTCAATCACAAGGTAGCCACGCCCTGAAACATACCCTGCTTTATCGTCTTCTGCTCTCACTGGGTCCATCATTTACAAAATGAACGTTAAACTAGCAATTAAGACCATAAACTCATCAGCAAAACGTCTACTGAGGTAATAAATCCAGCGAGAAGTAGGGTGATTTTCTCGTAGACTTCTATACAATCTAATATATTTGTTATGCCAGTAGAGTCGCCCTCTGCTGGACATTAGATAGATTGCAGGTTTAAGAGACTTTCAGCTTTTTGTCTCTTCACTCACTGACACCCTGTTGCTGACTTTTACTCTTAACTTTTTACCCTTTAACTAATAATAACTAATATAAGTTTTAAAGTTTGGTGCCTTTTTCTGAAATGTTTTAGCTGTCATGTTGTAGGAGGAGAAATTTAAAATTGAAGATTATAAATATCCAAGCCTCTTCAAGCCACTGTGGGAGCATTAAAAAATATTATAAAAAAAAAAAAAGGTAATTTCATGGTTAACCAGAGCAGAAGATATAGACTCTTCAGATGATAAGTTAAGAGAAACAACTAATAATTAAACTCCTGAATCAAGTGCAGCATTCCTGATTCACTGTGTTCCCAGACGTCAAATGACATGCGTCATATAAAAGACTGCAGGGCGAGTGGAACATGTGGGGTCCTGGCTCAGATACCATACTGTGGTTCATGCTCAGTAGATTAGTAACTAAACCCATACTTGAACATCTCAAACTGTGAGAATAATCAATATATAAACTGTCACGATGAGTCTTATTGTTCTTATTTAGAAGTATTATGAATATATAAACTGTCACGATGAGTCTCATTGTTCTTATTTAGAAGTATTATGAATATATAAGATGTCACGATGAGTCTTATTGTTCTTATTTAGAAGTATTATGAATATATAAACTGTCACGATGAGTCTCATTGTTCTTATTTAGAAGTATTATGAATATATAAACTGTCACGATGAGTCTTATTGTTCTTATTTAGAAGTATTATGAATATATAAACTGTCACAATGAGTCTTATTGTTCTTATTTAGATGTAATATGTGATATAAAGATGTTATTGAATTAAGTAACTTAGTGGTCAATCTACTGTGAAATAAGAACAACATGTGTAAACTGAAGAGGAAGAGTACACCACTTCCTGAAAGGCTGACTGAAGATCTGATTGGAGCAGAGAAGCGCTGAGAGGCGTGGCCTAAGTGCCAACAAGGGGCCAATAGGAGCTGGCCCCAGCCAACCAATGGGAGAAGACTATACCTGAAAGTATAAAATATGTAGTAAACTAGAGATCTGTGAAATATATATATTTATAATATCATCATCAATAAATACAGTTAATAAGAAGAGAAGTTTTCTGAAATTGATTTCTATGCGTCTCTATTTCTAAATATAAGAACAGTGTAACCTTCGTCTGGTCATCTGAAAATCACGTCACATCGAGATCACTTTGTCAAGCGCATTTCGAGGGAAGCGTATTTTGTCCTGTTGTTTGTTTTTGTTTGTTTTTGACGTATCACAAACGGTTTCTAACTAAAGTCCACGTACAGAGGAGGTCGGGGGAGGACATTTCTTGTGTTTCTGCCACACTCGTCCACTGTCTTGTGATTTTCACATGACAACATGAGAAGGAAGCGAGTGGGAAATACATAACTGAGAGAGACAGATTACGTTTGATTACTCACGTCAGATCCAATCACATTCATATCACGGAGCTAATGAACTCATACGATCCCATGAACTTACACACAGGAGACCGCTTCTCGTGTCCCGCGTGAAACCAAAAGTCAACGATGTCCACAACTTCAATAATGTAAATTACTCAACAAACATATTTTTTTTTAATCAATTTAAACGTTTACGCGTTTGAAACTGCGACCGTAATCCAGGAGAGAGCTTTTGTGAAGATTTTGTGAGACAGTCTGTGCTGTTCGTCATGTCTTGCCAGCCGTGATCAGCGACTATCAGACTCCTGGTGTCTTCACTGTACAGAGGGGACGGCTGCAGAGAACACACACACACACACACACACACACACACACACACACACACACACACGTGTTAAATGTACTTTTTTGTCCCAGGAAAAGAAAGAGACTGTCTGCATGAGATACATTATTATCAAATTGAGAGTAGTAATTGTTTCTTTGTGCGCCTTTATGAGAACTCATTTCAATTCTCAGAATTTCTCAGGTGAGGACAAACCTTTCCATGACAAATGCCAGAGCACTCTCAGCGCAGTGGCTACCTATTGTGAAGTCTGCGACAGAGAAGAAAAATCTCACTTAGCTGAAAATTGTTCAGATGAAAAGTGCTCTCTCTCCGTGGTGTGTGCATCGCTTTGAAGGCAACTTTGACTTACACTTGTCAATTTCTTTACAGGAATTCTTTCAGCGTACGGCTTCTGCTGTATGGTAATTGCTTGGCTTAAGGCTTCAAAAGGAGAGTGGCTGGAGGGACTCATTAAAACAAAGAACAAGGAGAAACACAAACAGAATGAGATGAATGGGGAGAGAAGGGTGAGCGATGGTCACTGGGACGAAGGCTGTTCTCCTCGTTTGCCAGGTCCAAGAGACGAGGAAAGGACATGTGTGACAAATTATTCTGCAGTTGTATGACTTGAAGGGGGACAATGTCCTCGCTGATTATATAAAACTAATATTTAACACCGTAATCTTCCTCGTTTTCACCACAGACAACATTTTACTTTGGATTTCTAGTCCAACATGTCCAAATTTAAGTGTTTTAATCTCGTGTAAAACATAGACTCTCGTGAAACTTTCTAACATGAGGTTTCCAAAAAGCTCGGTGACAATCCTGAATTAATTTAAAGTGATTTAGTTTTTAGTTGAACATAGTAAGAGCATTGTTCCATCATTATGAAGACACATGCTAAGTGTTAGCCTGTGTACACTATGTTCTGTACAAAGATTAAAGAAGGTTGTGGTTCAATATTCAAACAATGCATCATGTGGCTATTATACAGTATATCATGTTGTAAATAGCCACTAATAGGTTAGACACATTTGCCCGTATATCTTTCCATAACATATGTTTTTCATCATCTGTGAATTTTTTTTAAAGAAATATCAAACAAGCAAACACATTTACATGATGCTTTTCTAAGAGGAAAATGTAAAAACAGATTTTTTTTTTCTTTTCTCAAAATTGTTGTTATTGTTTCTAGAGTGATTATTTAAAACAGATAGGGGGAAAGTAAAGGAGGAGAATGTGTTAATGTTTCCTGCTTCTCTCCCCGTGTGGTTGCTGAACTCTGCAGGAGCTGAATGGCAGATTTTCCAAGTGCGACCTTGGTATTACTTATGCATCGCAATCCAAGAGCGGTTTGCCTGAAATGTTCTCACACCACCTAGATAATCAGGCCTTGATTGCGAGCGATACTGCCTCCCACTTACCGACAGTCGTGCAAAAAAAGACAACCAATGGCATGAGCAATTATCCAGAAGTATCCGACAATGAGCCAGTTTTCTGAAAACAGGTGGTTTATTATTTAAGCAGACAAAAGGCTCAGCTTCGCTCATCACAGCCAGATGCACGGCGTCCTCTGCCATGTTTCCAGGGCCATGCTTTTGTGTGCGCATTTAAGAAACACAAAAAAAAGAGCAAGAAAACTAGCGACTTTAAGGCATTCATTCATTTTGACGTTTATTTCGCTCGCTCCGCCAGCCTCAGCGGGCGACACTGCGAGAGAGCCGTCAGGGTAATTATCTCACAATGCGCTAATCACGGTACGCTAATGTTTGTGTGGCTACCTGCACTGATGAGGGATTCCAGAGAGCCGCGCGGGCCAACATGGCAGCGGTTGTAGCCGAGCCGCGTGTGGTAAATGGAAGTGGAATGCTTCCCGATGAATAACTGGGAGAGGGAGGAGGAGGAGGACACGTGTGAGTGATGGAGGAATCTGAAGCTGGCACCTCTGATGACTTTGCAACCATTTGTTGGGTTATTTGCACGCTGCCACCCTGTCTCTCCCATCACACGGCATTCGAGGCAAAACGTATTTACTTACGGGTGAAGCTCGCAGTTTTAAATATGTGGTTAACGTTTTAAATTGAAACAAAACAAAAGGCCGCATTTGGATTTAAGTTATAGACATAAAATAAAATAAAAAGTCACGTTGAGGTTTGTCTCCTGGGTGAATCTCCAGTTATTACTCTACCATGTCCGCCAAGAAACATATCTGTGAAACGTCAAAAACAAACATAATCCAGGACAAAGTGTCATTTTTAGTGGACCAGGCAGGTGTGTGTTCGTTGTACCCACGTTCTACTGTGTGTGCTTACATGTGTGCGTACATGCATGACAATGGTTTTATTATCACAAAGATCTGTTCTCAGAAACAATAGTGATGTAAACGCAGGATTATTTAGCGTGTGTGAGCCGTGTGTGAGCCGTGTGTGAGCCGTGTGTGAGCCGTGTGTTCACACAGCGAGGAGTGTGTGTTTACTGAAGCGACACACACTCCCAACGTTACGAGCTGTTGTCGAGCGAAAAAGCCAAGTTTGATCTTGAAACGCTGGAATTACGGTAATAAAACTGGATAACGTTTTCCTTGTTTTTTATTCTTCTCATGCGGAAATGTAAAAATACATTTTAGAAGAAATTCCCCCACGAGGATCGCAAGGCGGTTGACAGAATAAGAAATAAACATATTTCTCCGCAGAAAAAATAATAAGTGTTAACAAGAGTGCAAAATATATAAGCTTAAGCAAACAGAGGATCAAATTATAATATATGGTAGTTGCTGTTCTATTATAATATATTACCACATAATTGGGATTTATGAATATGAATGAAGAACATCAGAGGATAAGAATAATTAAAATGTTATGATTAGTCTTGTTTGTTTTTTTTTAAAAAAGACTCCATTTAGGGCAAGAAATTAAGGTTTTCCCAAGAAATGAGAAATACATTTTCAAAAATAATTTAAAAAAAAACACAGATAAACATTAAAGTCTAATGTTAAATGTGCATTTTATGTTTGTGTGTGACGAAACTAAACATAAACTAAAACCAAAAAGTGAAGAATCAACCAAACGTAAATCTTAAAAACCTCAAATTGTTCCCCACGAAGACAGAAGAGCACATCACACACACACACACACACACACACACACAGACATGTTATACTTAATATCCTGAGGCACGACACATTATTTATTTATTCTTGTAGCAGGGACAAGACAAGATTAAACATTATTTCTCACATATACTACAGTCCTTTCCTTTGGCATCTTCTAAGGACTTTCTGTCTCAAAGACTTTTTTTTTTTTTAATTCAACCAAAGCCAAACAAACCTTGACAAAGCATGTTGGGAACTTGTAGAGAAGACTGTGTGCCAGAAAAAGACTTTTGATGTTGTTCACATCCCTGGAGCTGTAAGTGTAAGACTCAGAAATAAATACTGTGCTAAACTGTCAGCTCTCCGTTGGAAACTCGCACCAGCAGCCGCCGCCTATGTAGCTGCTGTCTGATGGCCAATTTGAGCCCACTGATGCTGGTGCGGAGCCAACGTGGGACAGAGACAGGGACGCTGCAACAGTTGAAGGGGACTGGCTGCTAGAAGCTTTAAAACACAAGCTATTTGACATGTTTGCACAATTCCTCACACTTCTCTGCAGCCTTATTATTACCGACACAAACACCTAGTGAGAGCAGGAGCTGTTATCAGCGGTGACATAGAAAATGATATGTATGATAGAAAAGTACGTGAAAAATACCTTTAACTTCTGCAGCTTTCTTTAATAATCTATTCATGTTCCAGTCTTAGATGATGCACGTTGATAAAGTAGTGTAACCTGGGCCTGATGCACGTGTGCTGATTATTACGACATCATGTGGACAGCACACGTGGAAGGATGATCCCAGAAGAAACTAAAAGATAGAGAAAGATGATATTAGATCAGTTTAGCTCACAAGCAGTAGAAGATATGCAGAATTGAATATTAAATGGCGTCCTTTACTTGTGGCGTGTGCACAGCTGTATCGTCCGTCACTGGGCTCAACGAAACAGAAATCCTACGTAAGCCCTCTGCAATTTAGTTTGTGTGTGTGGATCTTTTGATTCGTGGGATTCAATGTATTATTTTAATTTGAGGAATCGCGATGTCCTTCGAGGTGTCAGGTCTCCATCCGTAATTTCCGGGTCAATGACGTCCTTTCTGGGAGACGAGGACGGAGTTACGCTTTAATGCTTCAAAGAAAAAGTGTTTCACTTAAGCGACGGATCAATTGAATCCTTCCAAAATATAGTATGTTGATTACAATTGTTTTCCTCTTTTAATCGTCACACTTGGACACAGCCGCCTTTTTATTCCTTATTGTGTTGAAAACTCTCCACGTGACATTTTCCGTGCAGTCACATCTGTACTTGGTGACAAACCAGGCACTTTGTTAAACAATAACACAAATGTGATAAAAAAGTCAGATTTGAGGGGAGTCAGAGAGCGGCAGCAGCGTGTGCTCGTGTGGACACATTACGCAGCTCAGTGATTTCCATTTAAATTTCCCTTCGGTCCTCTCACCGTGTCTCCTTTGACTTCTTCTGTCCCTGGTGGCTCTCCACAGCAACACTTAGTGCATTTGGGAGGTCAGCGCTGTTTTAATAGGCTCTCCACACTCACAGAGTGGGCTCAGGGGCCAGGCGCTGTAGTGCTAACCACATCAGACAGCAGGGGGATGGTGATGGGGAGGCAGGTCCAATCACAACCTCACTCCCTTCAGAGGCAGCAGCAGCACTAACCCTACCTTTAGATTTCATATTGACGGAAATCACCCAGAAATGCTTCACGTCCGATGTTAATGATGTCTCGGGGACATGCTAACGCGAACTTTGAGGTTGTGTTTCAGAGTTTCTCTCTTTCTCTCTGTGTGCAGTGTAATTATTGCCAGCAATTCTAATCTGGCAATTATCCAGAGGAAAGCCAGCAACATATATTTATGTACTTTTGCGTAAACACTTATGCACTGCAGGGTCGCAGGCTGCTGGAAAAAAACTGCAGGTCTTTGTGAAGATTTACTGAACACAATGGAAATTCATTGTAACTTGAAATAGATGTCGTCTGTTTAAAGGAGCTCTGTGTTCAGTAACGTTCAGTGTTTCTTTCCCATTTCTGTGGGTTTAAACAAGTGTATTCAAAACAAATCAAGTTTATTTATACAGCCTAATATCACAAATCACACATGTGTCTCAGTGGGATTTACAGACTGTACAGGATACGACCCCCTCTGACCTCTGACCTCTGACCCTCGCACCCACAAGGAGAAAAACCCAACAATTAAAGGGGAAACATGTTGTACACCTCAGGGAGAGACTGAGGAGGATCCTCCACATATATATATATATATATATATATATGTGTGGAGGATCCTCTCCCAGGATGCACAGACGTGCAACATGTGACGTGTGTACAGAATAAACAACATAGTAAAAATACAACGTAGACGATCCATGTGACAGAAACGATGATGTGATCGTGTATTAAAAAGACGGATCCAGGAGGATGTAAAAAATAAAGCTTCCAAAAAAAAATGTATTGAGTGTATATTCTTTTTAAAGAAACAAATGTTTGCAAAGACAATTTTTAAAAACATGTCCGGGCCGTCTGTCCCATCCCCACCGCCAGAGACTCAGAAGTCAGCTGGACGAGCGGCTGGGTGTTGAGAACGCTTTCGCGAGGGTCAAGTGAGCGCTAGTTCAACCCCGTACTCCAGGACCGCTCTGTGCACGTAGAGCAAAATTGACTCCGTGTGACGCTCCTGTACGTGGAACAGAGGAGCTGGTGCTACTGGTGGATCAGTGAGTCTGCAGCGCCGCACCGTTCACATCCCTGTCCGCTCGCTCGCACGTTTTCTTTCGCATTGCTGCGCTGTTGACAGTGACACATCATCAGCTTCACAGTGTAATGCAACAAAGTTGTGAGCACAATGTGCAGTTTTTACTGAGTTCACAAACTGTCACTGGCTGAAGTTATTAAACTTCCACACATGACGCCCTGCCAGTGAGGCTCCTCGCTGGCAGGCAGAATGACGGTGCTGACAGAGGTGACAAATGGATGTCTGCGTCCACCCCGGGCCAACATTAGAGATCGCAGAGACTTCTGTTGTGTCAAGCTTGAGAAATTGTTCTTTACTTTTGACCTGAGATAAACATAAGAGTCGGCATATTACACAGCAGGCACACAGGAGATGTTGGAACTCCTCTTTTGTTATCCTCTCAAAGTCTGAAAGCTGCTTCTGTCACAGTGATGGTCCCACAGTTCGAAGTTTTCACAAAGTAAAAAAGAAAACACAGTAAACTCTGCGACGCTGCTTCAAACAGTAGACGGTCTCTCTCACTATCTGCTCCTCATATTGTATCTGTGAGCCTGGACTTCTTCATATTAATGCATCCTTTTAATTTCCCTGACAAGGAAGCAAAGTGGGAGTTTGTGAGCACTAAAATGTTCATGATTTTACAGTTATTATGTCCCATTAAATCAATATGAAGCTAGTTCCCTGGTGCTGTGTAGCTTTGGATTCCTTCTCCTGCTCCATGATAGCAGGGTACACATGCTGGGCTTCAAAACCAAAAAACTGGATCAGGCTTCGGCTTTAACAAACAGTCCCGAACTGGATTTTTTTTCCTTGCAGAAGTCCATGACATAGAAGCATCATACCAGTGATGTTGAATAATTCAACTCATAACTTTCATTCTTGTGTTGTGAGGACAAAATACATTTTCCTTATGCAAATATTTCCACCTGCATCCATTTGGAGAACAAACTCCTGTCGTCTATACAACTTCCTCTACCAACCACTGAATATGCATTCCCTGCGAACACCTCCGCCTCGTTGCAGCTCACTGTCCGTGCGGGTGCCTGCACCGCCGCGTGCTCGGAAAACGGAGCTAATTATTTCTTTTCTGGAAAAGAAAACACATTACAAACTCTGTTTCTCAGATCAGATCTTTCATACTCCCACACGGCCCGTTTTCTTCCATTTTCATTCACGGCACGCTGGCACCCTTCCTCTCCGACTCAGCAGCTGGGTACGCCAGCTTTGTCCGAGTCCAACCGTAAAAGCCCAAAACAACATTTAGGGACCGATGTTCGGCCGATAAATCGGTGCATCCCTGCCTGAAATAAGACGCGCTTTGGGTTGCCCAACATGGGCTTAGCTGACCACCAGTCAGTACATCTAATGTCACTGACACCCACATAAAACTGCAATGAACTTGACACCTTGTCTTATGAAGCTCAGTCACTTTGACTTGCGTCCAATCATAACCCAACCTGGTGACGGAGAAGAGAGAGTTGTTGTTTTTAAATCAGCCTTTTTGGTTCCACCTCTGCAGCACGTCAGAAAAACTGCGGCCCTCTTACGGTCCTCTTCTTTAGCCCCTCTCTTATTCCAGTTCTCCACCTGTAAATCTTCTCTCATTTCACAGTTTTCTCTAATCAAGCGCCCTCTGATCTCCTCGCTAACTGCTGCATTCCTCAGATTCACCAGACACGGACATGCTCGATGTTTAATGAGCTACATTACTACCCGCTCACACTCTGCACTCTTTGTTCTGTGTTTTTTGTCCCTTTCTCTGACTCTCAGCCCTCCCCTAGCTGCACCTCCTGTCGTGGCCTCCTCACCTCACATTTCCTCCCCCTCCCCTCCCCTCCCACCCCGTGGCTCTGAGCTGTTCGTGTTTGTCAGATCCATTAAGATGAAGGCGCGGCGGAGGACGGGGGGAGCCGCCCCGGCGTTTGACCCGCTTTGCCCTCCCCGTCATCGGCCGGCCTTGCCAGAGCCCTCCGGGAGGCTCTGGATGCCTGACTGTGTCCTCGTGGCGTAAGCCTGCCTAGACAGTAATTGGCTGGCTCCGAGCTCCACGATGGGGCCCTCTCCTGACAGCTGGTGGGTGGATGCTGCACACCAATTAGAAAAACAGAGAGAGAGAGAGAGGGAGAGAGAGAGAGAGAGAGAGACAGAGAGACAGAGAGAGAGAGAGACAGAGAGAGACAGAGAGAGAGAGACAGAGAGAGAGAGACATAGAGAGAGAGAGACAGAGAGAGACAGACAGAGAGAGACAGAGACACAGAGAGAGAGAGAGAGAGAGAGACA
>CALSBV010009877.1:53486-72388 GCA_943590825.1 Bovichtus diacanthus | reverse complement strand
GCCCATTTCCTGGTGTATATAGTCTGTGTGTTTTGTGTCCCTCGTTGTCCAGTCCGTGTCGTTGCGCTCCAGCGGTTTTCCCTTGTGCATTCTGATCCCTGTTTCCTGTATTCGACTTCCCAGCTTCATCGACCCTGCTTCCGTGACCGGACTACAACTCTGTCTACTCCCTATTGGATTTGTCTGATATGCTGACTGACTACCTGTGTACCGTTCCTGTTTTTGCTGCCAGTAAAGGTACTTTTACTTTACCCAGTTCTGTCTCCGAGTTGTGCAATCTTGAGTCCAATTCCCTGTGTGCCGATCATACTGTTACAGGATAAAGTCTATTCCAACATGTTTCTGGTTTGATGTAATTAATGTGTGGGCAGGATTACACATGGGAAAGTTGCTAACGTTAAATTAATCACTACACTATTACCTTGATTACTTTCTTACGTTATAATTACCTGACTGTTTCACATCCTGTTTTTTTTTTTTTTAAACCACCACAGATTAATAGTTTTAGCCCACGCAGTTTAATTAAAACATAATTAATATCAAACAACTGAATATGTAAGATGCACAACTGAAGTCTATATATTGTCCTTAAATTATTTTACATAGCATTTCACGATGTCAAGGTTGTATCAAGGCTAGGTATAACATTACATATTTACTATCCCTTAAACAACTATAAATGTTTAGAGATGAATATAAAGATATTAATTAATTAATCTAAAAGTGGTCTATAGTTTTTTCAGATTCTGGGCAAAATGTGAGCTAACAAATAGACATCAGTCCAGTTTATACCCCACTTTTAGACCAATGAAATTATAGATAATTTAAAATGTTTGTCTTCATTGTAAACATCTTTTAAAAAAGTGTGCTACAGTGTTTACAAATTGTATTAGTTTTATAATTGGGTCAATAACACACCATAGATCAGGCAACATAAGCACACCACTCTGAAAACACAGGTTACCACAGTGAGATTATGAGTATGTTGTCGAGCATCAAAGAAAAAAGCAGCTGTGGCTCAGGAGGTAGAGTGGTCCAGAGGCAAACATGGCAGAGGTGGGCCAGGGCAACTTGGAGGGATGGCCAGGATCTGGGGCGAAAGTTCCGACCAGGAAGGTGACCCAGAGACGGGACCAAAAACGGTGGAGCAGCACAGGAGGTCGACGGGACTGGTGTAGCCGGGAAAGAGGGCGAAGGCCGAAGTGGAACCACCAACGAATCTGGGAGAGTGGCGGAGTAAATCTGCACCGCCTCAGCTCCGTAGGGGAAAGCAGAGTCTGTCGCAGCGCAGTAGGGAGAATGGGAACTGGGGACATGACAGGGGACTGGGAGAGACTTTGGACAGGGCACTGGGAGGCTGCCGCACCTCGGCAGCGGGATCGGTGGTCTGCCGCACCTCGGCAGCGCAGGCCACCCAAAGTACAGCCTGTTGGACCTTCCTACAGGGGGCTCTTTTCTACTCTTCAATGAGACAAACCAAAGTGTAGGAAAGGTCAAGAACTTCCCTCATCAAAACATTCTGCTGGGTCCAGTTCGTTGGTCAGTTCGTTCTGTCAGGGTTGAGGTAAAGGGAAGGACCCAAACACAGAAGCAGGCTTAGTGTTTAACAAAAAGAGAGCTTTATTAAATCAAAGCTAAAGTAACAAAGGTACAAAAAAAATACACAACGCACGAGGGAAAAGTAGGCTACACAGCTTGCAAGACCACACCAGGAACATGGAAGCCGCAAGAGTCAAAGAAGCCGCAGGAAACATTGAAGACAAACTGACAAGGACCACTGAAACAGAGGGGTATATATATACACAGAAACACTAATGACAATGGGACACAGCTGGAAAGGGCAGGCAAAGACACAAGGGTGGCAAGGTGATTATGCACAGGAGGATCAAATCAGGGAAGGACAAACAATCACAAAAGGAGGGAAAACACAAAGACAAGAAGAAATTTGTTACTTCAAGGCTGGATTACTGCAACTCCTTATTATCTGGTTGTCCCAAAAAATCCCTAAAAACTCTTCAGTTGATTCAAAATGCTGCGGCACAAGTATTGACAAGAACTAGGAAACAAGATCATATTGCTCCTGTATTAGCTGCTTTGCACTGGCTCCCGGTAAAATACAGAATAGAATTCAAAATCCTTCTCCTGACCTAGAAAGCGATTAATGGTCAGGCTCCAGTTTATCTTAAAGATCTCATAGTACCTTTATAAACCAACTAGAGCATTGCGCTCCCAGACTGCAGGGTTACTTGTGGTTCCTAGAGGTTCTAAAAGCACAATGGGAGCCAGAGCCTTCAGCTATCAAGCTCCTCTACTGTGGAACCAGCTCCCAGTCTGTGTTCGGGAGGCAGACACCCTCTCCACATTTAAGAGCAGGCTATAGACTTTCCTCTTTGATAAAGCTTATAGTTAGGGCTGGCTCAGGTTTGCCTTGGACCAGCCCCTAGTTATGCTGCTATAGGCTTAGACTGTCGGGGGACTCACTCCTCTCCTCTTCCCTATCTTTCTCGTTCTCCTCCTCTCCCTCTCTATTGATATGCATTCATGTCCCTTAAATGCATGTTACTAACTCACCATCCGGGGCATCATCCCCGGAGTTTCTGTGTCCGTTATCTGGCAGGTTGCCACTATTAAAGATTACTTCTGGACCGCAAATTGTGGCTGCACCTGTTGCCCTGGTCCTGCCTGACACCAGGAAGCCTTGACATTCCCCTGGATCCATCTTTTTTTTTATATACGATTGCATCATGTTTTCTGTCGCATAGATTGTCTATGCTGTATTTTTAACTATGTTGTTTGTTCTGTACGCACGTCACCTATTGCACGTCTGTCCGTCCTGGGAGAGGGATCCCTCCTCAGTTGCTCTCCCTGAGGTTTCTTCCATATTTCCCCCACTAATTGTTGGGTTTCTTTTAGGGAGTTTTTTCCTTGTGCGATGTGAGGGTCTAAGGACAGAGGGTGTCGTATCCTGTACAGTCTGTAAAGCCCACTGAGACAAATGTATAATTTGTGATTTAGGGCTATATAAATAAACCTGATTTGATTTAATGATTAAAACTAGACATGACACAAGGAGAATGAAACAACAAAATAAAACAGGAAGCACAAAAACCCAGAACATGACATCAGCAGATAAACAAATTACCACGCATTCTCATGGTCAGAGGCCAATCACACAAGCTAAGGTAATCACCTCAAAGGAAATACTAAACACATGCAAGATCAACTCAAGGAATTGAAGTCAACTAAAACAAGCACAATTAAATCACTATGTCAGTAATACATGCAAATTTAAACAAGGATATGAAAGGATATTCAAGCCGTACTGCGTCTTTGTGGCTCTTACACATGTGCGAGTACGAGGCGAGGTGAGCTTGTCAGAGCGTTGAGAACAGGACGCCTGAAATCTCATGATAACTCTCAATTTCTTGGGGTTGCAGCTAGCTCGTGGGGGGGTTAGCTAACATTAGCTAGCTAGCTGGTGCCCACTAACGCTCTTGATTTTGATTTTGGCTGTGAAAAGCACTGTTAAATGAGGAGACCTTTGTACCTAGAATGCATGTCTTCTTAGTGAAGAAGGGAACCAGCTATTTTTTATTACTAGCAATTAGTTATAAACACCACAAAGTCTTTAAAAAAATTCTAATATCTCCTTGTGACATCAGCAAATATGTACAAGAGCCTGTTGCACCAGCTGTGTGTAAATTCAGAAATAAATTATTGCTCAATCTGCCAATTGTTCATTCAGTTGAATTACAAAGCTACAAAATTAATTGGATTATACCTTGGAGAAATGCATATGTGTCATCACGTTAATGTTGCAGCTGGTAATCGAGCAGTGTTTTACTTAAAAATAAATATTGTGAATTTCACCAAGGGATCAATAAAGATTGCCTGTAATAATACATGATACATTACATTGTATAATACCTATAGTTCCTCGAGGCACAGGCTGAGGAGGTGGAGTTGCATTCATCTTTGACTCAAGTTTATTTATCAATCCTAAACTAAACTATAACTCTTTTGAAAGCCTTGTTCTTACGCTTTCAAACCCAACATGCAAAACAATACAGACAATTTTATTTGTTATATTGTACTGCCATCCTTGTACTTTTTATTTGAATTCTCTGAGTTTTTATCAAATTTAGTCCTTAAAACAGATTAAAATAATTATTGTAGGTGACTTTAATATTCATGTGGACGTTGATAATAACAGCCTTAATACTGTGTTTATCTCATTATTAGATTCCATTGCGTTCAGTCAGAATGTACATGAACCAACTCACTGTTTAAACTCTGGACCTTGTTCTGGCATATGGTATTGAAATTGAACATTAATAAGACTTTTCACATAATCCTCTTTTATAGGACTATTTTTTAATAACTTTTGAAGTCCTTTTACTGGACAACGAGTCAGTAGGTCTATCTGATAGTGTTGTAATTTAAATTTGAGGAAGTGACTCCATTGGCATTTAATTCAATACCATGTGCCATACCAAATAGCGGAGGACTCCTTTACTAACTTTAGTCCCAAATGAATCATCTTGTTGATAGTGCTGCAGCCTCACTGCGAATGACACTCGACTCTGTTGCTCCTCTAAAAAAGAAGATAATAAAACAAAGAAAATTAGCTCCATGGTAAAAACCTCAAACCCACAAACTAAAGCAAAAGTTGAGAAAACTTGAAAGGAAATGGCGTTCCACTAAACTGGAAGAATCTCGTTTAGGCTAGATCATCTTAAAACATATAAGAAAGCTCTCTGTAAAAAGCGACTACCAGTGAACAAATTACAGGGACAGTCCCCCTGGAATAACTCAGGGTTAAGTGAATTGCTCAGGGGCACATGGTGGCAGCCTGGTATTGAACACAACATTCCAGTGTTCTATTTGGAAGCCAGACCACTAGACCATCACTCTACATACACCCTATTCAGCCTATTAAATTATTAATATAAACATTGTCCCATGTCTAAATTGTGTTTTCCTTGTTTTCTGTCTTCAGTTTTTTATTTCCTGTTTTATTTTGATGTACTCACCCTTGTCTCTCGTTTCTTCACTTCACTTCCTGCCCTCGTGTTTCCCGCCTGTGTGATTACCTACACCACCCTGATCAGTTTCACCTATCCCTAATCACCTTTCCTCCCTCCTGTGTTTAGTCTCTGCTCCCTCTTCTGTCTGTGCAAGTTTGTCTTGTCTGTTTCAGTAAGTGTCCAAGCTATATTCCTTGCGCTAATTCCTAGAGTTTGTTACTTTGCTTTGTTTCACCGACGTATAGTTAGTCGAGTGTTTTGGTTACTCCGTTCTGCCTGTTTTTTGGACAGTTACCTGTTTATGTAAATATAAAGAATTACTTAAACTGTCTGTGGGTCGTGCTTTTGGGTCCATTTCCTGCTGGTGCCAGAGTAACACTGTGATAAACATAGAGAAGTCAAAGTAAAAATGTGCACGTTGTACTACAATATATGCAAGTGATTTGAATAATTACTGCAGAGTATTGCACTGTTGAATAATCGCACAAGTATAAGTATCGTCTGTATTGCACAGTTTAGATATAATATTAAATGTATGGGGTTATAGCTGCTGACAGGGGTGAAATAAATCCTAGGGCCAGTCTATTGACTCAGAGTGCCTGAGGGAGGAGTTAAACAGTTTGATGGCCACAGGCAGGAATGACTTCCTGTGGCGCTCTGTAGTGCATCTTGGAAGTAACGACTTCATGAGCTTCTTTATTGATCAATTATAATTATTAGAGACTAAATTATTCACCTCCTGCCTTTAACCAGTACCAACTTACCTTCAACCATGGGAACCTTAAAACAAACTGTAACACCTGATTTATATTTGGACTGCTTTTCTCCCATCGACCTTTACCAACTAACTTCAACGATTTGTTCTTGCAAGCCATCAACCTGTCTCTTAAACCCCATTCCAACTAAGCTCCTTAAAGAAGTTTTACCCTTAATTAACACTTATTTATTAAATATCACCCACCTGTCTTTATCAGGCTATGAAACACAGTCCTTCAAAGTAGCTGTAATAAAACCTCTTCTTAAAAATCCCAGTCTTGATCCAGAGGTTTTAGCCAACGATAGACTCATATCTAACCTTCCCTTTCTCTCTAAGATCCTTGAGAAAGCAGTCGCAAAACAGTTTATAATAGTTTATTTGAGGTTTTTCAATCTGGATTTAGAATGCATCATAGCACAGAAATGTTTAAAGTTACAAATGGCCTCATAATTGAATCCGACAAAGGACTTGTCTCTGTTCTTGTCTTGTTTGATCTTAGTGCCACATTCGATATCGTTGACCATGACATTCTATTACATAGACTGATCATGTAAATGGCATAAAAGGAACCGCATTAAGAGTGTTCAAGTCCTATTTCTCTGAGCGATCTCAGTTTGTACGTGTTAATGATGAATCCTCCATGCAAACCAAAGTCAGTCATGGAATCCTGCAAGCTTCTGTACTTGGACCTATTCTATTCACCTTATATATGCTTCCTTTAGGCAATATTATAAGGAACCACTCCATAAACTTTCATTGTTAAGCAGATGATACCCAACACTCGATCTAGCAGGATGAAACCAATCAATAAGGTCAATTTCAAGCAAGCCTTAAAGACATAAAAAAAACGGGGTGACCTGCAATTTTCTGATGTCAAACAAAGACAAAACTGAAGTTATTGTACTACTACGGAGTTATCTTTCATCAGGATATTAACTCCCACATTAAACAGACTTCAAGGACTGCCTTTTTTCGTCTACATAACATTGCAAAAATAAGGCACATCCTGTCTCAAAACGATGCAGAAAAACTAGTCCATGCATTTGTCACTTCAAGGTTGGATTATTATAACTCCTTATTATCAGGCTGTCTAAATAAATCCCTTAAGCTGATCCAAAATGCTGCGGCACGTGTACTGACAAGAACTAGGAAACAAGTTCATATTACTCTCATTTTAGCTGCTCTGCACTGGCTTTAAATTGCATTTTAAATCATTGTCTTCCCCTACAAAGCCCTTAATGGTCACGCAACACCTTATCTTAAAGAGCTCATAGTACCTTATTACCCCACTAGAGTACTGCACTACCAAAATGAAGGATTGCTTGTGGTGCCTTGAGTATCCAAAAGTAGAATTGGAGCCAGAGCCTTCAGCTATCAAGCTCCTGTCCTGTGGAACCAGCTCCCAGTTTGTATTCGGTAGGCAGACACCCTCTCCACATTTAAGAGCAGGCTAAAAAGTTTCCTCATTGATGATAAAGCTTATAGTTAGGGGTAGCTTAGGCTTGCCTTGAACCAAGCCTCCTAGTTATGCTGCTTATAGGCTTAGACTGCCAGGAGACTTACACCAAGTTCCTTTCTCCTCCTCTCCCTCTCTGGGTCCATGCCAATTTCCCTCCTTGACTCCTTTGTCCTCTCTCATCAATCACTTGACCTGGAAATCGATCTAGACACGACATGTTGAAGGGCGTCCCAATTCCTTAAATGTGCACGGGAAGAGGGAAGCGAAGAAACACGAGAGCAGCCTATGAGGAAGTGTTTTTTGCTACGAACGTATATGTGTTCCACTGCCGGCAGCTCCACAACCATCTGGATATTGCAGCTGTACTGGACTGTAAAAGGATGATCAAAGTAATAAAATGTTCATGTTCGGGGGCAGCTGTGGCTCAGGAGGTAGAGTGGTCGTCCACTCGGAGGGTCAGTTGTTCGATCCCTGGCCTCTGTGGTCAGTATGTCCTTGGGCAAGATACTGAACCCCAAATTGCTCCCGATGGCCAACAGTGTGTGAGTGGTTATCACTGATGAGCATGTGGCACCTTGTACAGTTGCCTCTGACTCTGTATGAATGTGTATGAATGGGTGAATGCTGATGTATTGTAAAAGCTTTGAGTGATCGCAAAGATTAGAAAAGCACTATATAAATGCAGTCCATTTACCATTACCATTTTAATTGTGCTTGAATTTTAGTAAAACAAAGCTAATAGAACATCTCTTGATGAATGGGAGATCCTAAAACATTTAAGTATGTGAAATACTACTTACACATTCAATAATGGTTTGATTGATCATATTTTAATGTCTGGATCTATAGGACACTGAATGTCAAACAGTTCAATAGTAAAGGATATAAGCTATAGTACATATACCTAATAATTCTTATAGTAACATTTGTCAGTCTTCTGTGGTATAAATTGAACTAAAATTAAAAGACTTGCATACAACATTAAATACAAAAGTGCATCTTAACAAAACCGAGCTCTAATAACATAATGACGGATCCATGAAGCCACCGATTATTATTATTAGTATTATTAGGTCCGAGCACTGACAACGTCAGGGTTGAAGGACCCTATTGAAACTGTAGGAATTATTAGGGCCCGCGGAGGACTGAAAGAATTATTATTATTATTATATTATTATTACGCTTTGCTTAGGATGCTCAAAATGTGTGAAACTTTGCATTTAGGGAGTGGCAAAAATAGATATATGACATGGGTCGTTGGCTTGGCCATGAAAAATAGTGTACAACGTTAAAGCCCCCACTTTTAAATATCATGTAGATGTATGAAATTTAGTAGGTATATATATCATGTGGAGACATACAAAAAAGCCTCTTCAGTTTCCAGTAAACTGGGTGTACAGTAAACCCAACAGGAAGTCAGCCATTTTGAATTTCATGTGAACTGTGTGTACAGATTTAATCCAATCGACTTCAAATTTGGTCAGTACCATCAAAAGACCTAGAGGATGAAAAGTTATCAAAATCCATTTTTTTTTTCTGAACGACCTAGTTGTGGCTTGGCATCCATTTTGCGCAATTCGCCATGAAAAAGGAAGTTGCTGTAACTCCAATGTCTAATCGTCCCCAAAATTCACAAGCATGATAAGGGTCCAGCGCTGACAACAACTTCATGTCCATATTGACCCCTTAGTCATAGCGCCACCTACTGGCAACAGGAAGTTGCTGTAAATTGATGGCGCTGTACTTTAACAAACTCCTCCTACAGATTTAATCCAATTGACTTCAAATTTAGTCAGTACCATCCAAAGACCTTGAGGATGAAAGTTATCAAAATCGTGAGTTTTACGACCTTGCCGTAGCGAAACGGCCATTTTAGTTGTGGCCGCTTCACCATGAAACGCAATGATGTTGTTACTCCAACATACAGTATATGGTATAATCTTAATCATATTTCTCTTTCATGATAAGGGTCAGGCCTTATTACATCTATATGCTGTGGGTTTCCCCGCCCCCCACACTGTAGCCCCGCCCCCTTTCATAACTCATGAACCATTTGTTGTAGACTCTTGTGGGAGGCCTCACTGCATTCAGCAGAGAGTTTCTGTTTAATTAATGACGCATTGCCCCGTCCCCTACAACTATGTTTGCCCCCTTGCATAAGTAATGAACAGTTTGTCCCACACTCTCGTGGATGGCATCATTGCACTCAGCAGAGAGTTCCTCTTTCATTAGTGACGGTTTCCCTGCCCCCAAACTTAAACCCCACCCTCTTGCATAACTCAAACAGTTTGTCGTAGACTCTTGTGGGAGGCATCACTGCACTCAGCAGAGTTCCTGTTTCATTAGTGCCATTAAGCCACCGATTTCCCCACCCCTACACTTAAGCCCCGTCCCCTTACATAACTCATGCACCATTTCTCACAGACACTTGTGAGAGGCATCATTGCGCTCATCTGAGCGTTCCTGTGTAATTGTGCCTGTGACCCGCCAGTGGATGCGCAAGGTCCCGTTCATCGCTGCTTGCAGCTTTAATTATTATTATTCTTTTATTTTATATGATTATTACTATTCTTAGTCTTTGAATTACTTTTTGAGGTGCTTGGGATGCTCGAAAACTCATGAAATGTTGCACATGTGTAGGGAGTGGAGAAAATAGATATTTGACAGGGGTCGTTGTCTTGGGCTTGAAAAATTGTGCAAGCCACAGCCACTTCCATTTTTAACGTAAAAGCCCCCACTTTTAAATTTCACAGAGACGTACAAAACATTTTTTGCCGACTTCTCGCATTTTATAGGTACTGTACTTTTACGAGTTCCTCATACAGATTTAATCCGGCCAACTTCAAATTGGTCAGTACCATCTGAAGACCTTGACCAGGAAAAGTTATCAAAATCGTCTACTAGTGCCTACTAAACCCAACCATCTCCAAACTAGTGCCTAAACCTAACAGGTCACTTTCTCAGCATGTTTTCTCAAATCATGGGTAGTCAACATGGTCCAAAATCACCCAAAACACACTCTCCCTTTGCCCCAGCCGTCACCGATCATAAATTGAGGAACTGAAGGTCCAATCGCCTGGGAACCATGGTCTATAGGGGGGTTTTGGGCCATGTTGAACACAACAGTCTTGGACCCGAGTTGCTAAGACTTTCCATTCCCAAGATATCACAAATTGCCACAAATCTTCCAAATATCTTAGAATGGGGGGTCAATGACAGCTATATACGCTGAACTTGTTACACATAAGCAGCAGGGGGAAACTGTTATAGACACCAACTTTCATGTCTGTACCACTTAGCATTCGGGAGATATATGAGGATTATGCCTTTTTTTTAACAAAGGGAGTCAATGACAGCTATATTAAAGGAAGACTATAGAGTACTCAGTACACATAAGCAATGGGAAGGCTTTGAAGGCTGTACTACTTACCGTTCGTGAGTAATATAAGGATAATTCCTTTATTTTCTGGTTATCATCACTAACCCTAACCCCCCAAACCCTAATCCCTAACTCCTAACCCCCCCTCACTGTAACACTGACCCAGACCCTGACCACTAAACTTAACCATCTCCAAACTGGTGTCTGAACCTAACCACATCACTGTGGTCGCTGTCCCTCCACTTTACAACCCAGTCTGTCCCCCTCAGATGTAACACGCACCCAGGAGCCTCTGTAGCCTGAGGCGAGCCCCATAAGCCCCCCCCCCCCCCCCCCACCCCTAAAAACTAGAAATTGTACCTCTACTGACACAAATATCACGCCTATTATTCAGTCTCCACCCCCCCTAGATGGTCCAAACAGGTCAGAGTAAAATAATTCCTTCTAAAAACCAATTTTCCCTTCAAAACCCCAAACCAACCCAATTATCCAATCACACCACATCAACCCAGTCTCATATCCAAATGTGTAGTATCAGCACAAAACATAGTAGTTTTACAATAACGGCAAGATGGCTACGTTTTTCATTTCTAATGGCCAGTGTACATTTCACGTGACCGTCAACTTTCTCTCTGTGAAAAAAAAAGATGGCTGACACTAAATGCATTTTACTTTCATAATTTTGGTTCAGTTAATGTGTAAGATCTTTTGTTTTATAGTTATTACGAATATTATTTCAGTTCTCTCCAGAAAATCCTTTAAGTGCAACGTTTTTCATGGTTGCTAGGGGCGCTGCTATCGCTAAAACCAGTAGCTTGCATGTTGTTTGAATCATCGTCTTTGCTGTTATATTATTTTATGTAACCGTTTGATTTTCTCTCACTAAAGAATGGAAATTTTAGAGCATGGATGACGTATTTATTTGTTTTTTAGATTTTCGACAGATTTGGCTGACGCCATCGCCTGGCAGCCTGGAAGTTATAATGGATTGATTTTGTGACACGCCAAGCTTCAAAATTCTCGAGTGGGGTATTTAGTGACGTTTTTATGTTGTGTACCAAAATATCTACTCAACTGGTGTTAACCACATCCCTCTGTCCAGGTATGCTTCAGGCATATAATCGAAAACCCATTCAGGTCGAGCAGAGCCAGAGCTGATTTAGAAAGTTATCGAGCATTTATATTATAGAGCAACTTTGGCAGAGCGTCATAGGGTTGACCCATTTCCGGGTTTACTGTTGACATGCACATTGACGCCTACCTCTCGTCTACTGTTTAAAGCCCATGCTGAAGGCCCCCAGCAGCGAGATTAGCCGTAAAAGTCTAAAGTCAGTTGTACAGTCTGTATCATTTCAAGAAGCACAATGAATCAGATTGAAGACGATGACGCCTTTTTTCTTGCTGATGTGGTCTTGGATGAGTGTATGGTAAGTATGTTTTTAAGGTATCTCCTTAGAAATGTGAAAGCTATAGTGCAGAGCTAGCATTAGCTTTTCTGAATTTTCACGTCGGAGCCACTGATAACATTAGCGTCGGAAGACATTCTTTCATACTGTTACGCACTCTAGCTTCAAATGTCTTGGTTTATCATTACAGCACAGCACTACTTCCATTCAGCTGAATTTTTTAATAATTTGATAGACAGAGAAGTTTTCATAACTAGATATGTGTGGGTAGTGATGTAAGTGTTTATGTTCTGTGTCTTTTTATTTAAAGGAGGATCAAAGTAAACACAAAGCAGGAGGGTCGAAAACGGGGACTGACTCGATGATTTGGCTTGAGGACCAGGACGGGCAACCTTTACTAAAAAGTAGAACTAGAGAGAAACGGAAGCAGGGTTCAGCCTCTGATTGTTTATATATATATATGTATATATATAAAATCAATTAATACGTATACCAATTATTCTTCAGGCAAGTTATAAAATGGATAATTACACTTTTGCAGTTGCATCTGAAAGCATAGACCCTTTATGCACTCCGTCTACTAGTGGTCACAAGAGCGAGACTGGGTCCATCCAAAACCTAAGTATATTTTTTTCCCTACACTTATTGCTTGTTTCCTCATTCATCATGTAGTGATTAGCTAGATTTACCCTTGATTTATATCTGTACTTTTTCCCCTTAATTTTTAAGGCTCCCTCATACAAGAGGTACAAGACCTGTTGGGACTTCCTACTGAAGTTCCCCTCTCTTCACAGTGGAAGCATATGCAATCGTCCACCTTGGAGAAGTGGACTGTGTTAAGGCCTTTAATGGTTAATTAGATATTATCATCTGAGAAGTCTATGGTGCTTCACAACAGAGCATCTATGGTAGAGGGGTTCTTCAGACCACACTTATGTAGTTGTCTATTTCAACTCTGTGCTGCATGGCTGATGTGTTCATTGTGTTATATCACCATATTACTAACTTGTAGCTACATCTTTTAAAACATTTTTATCGAAATCGTGATTGCTGCATTGTATGTCCTTTTTACCTGTTGCTGCTCCGCAAGTCTGCATGTGTCAAAAAATGGCTATAATCAGTATTTCTTGGCTGTGTTTTTTCTTGTTTCGTGTTGCTTACTTGCATGACTACATGTACTGTACAGCAAAAATTGTTGCTGCTTCATGTTGCTCTGCATCGCTTGTGTCTTGGGAAGGCTTATTTTGTTGCCGTTACCGTCATTATGGTGTCTCGTTGTCTTCTGTTTGTAAATTTTAAACATCACCTCATTGGTTTCGAAACATATCGCCAAGGACTGCAGTTGAAAATTTACCAGGTGGCTAACACTGGTGCATTTACAGAAATGAATGAGCGTTGTCCTTATAAATAAATAAATAAATGCAATTTAATTTAATTAGATGTAATGTTTTATTCCTAAAGGGAAATTTCTCTTCCCCGGCTTTTTAAAATTGCTTTATAGAACTTACTACCAAACTTGAGTAAGTTTTGTCACAGAATAAATGTAAAAATATTCCTTATTTGAAACTTTCAATCATTTTTAACATACTACTAGTTAAACACTAGTATATTAAAAATGATTGAAAGTTACAGCCAGATAGTCAATGTAGTGTAAATAATTTTTGGTCATGGGGAAGGCTTTGTAGGCTGTTCACCTCAGGGTGATCACCACCAACATTCTCTTTTTACATTAATCACAATGAATCTCTCAGTCTTCACAACTTCTTCCCCAGACTGGAAATGCAGATCTCCAGGTGATCCTCTGGCCCAAGAGTTCACATTTGTACTGTAGAGTGGCCTGTGGACCTGTGATACATTGTAATCAGTGTCCGTGGGATGGCTGCAACAAGCTCGTCATCACCAAGGTCGTCTGGACTATAACAGGCTGCTGTGCTTTTTGAAGAATGTCGCTGTAGGTCTGAACCACTTTTCTCATGAAAAGGTTTTCTTGCAGTTAGTACTGACTGAGTGATGTTTTTCATCTTACCCACTAGAGGTCACTGGAGGATCTTGTTCAATACAAAATGCTGTACTTTATACTGTATATGCAGGCATTTTAAATGCACTTATGCATTTTCATTTTATTACATCTGTTTCTTCACAAATCATTCAGGCATACTTACCATATGGTGACAAAATAAATGAAATTCACAGACATACATATGAAAGCGTTACGATTACAAAATACATTTTACAAATGTTTTCAACATGGCAGTAATTACATATTTCAATACCGCAATATTTGTTGTACATTTTATGTATGTCGCAACCAACATGCCATTTACATAATTTAAGTTAAGTTATTTAAACACATTTTATATCACATGGTTTTCAAGTTGTTTCTTACTCAAGTAGTTTGCAGTTAATGTTTTTCCCTTGTAATACGTGTTAAAAAATTACTAAAAGCGTCCACTGAAGCTGGAGAACTAATTAGCAGTTAAAGCATTTCTAAAGGCCTTTAGCAGATCTCATGTAATGCCACAGTTAAGATGGCAGTGCAATCTGTCTGCTGTACTGTTCCTCTGGTCCACTGTCATGGTTTTATGAGGGCAGCAGTATAGTATTAGCTGGAATGTCTCCAGACACAGCTGGTATTGTATAGGCAGAAGCGACCAGACAACCATGAAAAACAGGAAGTAGATAGTGGGGGAAGGTCAGCAACAGCAGTCTCTCTGATCCCCTGCATATGGCCTGCAATGGAAGTAATTCTGAGGCCTCTTCTGCCACCAGAGCCGCTGTGTCAGAGATCATCGGCTCTTCATGCATGCTCGTCTTTGTGTCGGCTCTTTGACTTCTCAGGCATCCTATTATTTCATTTTATTATTTGCAAGCACAGATTAGTTCCATTAAATTGCCACCTTATCGCAGATAATAAAAAATGGCCCCTCAATGCAATACTTTCCACACAAAAAAGGCAAGCATAATTCATTTTCATTGTGGGATTCGTTTTTGTTGTGTCAGCAGTTGGCTAATTGATGGTTAAAGTCGACTAAGGTTTATTGTTATTGAGTTTATTAAGCGCTGTTGCCACTGGGTCTCCGCTCTCACATGTAAATAATTGTGTTAAAGGCAGGTCATGGGCACTCCCCTCCTTACACTGCAACACATTCCTTTGACTGCCTTTTTTTTAGAAACCACATGTGACACTTTGTCACATTTTCATTTTGCATTGTTTCTATACAATTGTCCTAATATAAATATATCTAAATATTCATGAGCTGTCCCAACTTCATCAATATACTCAGGTACACATACTGTACCTAAATACATTTAGGGGGAGGTAGCTGGCTATTGACATTCACAAGAACTAAATGTTGAAACTGTAATGGCATAAAAGTATCATCTTTAAACCGATCTCTGATCACTTTTCTTGATTTACATTTTTTTTTTACATTTTTCAGGTTTAGTTTATTTCTGGTAATAACTTTATTTTAAATGAGTTGAAACAGTCTATTCTCAAATGTTGATTATCTAATAAATAACACAACCACCATAGAGATTACTACAGTTCAACTGATTACACAAGAGGCTAATATAATTGCTGTAAATGTTTGTGTGGGTTCATGCTGTGGACGCTGTCTCTGGAGCCCCTCTCACACAAACTGATAATCTGGCTTTACCTGCTGCTCCATATGGGGAGGCTGCATTCACTGCATGGGAGAAATCCACTTAGTCAGAGTGAGAGAGAGAGAGAGAGAGAGCGACTCAGATTCTACTTACATCCAGCTGATCCATTCACAGTCGTCTACCTACCTGCAGCACATACTACATACCACACCACTGTGACCAATGGTTGCTTCACAGGGTGGCAGGAAAGATACACAACTCCCCTGTTGCTGTTCTACAACACTTAACCAGTAGCCACTGACAAGCTGCACGTGTGTGTGGAGTAGAGAGAGAGAGAGAGTGAAGAATATAAATGAAAAAGTTGCCTTCCGTCAAAGAGGCTTTGGATGAGGTCACCTTTACCTTTATCCTGTCACCCTTCCCTGGGGATTATGCCAATGTGCCTGTTCCAGTTTTCTCTGAGACAACTCAGTGCTCCATTTATTGTTTCATTAAGCCAAATCAAGAGAGGTTACTTTGCATTATTACCTCTTTCTGTGATCATTTTGAAGAATGAGCAGTTATTGGGTCACAGTCCGTGTTGTTACGAGTCAGGCAGCAGCTTGTTATGGAAGTGCTTCCCCATACTTAACACAACATGTATCTTTACAGAGAGCTGCAGGGTATTCTTTTACAGCATGCTGGATTTCATGTCCTGCAAAGCCAGTTGTACAAGACAGAACAGACAAATGTAGAATCATCACCATCATCAATCATCACCTTGTGCCACATTTTTTTCTACTATTGTAACTTTATTTTAGCATTTTAGAGGACTTCTGTTTTAAGAGCAACAAGTAGTGCTATAATTGGCACACACAATCTTGTAAATAAACGGATATAGAATAGTAAAAAGTACAATATTTCCCTCTCTTAAATACAGTGTAGTGAAAGTATAAAGTAGAATAGAATTGAAAATACTCAAGTAATGTACTAATAATTAAGTGAATTGGACACACACATCTTGTTTAAAATTGTATAACCATTGTGGAATTTGCACAAGGGCTTATGAAGACCTGTGTTTTCAATACATGAGCTGTGAGATAATGGTCATTACAGTGATTTGTCATCAACCGGCCTTACATATTTATTATACAATATACAGTATTCCTGGGCCTGCCCGGTGTTTCTGTAGCATACAGTAGCACATATCTGTCATACTAACCATATATGTGCCGTGAAGGAAAGTTCATGTCATATTTCAGCCCAGATTACATACAAATGTGTTTCCCCCAAAACTCTAAACAAGATGGGATGGAAACGTTTTAGTTAGTTTAGTAGAGTTAAGGAGTCAAAGACTAGAAACACCCAGCAGAACAGGTTGCTGTTATCAATGTGTACACTTTAACTACAGAAGATGATCCTGTTGCAAACTGTTGATAAAGCTGGTTGTTCTGAGTGGTGTTCCCCACCCTGTCTTTTTATTATCAAGTGGACCAGAGGGTAAACTCCTCATCTCATGACATTAAAATATCGGCAGGCCTCAGCATGTGATTTGACCTAATTGTTAACACCTCTCTGCCTCAGAAAGATTGTATTTTATACAAACTGGCAGAATCTACAGATGTAAAATTACATTACAAATGACATCAATTTACATGTAACCTTTTCTATTGTATCTTGAAGTCGGAGACTATTCCTGTCTATATTTTCTTTTTTTCTCCTCAAGGTTTTGTATTTATGTATTTATATGAGGGCAGCTGGAATGTATGCTATGATGATGTCACCTCCCATTAGCTTAAGTTAAACATTACAGTGTCAATATCATCTCTACCTTTCAATGTAATAACACAAGATAGAAATGTATTAATTCCATAGGAAATCCTTGTGCCAGAGATTTCTCAAAAATGACAGAAATGACCACAACATGACAATAAGAAAGCCCAATAGAGTAATACATATACAGTGCATAAATAGAATAGCAATAACAGTAAGATAAATGAGTAAAATAAGTAAACTATAATAGAAAAGTAAATTACAACAACACTATAAAATGTATAAGAAGTACTAACAACAGTGCAACATAGAATAACAATAAAGTATGATACATTTATTAAAAATAAGTAAACTAGAATAGAAAAGTTATATTAAGCATGATTTTGAGAGTAATATTGGCAATGGTAATAAAGAGAAGTATTGTACATGATATGGATATTATTGTGGTGGTCAGCTGTCCTCCCTGCAAAAGGGGGAGGAGTTGTACAGTTTGATGTCCACTGTACCTTCTGGGGTGCACATCTGTGGTCTCAGTCCACGGCTGAAGGTGCTCTGATATGACTCCAGTGAGGCGTGTAGGGGTTGAGAGGTGTAGTTTCCTCAGCATCCTCCTCTCTGACACCTCCACCAAAGACTCCAGGTGCAGTCACAGGACAGAACCAGCTGCCTTCACCCTGCTGCCCCAGCACACTTCAATGCTGCTGGCCTCCACTGAGTGATAAAACATCTGCAGCTTGGTTCAGCAGACGTTGAACGATCTGAGTCTCCTAAGAAAATACAAGCAGCTCTGAGCTTTCTTGTACCGAGTACAAACAGTACACATCTGTCTATGGGTTCCATAAAGTAATCCCAAAAACGGTGTACAATAACGATCCTTGCACCGTTATCATCTTCATATCTCAATAAATGGAAAGTACACTTGAAGTATGTGTGTGGCTCTGACACTAAAGGAATCATGGGGATGTTAATAAACCTTCTGTAGTAAAATGATAAAGGGTTGTGTAAAGACAAATCACCACAATCAGAATTAGAATCAGCTTTATTGTACATATACAAGCACTCACAGAAATAGACGTACAGCTAAAAACAAGAATAAAGCTGAAGAAGTTATAGTATTGCCTACTATGTACAGATATAAATAGATATACAAAAAGTGTGTATATATATATATATATATATACACACACTTTTTGTGTGTTTTTGTATATATATATATATATATATATATATATAAACAACATAATCCATCCATCCATCCATCTTCAACCGCTTATCCGGGGTCGGGTCGCGGGGGCAACAGCTCCAGCAGGGGGCCCCAAACTTCCTTTTCCCGGGCCACGTTGACCAACTCTGACTGGGGGACCCCGAGGCGTTCCCAGGCCAGTGTGGAGAAATAATCTCTCCACCTCATCCTGGGTATTCCCCGTGGTCTCTTCCCAGCTGGCTGTGCCTGGAACACCTCCCTAGGGAGGCGCCCAGGGGGCATCCTTACCAGATGCCCGAACCACCTTAACTG
>CALSBV010009877.1:30912-48486 GCA_943590825.1 Bovichtus diacanthus | reverse complement strand
GCTTTATTTTGCATGTTTGTGTATCTATATATATATATATATATATAGATACACAAACATGCAAAATAAAGCTAATTTCCATGGTGATTAAACTTTGACACTCTAAACTTTGTCTTCCAGGCACCAGCTACAGACGCAGCTGAACAAAAAGATGATGCAGCAGAATAGCATCTCTCAAACCATATCTTTTACCAGTGCTCCCTGTACCTCTTTTCTTGTACAATTCAGGGGAATATTTTTATCAACTATTTTCTAAATACAGGTTTTTTAGTAGTTTGATTGTAGAGAACACTTTTTTTTAATGAAAGAAAAAATCAATTTGGAGACGGGAATTTCGTCACATCCCACAATTTTGCATCGCCATTAAAAATTGCGGTCATTGTTGTTACTGTTAGTGGATTTCATTTCAGTTTTAAATGTGAAGGAGGGGAGGGTGCAGGACAGGTTACCGTGTCAAGTTCGTCAACACGCAAGCACAACGTTCACAGGAGCTGGGGCAACAACCGGAAGAGCTTGTCTGCGTGGATTACATTCCATATGCTTTATAAGGGACAGTGTATGTAATCTGTGCTGGGGTGGGGATTGACAAAATCACAGGACAACTTATTGTTTTATTGTTTCTAATGAAGAACAGTGTTTTAGAATGTGTATAAGCTTTGTACTCATGCAGTTTTCTTAATCAATCTGATCAATAAAGCTAAAATCCCTAGTACTGGAGCTCTCCTTATCAGAACTGTGCATCGCGTGTGTTGGTTGTGTCTCTGTTCTGTGATAGCATCGCAATAAATTTGTATAGCTGCTGTGAAAAAGGTTTTCAATTTTTCTATATGCAGTGTGTAATGGTACATTGTTAGGATGGTAAAAATGGAATTTGTTTTCTTAGCTAAGTTAATGAGGTGTGTTACCATAAAAAGCAAACTGTTGAGACTGGCTTCCTAGTCCAACAGACAAACTGTACATTTATTTGAGATGTCAAAAGCATACCAGCAGTAGCAATATTCATGTGGGTTTAAGATAGTGTGCAGTTTCTTTTTGTTTATAGATGTACCTGTGTAATGATTGTTATCAACAAACCAATAAAACTCAGTTGGTAGTTGTTACGATGTTTCATTCTGAAAAGTTGGTTAATTATTAAGGTTGCTGATAAAAGACTAGAACCATTAACTCAATGTTCTAAAAACATTGAAAGGGATTTAAAAAGATCTTACTAATGAGGCTTTGTTAAAATAAATACTGCCAGAAAGCATGTTTGATTGACTTTAGGCTTCAGCATAGACAGTGATATTTTATGTAAGTAGTAAATTACTGAAGGATCACATAGTTTTAGTATCTAAGTTTGGTACAATATGCTGTTATACCAACTTATAACATGTAATTTATGGGCTAAACCTTTATTTTAAAAGGTGAAGAGGACAAGTTAAAAGACAAGACTCAGTTCAGTATGGTGTGGCACTTATTAGAGGACTAAAACAGCAATACAAAAGCCTAATAGTCAAAGCATGATTTTGAAGAAAGTACTGTAAAATTGTTTCAAATGTTACATGTTATCTATTATATAATGGTTTTACAAATCCACAAAGCAAATGAAAGAATATTTTCAGCACCATGGACAGCTGCTTTACTTTTACTCAGATTGTGATGCATTTACATCACTTTTCACTAAATTATATGTAGCCTCTGCTGATAAACAATGTGACGATGTTGTTCATCTTTCGTATACCGATGCAATAATGGAGGTGCGTTGGAGGGAGGTACACACACGATTCACTTGACCTTTTTCTTCCTACTGATAAAGCTGTCACATGGTATTGCGCATTCACATAGAATTCAAGCACAGTACTGTTTCCTTCAGATTTTAGCCGTGCTACCACTAAACCACTTACTTGCATTGCTTAAATTCCAACTGCCTATAACTACAGGTAACAAATACGCCACAAGTAGATCCCTTCCTAATGCAAGTTATAATATCATTTCCCACAGTTAGTCTTTTCAGTAAAACATCAGTGTTTGTGGAGTGCAGTGTTTTCCTAATGAGCTGCAGCAGAGGGACACGAAGATGAATCTTTGTAGTAAAACGTGTAACTTTGGGAGATATCCACATGATTTGTGTAACTGACTGTAGAAGTTTCACTGGATTGTGCTCCACGCTAACATTGGAATTGCAGGAGGCAGGATCTTTTCACAGCCAGAGGAACATGGAGGAACATTTACAATAGCTTTAAACTGTCCCAACGTACACATGGGAATGTGTCTATTGTTTTAATGAAGCATTGAAAAAAAAATAAAAGTGCCATACGTGTGAACGGAGAAGACATTTTCCTTCCATCTTCTAGAAGGTTTATGCATATTTAGAGCAAATGCATTTTAGGGCTTTTAAGAATTGGCTGAAGCAAGAAGGGACAAAATCTGACAGTAAGGCTGCATGTTGTAAGCTTAACTACTGCCAGTTTACAGAAAGGAAGAAACCAAGTAAACTTCACATTTATTGTACAATTGTTGAGTTGACAAATTCAGATTGATTGACGAATTCAGAAAGTTAACAGTACACAACTACAGTGGCAGAACACCTGAAGTGATCCTTGAAAGCATGTCCGATCACCAAAGCTGACATGGCATAGAGAGTCTGCATTAAAGTGTTATTCTGTATCATACAACAGTGTATAAAAATAACATGCTTTCCACTTCATCATGTCATTTAAGCGAAATAATGAGCCTATTACATTTTTACAAATGTGAGGTATTAGTAAAATGACCACAACACATGCTACCACATTTGTGCAAATACCTAGACAAATAATAGTCTAGAATATTACAGGGCCATCAGTAAAGTACATTCAATAAATTAAATAGAACTGACCTCCACTGAAGGCAAGGTATGCAGTGAGCAGCACGCCTGATCTCAACAAAATCTTTACATATTTTCATGTCCATGTTGTTTTTAGTATACAGCTGCCATTAAACTGAAGTATCTCCACATGAATACTGCCTCTACTATTTTTGTGCAGTTGAATATGAGGAAAGATCTATGTGACTCACACCCACCCTGATCATCTACTTATACCCAATAAATCTGAAAGAAATGTTGGAGATTAGTCTGTGTGACGGTGGTTTTGTTGGGTCAAATTAACTTTGTATTAATATGCAGTATTCCGTCTAATCACATAACAGGACATCAACATACATTATTCCATTTTCTCTGCGATGCGTCCCATTTTGGTGCGCATGTTGCGTGTGAGGAAGAAGCCAATGGTGGCAATGGCCATAATCACCTCAGCTACCCTGAAAGCCATGTCCCAGCTGTGTTGTTTGGCAATAGTGCTGAAGGGAAGCCCTGCCATAAATGCCCCCACTGCAACAAAAGAAAGCTTGTTTAGTCATATGAATGAGTCAATGCTGGAATACTACAGTAACACAAGTGAAGCTGAAGCTCACCATTAGCCATCAGAGCTACAACTGCATGAGAGGTTCCACAAAAATTTGAAGGAGCACTTTCGCTGGCTATCACCCCAAACAGGGCAATTGGTCCATAAGAAGAAAATCCAAACATTGCACCGAGGAACAGGATCCAGATCTGAGTATGACAATAAGAAAACGTAGAACAGTGTTCTTGAAAGCTTTCCTGAGATTCAGTACACCAAATTATAATACCCATAGCATGTAACATACCATGTAGCTGAACATACCTCTTTTTCTGATACACCAATGAGGACAGAGACAGGATGAATGACTTGGACCCAAAGAGGAGCGTCCTGAGCAAAGACAATACGCTCTTGTGATATTTTCAATATGGCCAACAGTTGCATTTCAAGCATTGCACACAGTAATAAAAGGAAATTAAGTTGCTGTTACCTTTGGGATTTCAGGTGTGATGGTGACTCTGAAGAGGTACATGGACACATACATACCGGCCATCATAAGAATGAGCAGGCCATGGCGAGGGTTGCCGTGAGTGCCCAAGCCTTGCTGGAGGAAGTCAAAGAGAGAATGTTTTTAACAATGAACCCTACTCAATAATCCCAGTCAGTTTCGCCAAATCTATCCCTGGCTGTTACTCACCCGAGCTACAGCTCTGTCAGAGAGGAAGCCTGCTGCAAGGCTGCCCACAAAACCTCCCACCTCCAAGGCGCTCATGTAGGTACTGCCTGTGGGCAACACCACTGAGGTTAGCACCCCTAACCTGCCAGATTAAGGGAAAATCAGTAAGAAGCACTAGACAATTAAAATACATACCCATGAGAACAGTCTGGCCTTTCTCCTGCATGAGGAACAGCTGTCCCCAGTCAGTGGCAGCGGTCTTCACCCCGAACACCACCAAGTAGCCCAGAGACAGCACCCACAGGAAAGGAGAGAGGAGGAATTCACTCAGGGTGCTCTCACTGTTGCCTGGTAAATTCAAGTACAAACAGGGAGATAAATTAAATGCAATGGGTCAATATACATGCAGTACAGTAAGTGCACTAGTATGTGTAGTTAATAAAACTATTTTAATTACTCATTGTATACTGCATGCCCATCACATGGTGTAGCCAAGTCCCATCTATATCAGTATTCTTTGTATAGAGTGTGTCCTCCAGCTATATGGTGAAGTTTGTATCTGACTGCATAGACTGTACATCATTTCTGAAAGACAGAAACACAGTCTGAAAAGTCTAGTAATGTCCAGGCATCCACACAGCCATCTTCTCATGTTTACAATATGAGCAGGAAAATGCAGGGGTGGCATACTCTAGAGCAGTGGTTCTCAACCTTTTTTGGGCAAGCGTCCCCCCTATCCATTATCCAGGTCCCTTACTGCCTCCCATCAAATAAAATGTAGGCCAATTGTCTTCCATGAATATTAATGTTGATTATTATTCTGTTTGTATTATTATGATTATTATTCTTAGTATTTATTATTTATATTACATATTGATTAGATTAATTTTGTATTTAAATTCTTATATTATTTTTCTTATTATTAGGCTGCTATATTATGTTATTATAAAAACACAAATTCTCTGAGATTGAAGTTACATAATAACATTTCTACAGTCCGTCATTCAGTGCACAGGCTTTTATTTTGTTTATTGCCTTGACTGCAATATTAAGAGAATCGTGAAGAGCTGGACTTTTAGTGCAAGACACAGTGGACTGCGAGGACGTGCGGGACCTGCTCCTTCAGCAGAGCGGTGAAGTAAATTTACACAAACAAGGACTTTGCCTTGCTCTTTTTTTCAAATCTTAGATTTAACAACATAGCATAGCCTATAAAACCTTTCAAAAATATTGCTTCCAGTGCCCCCCTCCCCTGACGTTCTCTTAACGGCCCCTGGGGGGCGCTACCGCCCCCGTTGAGAAGCCCTGCTCTAGAGCACTAGTTTCACAACCTGGGGTCAGGGCCCCCCTCTCAAGGGGGCAGCAAGAATCACAGGGGGTGTGCCAGGATTTGTCAGCTCTGAGGTTGTCAAAGTTAGATTTGCACATGAATAACTAAAATTATAAAAACATACTAACTGGATAATTTATACAAAACTGTCTGTATATAAAACTATTAAAAATATTTATTTCTGTCCTCATTTAAAATAGTAGGCTGGTAGACCACATCTATGACCTCTGTACATCCATGACCTCTGGGAGCTCAGCTTTTCATCAGCTCAGTACAAGGTAAGGGGGCTTCTAGGAAAAAAGGTCGGGAACCACTGCTCTAGAGCAGGGGTAATCACTTGCCAAATTTCCACAGTAGCACAGATCAAGGACGGATGGATTAAGAAATAATAATAATAAAAAACTCAATTGTTCATTGATGTGTCTTGTGACTCTCTTGTGTCTCACCAGGGACCTTTTTGGCTTTTTCAATAATTCTGGTTGTAATGCATGTGGGCATACATTTTGGCAAGGTTGTGAGTTTTTATTTATTTATTTTTTTAATTTGGAAGTTCAACCTCAGCTCCTATAATAAGTCTATAAAAAAAGCGTGTATCCAAAATACAGAAACTCAGACCCTTAAAAAGGTTCAATGTGTAAGATATGCCAGAATTTAAACTTAAAACATTAAAACAATGAACTAACATTGTCAACAGAGTGTGAAGAGGTAACAGTGTATATGTGTTGTGTTGCAGAGATATCTACTGAAGTTAGCAGTCTAACTGACAGTTGCGGCCCGTAATGTCGAGGATGAATAGTGAGTCAGTGTAGCTGCAGTCTGCCTCAGTACAGAGGGAGTAGAAGTACAGCTGCCCGACTTTGGCAGACTCAAGAGCTCATCTACATCACATCCATGATCCCTGCACGTTTTCATAGTCTGTTTTGGTTTAATCCAAAGTGACAGAAACAAGAAGACGACTCGCAGCATCGCCTCGTCCTCACTGCTGCCAGGAGGCTGCTCCAGTGTGAGAGAGACGGGAGACGGACAGATCTTCTGTTAGCAGTCAGCAGATAGCTCCGATTCAGCCAACTCCCAGCCAGATCGTCAAACTTTCTGTTGCTGGCGTTACACAGGTTAGGCCCAGAACTCCCGCTGGGCCCCCTGGTGCTGGGATATATGCCGGTACTCTCCAAGCCACCGCACACTCCCCTACCCGGAAGCAGTACTAGGAGGCGCGGAGGACGAAACAAAAACACGAGGCAATTCCTCGTCTCTGCCGGCAGGACCAAAGTCAACATACAAACTATCAAAACGTAACGTTACACGGAGCGTACAGCCCCAGTGACACAGGTAACACAGATATCTAAGATCCACGTGGACAGGTTAACATACTATAGTTGTTTTAGAGGTGAAATACAGCCCTTTCTTTGGAGCAGGTGGCAGAATTACACATTGCACCTTTAAGGACCAAAAAGTTCCCATTAATCCACAATTCATTGATTACAGCATAAAATCATATCAGGCTATTATATCAGGTTTTCAATCTAGAGCCCTGGCTTCAAATTTTTACCATTTTCTCACGTTTGGCCTGTAGGGCAAATACACTAGGGGCATTGCTGTATTATTGAGCACTGTACACCCCAATTGAGCAAACATGTGCAACTAAAACGATGTGCGTGTTGATATTGATGTTGGAGTTTGTGTGTTTGTGCAGCTATGACTGTAAGTCATAATCCCCCCCCCCTCCTTGTCTCTCTCACACAAACATACACACACACCTTCAATCTCACTCACACACATACATGCATGCATGTCTTCAGACTCAATATAATATACCTCCTAGGTCCATTACATTTTTGTGTGTGTGTGTGCGTGCGTCTTTGTAGTGGTGTAATTGTGTGCCTACCAAGCAGCAACCTCCAAGGCTGAGCAGTGAAGCCAATGTAAGTGCCAAGAACTTTAGTTCCTCAAATGGCCACTTGAGGCTCCAAAAGGGAGTCAATCTCCAGAGACCACCATGTTAAAATGTGCAACTTTACAGCAGAAATTAACATGTTTACAGCCTGGTACAAAAAAGATTTTGATCTCTATAGATAATTTCCCTATTCATGTCAATTGTACATTGGGTACATTTCTATATAACTCAACAATTTTAAAATCATATTAAGGCCAAAAGTAATGCATTATTAGTGGTTGCTTTGAGTGACAGGTGGGTGCCGTCTAAGGTCACTAGCAGCTAGCAGTCTGCTCTACTGCGTCACCTGGGCCCCCCTCAACTCCACCGACGATGCCCATTTTTGGATCAGCCAGGAGTTAGACGGCTGGAGCAACCCACATGGAGCTTCACAACGGCTCTTCAGAAACCCATGGGTGACGTCACGGAGGTTATAAAGTGTAGTTATAATCTATCACACTCACACGTAGTTATTCACGGATCATGTAAACCTCAAGTCCAGTTTACTGCTGTAGTGTTAATGGTGGTTTTTAAAAAATGATGTCAATCAACTGACTAATCGGCTTATTTCAGCTCTAATCAATAGCAATTCCTTTCAATAATGATTTTCATATTTGTTCTTTCTCTAAAAAAACTTATCAGACAGAAAGTCTTGAGGATCATTGTTTTGTCATGAATGTACAGTAGGCCAACTTGCTTCTAGATAACTTAATTTAATTGCTTCCCTGATTGAGTGTACTCCCTGTCATCTGATTAGACTGTAATGATGTATGGTCAGTCCTACTTATTTGTTGATTATGTGGAAAATAAAAAACACTCTGGCAGTTACCAGAAGTTATACAGCCATAGAGGCATTATATTTATTGCAAATATCCCAAGTGTGGCTGTTTTTGGGAAATATAACCAAAAGAGAGCGGACATGAGGAAACCATCTTCAGTCTCTCTACTCACAGTAATCCTGCTCTTTACTTACCTCCCTTTGCCCGCTTCTTGGCTGCGGCCTCGATGCTGGGCAGGCCCACGTCCTTTGGCTCATTCTTTACAAACAGCACACAAACAAATGAGAATGCAGCACAAAAAATGCCCGACATGGTCAGGATAGTCCTCCAGTCGTAGTACTGCAGGAGCACAGTGACCAGGATTGGACCCAGACTTCCGGCCAGGTTCATACTGCAGGACAGCACAGACCACCATGTTCCGAACTGAGAGGGCTCAAACCACTGGCGGGAAAAAAAAAAAAAAGAGACAGGAGAAAACTAAATCCTACAATGCAGGCAGAGAATGCACTTATTTTACCTTTATATGCATGTCTAAACATATCATACTGCATATGGTACATATTGTAGGTTGCTTTCCATGCTCCACTGTCCTGAAGCAACAAACAGGTAATGGTCAAAAACATGCTGATCATCATTTAATTATCTTTCAGAGGGAATTGAGGAAAGGACAAAATAGCAGAAACATTACAAATGTTTGACCAAATAATCAACATACTTTTGCATTTACTTTTTCAAAGAGCAACACTGTTCAGACTTTTTAAAAATGTTTTTTAGTGCTGCTGGAGAAATGCTGTCAGAACCACACACCCTCGTGATGTAATACAGCTGAAGGCAGCCATAAGCATTCCCACAGAGTAACCAGTAACTTGAGAATCCACTGGGCAGCCCACAGGCTGATTCAACACCACGTTGCTCCAGTGTGTGGATCTAAACTCAGAGCTGTAGCAGCTGGTGAAGACTTGGAGCTATTAAAAGAAGTTAATTCTCACAAGACCTTTGGTCAAAGTTGTTTTTCTTTTAGGAAGGATCTACTGATCTACTTCTTTAAATACTTTCTCCTGTAATCTGATCCTTTCAGCTGGCTGAACACATGCCAACGGCTATTTATTAGCCACCTTTTGAACACTGATACTTTTAAGGCAGCTTCTCACAAGCTGCAAGTTGTCTCTGAGAAAATCTTAATGTGTTCTGCTTTTCTATGCTTCAAGAGTCTGTGCTTTCAAAGTCCTGCCTGTAATGCATTTTATGATCCAAAAGCTATGTATTTGTGAATGAGCCTTGCAGATTGTTAGGAAACCCTGCCTACCACCACTGCCAATATCACCCCCTTGAACTTGGACAATCAGTGTCTCATACAGCTAGCACAGGCAGGCATCTCCTCAAACCACACAGTGCTACCTCTGCTCAAAAGGTCAGCCCTGTCTAACAACAAGAAGGAGGAAGATTTCTCCAACAACCACAAGACAGGTGCCCTCTCTCAGAGGAAACACAGACACTATGTCTGGCAGCAGGTGGATCCACTCCGGGGTAACACTTTCATCAGCTGCCCAGAATAATTGCAGGCATCATAAGTGTTGAGAGTGGGACTTCCATTGGCTCTGAACATTACACTGAATAAGGGCCCAGTGTTGCACGAGGTGGCTGACAGGATGCTCTTACCTTGCGCAGTACTTTCCCACACGGGGGCCAGCCACAACCTTGTCCCAGGCCGTTGATGAACCAGAGCAGTGAAAACATGGGGACAGTAGAGGACCAGGAGAAGGCTATGTTGATGCCCCCCACCAAGAAGAGGCCGATGGAGAAGAGCCAGCAGGCACTGATCTGATCCGACAGCACACCGCTGATGAATTTACTGATGGCATAGGCCATGGTCTGGCTGCTCGTGATCAGACCTACAGGGACACCATGACGGTTACTATTAAAGCAATGTACAGAGAGAGACTACATAAAAGGGGACATGGGCTGTAGCGTTGTACTCATGAAGGTAAAAAAGTTTGACGACAACTGAGACTCAAATAATTTCATTACTAATAATATAAAATCTGTCTTTTCATGTGCACATGCAGGCAGCAGTAGGTCAATTAGTTGACTAATTGCTCGTTTTGTCTTTGTCGAATAAGATTTCTTTAGTTGATAGTGGTTTTCTAGTGGTGAATTTAAAATATCAATGAATATTACAACTGTGGATGACTAAACTTGAACAGACTGCAAGCAGTTTTATCTGTGTGTCCAGTGCATGCTAATGCATTTGCACTTTGTGTAATAATGCCTAAATCTGGTTTATTTATCTTGCCAAACATACAATGTTTTTGTCAAACAATAGCCTCATTACAGACCTAATGACTGCTACACCAAACAAACAAAAACAATCTCTATTAATCTCACCCAAGTCATCTTTGTCCAGTTCAATCTCCTCCATCACAGAGGGCATGACGAAGGAGAAGGTCTTCCTGTTGAAGAAGTACAGTGCGTAGCCGATGAACATGCAGAAGAAGATGGTTGCACGATAGTAGCCATAGCCTGTGGCCCCCATGATTGCATTCGACTGAACACGAATGCACAACTTCAGAGATGACGTTGAAAAAAAAAAAAAAAAAAAAAAAAAGGATTATATTGTAATATATCCTTCGCCTTTTCTTCAGTAGAGTCTTGTATTTGGGTCCTCTGACATCGGGATTATAGTTAGTGTAGTTGTTGGACTGTTCTTGGTAAAAAGTTGACACTATCAACTACTTGTTTGCACTGGGACAATGAAAATGAATTGAAATATGAAACAAGATTTAGCATTGGCTGGGCAGCACTGATTCAATCTTTTCCATGAGGAGAAACTCTCTTGACAGCACTCTTCTTGCAGGCTGGAAGCTCTGTGTATCTGTGAGGCTGCTGCCTGGAGAAGCTAGGACAGAGGAAGTAACCTTACACCAACCTGAAAAGGAAAACAACATAATAAATAAAACAGAAGTTATTACGGCTGGTCAGTCTACATCTGCAGGTATTCATTTAACACATGGACATTTAATTTTAATGGGCAGATAAAAGACTATTTAATTAAATTATGTTTGGACATACCGCAAATCAGACTCTGTAACATTTAATGTGCAGCTATAGTCTTTATGATTACACAGTACAAACGTTCTTCTTGTAGCAATGTGGTATCTGCAGCTGCCTTTCTTCAGATAACATTTACTCTCCATGTTGGCGGTTTGAATGTGTTTTACATCAGTCACAGGTTCCGTGTAAAGGGACATTGTGGCCCTGAAGCTCCTTGTTTCACTTGTCATGTAGACCTACAATAAATGTCAAAGTTGGTCCTTTAACTGGCGTGGGCTGTTTAACAATCCAGTAAGTAACCCGGAACATAGTAGGTGTCCTAGACAGGGAACATAAACTTAGAAGACTGACGTGCTTTGTAGCCTTTTTTTTTTTTATAAATGTAAAAGTTAAGCGAAAGTACGAGGACCTCAAATAGTATCATTTCCAGTCACAAGTCAGAAACATTTCCACTCCGTGTTCCACTCAAATGATACGTGCTCATCTGTAGGCTCTGGAACACTCCTGAGACATACGACGAGGGACTGACACTCACTAACCGTCAGTTTAACGTTACTCGTGGCGAACTGATTTGTCGGTTTATCCGCTTGTCCTTCAGGCCTACATTTGACCCAATGCCGCCCTAAAGCCAGACACATTGGATGCTCAATGGCGTCTCAAAGAGCAGTTTACCGTCGCGCTGCGGCACTGAAAGAGGACATGCCTGTAAAGCTGGTTACCTTTCATTCGCGTCCCTCTTGCTGATCCCATCCATGCAATAGGACGCCGCGCATTCATGAATGTGCAGCTCTTCAGCGCGTCACCGTGAGACACTGAGACGAGGGGGGGCATGCAGCCGGACACCGCTGCAGTCTCTAGTTTCAAATGTTGCACAACGATCACAGTTCTCGAATGCATCTAATACCAAGTGTTGAGTGAAATCCCCGGTGCTATTCCCGATGCATATTCACACCGCCGAACTGAAAATGAAAGACTTTAAATGTGTAATTCCTCATGGCGCAGCCAGCATGGAAACCTCTAATGTCGTTTCGGAATCACCAGGACCAGCAGATAAAGTCGGCAAAGCTAGTTATGCAATAAAAGCTCAACATTTAGCTCACACTGCTCCCTACTGCCCCCCTCCCCGAGGAAGTTGAACTGCTACTGAAATGATACACATTCTACAAGAGATAACAAGCCAAATCCCCTGATTTGGCAAAATGCCAGCCTTAAAGACATATGGGAGAAACTGCAGTGTATAGTCTCTAAATATTAGTTATAGCAGACTGAGAAAATAGTTTTTATGTCAAACCAGCAATACAGTTTGTGCAGGGAGACCAAAGTCGTAGATTCATTTTACCTTTCATTGCCAGCTGGGTTGATAATGTATCAGTAACCTTAAAAGCCCACAATTCACAATTTCACAAGCATCCAAAGCATTGCATTGTGGGATTGTCTGCACAATGTAGTGTACATTTAATTTCATGGATATTCGTTTCATTGTGAACATTTTGAGAGCACTATGTATTGCATACATTTCACACTTCTTTGATGAGGATGTAATTTGTGCTCCAGTGTTGCTATGTCTTAATAACATGTCACTGTGTAAAATGTATTTTTATCCCTGATGGAGTCATTACGAGTATAGTATAGTTAGAGGTTTACCAAGGTTTTTGTAAATAAATTGCCTTAAATTTGGCCATCAAACACAATTCCTTAAAAAGTCCTTACAGCCTTGTACATGTAAGCCAACTCCCATAATTGATATACAATAATTAGTTAATAACCAATTCATTATTGGCAATCTGAAGGGCCCTATACAACAACTGTCCACCCACAGCCTCATACCTTTATCATAGTCAATGGAGTTTAGTTGCCTCGGAAAAACTCCACTTAACTTGAACCTGAGCAGAGGTCTAATCAGCTAAAACATGTTGGTGTGCAGGACCTATTTATATGTACTCTCAACTCGCACTAAATATATAAAAGATGTTGACAGTAGGATTCTGATCTTGTCTTTTTATAAACTCTTTGGTTAGAATACTGTTAAAGATCTCTTTGTTTCTTTTTTTAAACCATTTTTATTACAGCGATTTATGTGCACATGCACTTCTTGCCAACAGATGGGGCTAGAGGAATGTGTTATTTGTGTTGGATGAGGTCGTGAGAGAAGGTCATGCATAACTGGATTTATTTTTCATGTGTAATTTAACAGAACAGGTGTTAATGTATCTGCCTCAAAATAATCTCGAAGAAAATAGATGCATATTCCAGGAGGCCATTCAGATGTTTATATGCAGATCAAATTAATGAATCTATTTGTCATGCATCTATTTTTTGTTGTCATCGAGAGTCATGGTTGTGCTTGTTTGTTTCCTCTGTGCTTTTGCCTTCTGAGGTGAAATGTTTTTTTTTTATCTTTGATATGATTTCTGTGTAATACCTCATAGTACAGAAGCGTATTGTTGCCACGTCAGAAAAAACAACAAAAACATCAAATCAGGATCACGTGAAAAGTTTATTGTTACGACAAGATGTTTTTCACATTATAACAAGTGCAGTGGCTATTTGTCAAAAAAGAAACTTACAAAATAAGGCCACTGATTCACTATTTCAGTGTGGTTGTACTCAGAAAATTAAGAAGTCCATTTTACAGGCAATATTCACATTTAGGTTGATTTTAATTTCCAGTTCAACAGGAAATATATATGTATCATTCTGCCTCTCTCTTGATTGTGCCTTCCTGGTGCATCACCTGATAATGACAAACTTACAACCTTTATCCTTCTTGTTCTTCGTATGCTTTCCGGCAGTCTAAATGCCTTGCGGCACATTTTTACAGATCGGGATTAGGTTGCAGTTGGGGGAGTATCTATTTCCAGAGATGTAATCTTGTTGCAGGGATGAATTCAAGGACCGCTTTTACAGTCTCTGCCTGATTCTCGTAGGATTAAGAATGTAACTGTCTGTATTCCCATACGTGATACTGTTGTAAATAACTGTGCTCTTTGCACTTAATATAGGCTACATTACATAAGTAGATGTTTGACAGTTTGTTGTTTGCTGCAGGTTCCACACAGTCCATCCTCATGCTTGTCCATTTTATCTAGATCCAAAGCCAATCCAGTGTCATAGTCTTAGTCTGGTCATAATGACAGCGTTCCTTCTCTCATTATTAAGACAACAATGCTCTGTCTTTACACTCTTTTGTACAGAAAAGTAATGATGGCCCATCTTTTCATTTCCCCACTGATGTTTTCCTTGATGACAGATCAACAGAGACAGAGATCAATGTCTCTCATTGCCCTTTCAGCTGCCATGTCTGCTGCCTCATTCCCTTCTATCTCAACATGGGCTGGCACCAATAGAAAACCCAACAAGGCTCCTGTTGTATTTTATACAACAGAACCAACAGCTCCAGCACAAGGTCTGGTTGGGCCCCTAACTTGTTTTCTTTCAGTGTCATTAGAACTGAGGCTGATGCTGAGCATATGGCTGCCCTCCTCAGTCTGACCTCCTTCACCCACTTAGACATTAGCTCTGTTGTATATACTGAAACCCCCTCAGTCACTTTAGCTTGTTCCAAATGTTTCTCTATTGTAAAGCATCTTTGTGTACCTGGAAAAGCGCTATATAAATTAAATGTATTTACAAGATGTGGAACGTATTATGCAATGCCCGATTTTCCAGTTTCGGGATCTTGGGCCCCATCTGTATAAATCTGAACACAGAATACTACACATCTGTTTTTTTTGCCTTTCCTTTACCATGCCTGGATATGCAGTACTTTCATGGGGTAAGGGTTAGGGTTAGGGTTTGAAAATTGTTATCATTTCATATTCCAGCTATTCCTCAAAAATCACGTTTTTAATATCATGCCATTTACATTTTTAACTTACCTTTTATATATTTTAAGAAATTGTAGTTTTTGTATTACTACCCCAAGCTTCCATAAGTGGGTCAAAAATTACCCTCATGCATTTTCTAAGGAATCTTATGGGAACCTTTGATTCTTATCAACTGTGGCTGCTAGGAATAAATTCACTGTAGACCACACACACTGTATCAGAAGTGTCACCCCTCAGGAAGATTATTTTACACAGCAAGATCTGATACTTGCAAGTATTATCTTCCTTTTTTACCTCTAAATATTTAATGTCATCAAATTGATATATTTCAACAACATACTTGCACATTCACGTGTGCGTGTGTCATTCATAACTCTTGTATGAAAGAGTATGTTTATCCAACTCTACTAACTGAACAGGATCAATCAGACACAGAAGATTCCTCGTGAGTCCTCTGAAGAAGAAAGTGACAGTTACAAAATAAAACAAGTTGGGGAAACATCTAGGCCATGACATATTCTTAACCAAAATGGCATAAAGACACATTGATTCTAATATGGGTAATTTTTTACCTACTTATGGAAGAGTGTAGGGTCAATCGTGCATCTAAAGTACAGAACATGTGGCGCAAAATCGCCTAAAATTGCACATGAAATTCAAAATGGCAGACTTCCTGATGGGTTTACGATCCACCTCCACATGATAAATATACCTACCAAATTTCATAAGTCTCCTTGAAATTTAAAAGTGGGAGCTTTTACATTGAAAAAGGAAGTGGGCGTGAGTTACGCAATTTTTCTCTCCCAAGAAAACGACCCATGTCAGATATCTATTTTTGCCACATGTGCAAAGTTTCATAAGTTTTCGTGCATCTCAACCTCAAAAATCCCTAATTAAAGCTGCAAGCAGCGATGAACGGGTCCTCGTCCTCAACGCGTGTCGGGGGTACTGGTGGAACACCGGTTGATGCCGAGTCCCATGCTGTGATGGCGGCACAAGTAATTATTATTGTTCCTCTATATCATGTGTAGGTCACACAATGTAATTTTCATGTATATTGGGTGATGTTTGTCACATTTGTCATGTGGCGATTGGCCTATGAGTCAATATGGGCACGTAGATGTCTTCAGGCCGCGACTCTTATCAATCACAAGATATTTGGAGCAAATTATATGCTCAAGAATATATGCTCAAGTTACACCAACTTCCTGCTTCATGGCAAATCCGGTATACCATGACAACAATTTTGATAACTTTTTATCGTTAATATCTTTAAAGTGTCCAAATGTGAAGTCGATGGGATTAAATCTGTAGGAGGAGTTTGTTTTTTTGTTTGTTTGTCTGTGTAGTACAGAGCTTGGTCAAGACAAAAATTGCCCTAAAATTGGGTCGTAGAAGTCACTGATTCTCCTGCCACCGAATCCCCTTTCCTCACAGCATCTCCGTTCGTCTGGCTGTCCTCCTTCCCTTCCCCCAGAGCATCTCCACCCCTTTGGCCCTATCTCTTGGTCACCCTCCTGGTCAGAACTTTTGGCCCAGTTCCTATCCATCCCCCTGAATTGCCCTGGTCCGCCTCTGCCCTGCCCCCTTAGTTCCCTGGCCATGTTTTCCCCCCATGTTTGTTATTACTCTAAGCCTGTGTGTAACGGTTTGACCAGTACACACGGAGAGAGGGACTCATTAGCACGACTCAGAGACAGAACAATGATGATGATGATGATAATATATTTTACTGGATAAAGTAGACATACAGACATGCAGGGGAAATCCAAGGGCAGAGTCGGGTCACAGAAACAAGGTCGATGCACAGGTAGGTCCTCATCGTAGCGGAACAACAGGTAGGGATCAGGCGAAGACGGAGTCAGGTCACGGAAACAGGGTCGAGGAAGCAGGAACTCGGAAAACAGGAATAACGCTGGAACTCTTGACATAAAGTACGACGACGAACTGGCAACCAGGGACAGACAATACACAGACTAAATACACCAGGAAGTGGGAGGGGATAACAAGACACAGGTGGAGCTGATAAAATTATGCTTCTTTTACATATTTCCTTCTCATCCTTGTGTGCTTGTGCAGAATGTCGATCCCTCTCTGCGCTCAAAAAAGTGAATAAGATGTATTGTACGCTTTGCATCTGGTCTGAGGGTGCAGACTCCACACTACAGCACCAAACATTGACATTTTTACCAACCATGTCCTGGATCACATTAACAGGTGTGTGGACAAAGTAACATCACACAAAAAAATAAAAACTTTCCCCAACCAGAAGACCTGGATGAACAGAGAGGTTCGCCTTCTGCTCACAGATAGAGATGTAGCCTTCAGGTCTTGAGACCGGGAGGCCTACAGCTCAGCCAGGACCAACCTGAGGAGGGGTATCTCACAGGCCAAATACTGCTACAAACAGAGGATCGAAGAGCACTTCAGCTCCTCTGACCCTCAGCGTATGCGGCAAGGCATACAGACACTCATTAACTACAAATCACCCAGCAACATGCCCACGAACAACTCCGCTTCCCTCCCCGACGAGCTCAACCACTTCTACTCTTGCTTCGACCGGGAAAACATCTCAATCAATCAATCAATCAATCAATCAATCAATCAATCAATCAATCA
>CALSBV010009877.1:0-30902 GCA_943590825.1 Bovichtus diacanthus | reverse complement strand
TCAATCAATCAATCAATCAATCAATCAATCAATCAATCAATCAATCAATCAATCAAACATCATCCAAACCGATCTACCAGCAGATGAACTGCCTCTCACACTCTCCATCTCCGATGTCTGCTCCACCCTGAGTAAGGTGAACCCTCGGAAGACAGCTGGCCCTGATGGAATACCTGGATGCGTGCTCAGTGCCTGTGCAGAGCAGCTGGCCGTGGTCTTTGCGGACATTTTTAACCTGTTCCTGGCCCAGGCAGTTGTTCCCACTACTTTCAAGACCACCACCATCGTGCCAGTGCCGAAGCACTCCACTGCTGCGGCTTTTAATGACTTCCGTCCTTTCGCACTCACCCCCATCATCGCCATAGTTTGGAGAGACTGATTCTCTCAAACATGAAATCCTGTCTGCCTGCTACACTGGACCCATATCAGTTTGCCTACCGCTGCAACAGGTCAGCAGAGGACGCCATGTCCACGGCTCTCATCTCTGCCCTGACCCACCTGGACAGTCCCAACTCCTACGTCAGAATGTTGTTCATAAACTTCAATTCAGCATTCAACACTGTGATACCCTCCATGCTGATCTCCAAGCCTCGCCAACTTGGTATCAACACATTGCTCTGCAACTGGACTCTGGACTTTCTGACTAACAGACCCCAGTCTGTGAAGTTAGACAACCTCTCCTCCTCCACTATTACTCTGAACACCGGCGTGCCACAAGGCTGCATGCTGAGCCCTCTCTTGTACTCCCTGTTCACCCATAACTGTGCTCCTGTTTATGGCTCCAACACCATAATGAAGTTTGCAGACGACACTACGGTGGCAGGCCTGATCAGAGGTGACGACGAGACGGCATATAGGGATGAGGTACAGCACCTGGCCACGTGGTGTGCTGATAACAATCTGGTTCTTAACACCAAGAAGACCATACGTGATGTTTAATTTTATTTGACAAAACTCACCTTGCATAACATTACTTTAGGTTATGGCTTAGCTCCAAAACAAACTAAAACTGTAAACAACTTATTTTACTATAGCATCAGTTGAAAACTAACTAATACTGCAGTGCAAAACACTCTGTTACAGGTAAAAGCCCTGCATTCAAAATATTATTATATATAGTAAAAGTACAAAAGTAATAGCATCAACATGGACACATGAACCTGTGGCATGGTTAGCTGTGACACTGCATGGCATCCATCTTCTATTTCAAAGCAGTGGGGCATCAATCAACTTGTGGTGAATTCGAAATTTTACTTTGCACATTTATATGAAATATTTTGGGGTGCCCTAACCCAATCATTGCAGTTTTTTTAATTTTTTTTTATATATATATATATTTTTTTTATTGGGTTGAGGGCATGGAAGTCATGGTAAGGGATGATATAAAAGCAGGCTTAAAAGGAATGATATTTACTGTAGCCCTAAAGAATCCTGTAAAAATGAATCTGTTATCATTTTTATATTTATTTTGGTTGATTGTATGTCTTTTTGTTCATGTTGCAATATTTCAGGTCCTTAATGATGGTTCGTTGATGATTCATGCTCCCTCCTGTCTGGCCAAGGCTCTGTACTCACAACAGGTATGATCACAACTTAATTACTGCAAGTTGAGTTCTCAGTATTTATATTTTTAGAAAAATTTTTTAGAGAACAGCTTTATTCTCTTCCTCTCGTTCTGAATAGCTTATTTAATTTTTAGATCTCTAGTTATCCTTAGTACAAGTAATTCATTTAATTGGATTTGATGGTGGCAGTGTAAAGACCTAAACTAGTTACTTAAACATTATAGGTTAAAACATCCACACTGTGGGCACAGGCACCCATATCCTTGCCCATATCTTAGTTGTTCATGGACATTTAAGTCATGGAATGCACTCAGGTCACATTTCTGTAGAGTCCATAACAGAGAGACATCTCGGCAAACATTGTCATGTTTGTGGATTCTCTGCAAAAGTGAAAAAAAACACTGGTACACATGACGCACGTGTCCCCATTATGTTGGGGTTAATAAAACTATTAATTTGACTAAAATCATAAATAGGGGTTGATAATAAGTTATTGCATATACTGACAACTTGTTACAGTGTTTGTTAAAATGTTGAATCTCAGGTTTTTTCCCCTCACAATGCTAAAGTGAATGTTGACAGCGACAAGTGTGTTGTTGGATGCTTAGACCATTATGCTGTTAAAAAAATATAAATGATAAAAGCTTGCTGTATTGTTAAACCTTAATATTAACAAAGGGATGTTTTGTTAGATTTTTGTGCTGCATCAAGGCAGTTTACAACTGTTAGTGTTGGACCATGCTGCACTATAATGTTGCCAACTGAAAGTATGGTTTATTATATGTAGTGCTAATCGCATCTAATTGTTTTCTACAGAAGAGGAATAGGATCACATGTGAAAAATGTACTGATTTCTGACCAGATGTGAATTATTTTTTTTTAGTTCTGAGATTAAAGTCAGAATTCTGAAATTAAATTTGTTTAAAGATTAGATTTGATTAAAATAATTCTGACTTTAATGACAGAATTCTGAATTTCTTCTCAGAACTCAATACATTTTTTACATGTGGCCCTAATCCTCTTCTTCCAGTTTTTATTATCAATTAATCTGTTGATAATTTTTTTTTATTAGACGTTTGGGTTTTGGAAAACTGTAATTGACATTTTATGACCATTTTATGACATTTTATAAACCAAGGTGCAAGCTAAAGTGTTATTTTGTCCTGACCAACAGTCCATAACCAAAGATATTTGGTTTACAGTCATAAAGGTCTGAAGAAAAAGGAAAATATTCACCTTTATGAAACTGGAACCAGAGAATTATAGCCTTTTCAAGATTGATTCATTAAAAATGTTGCCAGTCAATCGACTTATCGACTAATAGTTGTAGCTCTAATTATATGCGTTACATTTATGGTGCCAGAAATGTTACTGTATTGTTGTGTAAGTGCACCGAAATGTTGAATAAAGGAAATAAAATAAAAATATGTTGGTGTACCAAATTCATTCTTGTGGAACCTGTTGACAAACTAGAAATATGTTAAGGTAGTTAGAAAATCTAATGTTTTAATTAATTGAACATACATTTATTATTTTACTACTAACAAATAATATATTTGTTGAGTGTAAAATATGTAGCCTGTCAATATATTATTTAAGTCCATATAACATAACTGACTCAATGTGGGTAAGTTTAAATATCTCTTGTTGATCAGAAGTATTTTTTTTTTTGTTGTTGGCTCAATTCAATCGTTGTTACTGTCATACAAGTTCATTCACATGGATGGTCCGCTGGGGCAAGCACTCCTCGCCGTGATGCAGGAGGGCACGGCCACCCTACAGCGGCAGCAGAGCCAGGCTCTTGCGGACATTGTGGACACTCAGCGTGAGGACCGTGCTCTCCTGTGGGAGCTGCTGCAGCAACCGGCCACTCGGGAGGGTGAGTTTGGTACGAGCCTGGCCCGACCACCGCACGTCGCCATGCTGAGGATGACCTCCGAGGACGACTCGGAGGCATACCTGGACATCTTCGAGGGCACAGCAGCGGCGTGCGGGTGGCCGAGGGAGGAGTGGGGGATGCAGCTATGACCCCTGCTGTCCGGGGAAGCACAGTTGGCAGCCCACAGTCTGCCGGCGTCCTCTCGCCATACGTATGACCAGCTGAGGAGGGCCATCCTGGACCGGCTGGGGAGCACGCCGGAGGGACACCGCCGCCGGTTCAGGGGGCTCCCCTTCGAAGACGCCGGCTGCCCCTTCCCCTACGCGCAGCAGCTCTCAGAGGCGGCGGGGCGCTGGCTTCAGCCAGGGAGCAACTCCGCAGAGGACGTCGCAGGGTAGGTGGTACTGGAACTGTTTGTCGCCGGGTTACCCTCCACGGCAAATTGGGTTCAGTGTCACCGGCCCATCAGCCTAGAGGCCGCCGTCGTCCTCGCGGAGGACCACCTCTCTCTTCCCCGGTGGAGCATGAAGGAGGAAGCCTGGTTACAGAGCATCCCAGCGGGCCGGCCGACCCCAGCCCCGAGGTGGAGGTTCCCTGCGGGGGCAGCGGCTGCTGGCCCCCTGCACATCCGCCAACCCCCCTAATACCCCTTCTCCTGTCTCTCCGCAGGGCCCAGTCGGAGAGTGCCCACTCATGGAGGTCGGACAGTTGGTCCGGGTTGTGGGACCGGCAGACTCTTCCCCCGGTCCAGAAGGGACATACTGCGTACCGGTATGTATACAGGGGGGTAAACACCAGGCTCTGCTGGACACCGGTTGTACCCAAACCATGATCCACCAGCGCTTGGTTCGGCCCGGGGCATTGATGGAAGCGTCGTGGGTGAGGGTGAAGTGTGTTCATGGTGATATTCACGAGTATCCGGTGGTGACGCTTACCATTTCGTTCAGGGGAAAAAAACATAGGGCTAAGGCTGGAGTTAGTACTCGCCTTACGCACCCCCTAATTCTGGGAACAAATTGGCCGGGGTTCCATAGGCTAGTGGGGAAAGCTATGGGGGTGCGTTCCCGTGCAGTAGGGACATGCGAGTTGTGTGAGGTGTTGAGTGGGGACTCTGAGGAGGTGGGGCCCTTCGAGGGGGAGGGCGGGGAGGCTCGGGACGAAGCTTCCCTGTCCAAGCCTGTGAGTCCAGTGGAGGACTTCCCCCTCGAACAGTCCCGGGACGAAACCCTCCGTCATGCTTTCAACCAGGACGTAAGTATCTATGGTTCCCCACTGCACCCGAACGCACCACTCACGCACCCACACTTCACGGTGATTAGGGACACGTTGTACCGGGTGAGCTGCGATACGCAGACAGGGGAGGAAAACACCCAGTTGTTGGTGCCGAACAGCCCTCGGGAAATGATTTTCCAGGCGGCTCATCACAACCCCATGTCCGGTCATCTAGGGTATGACAAAACACTGAACCAGATCATGGCCTGATTTTATTGGCTGGGCATCCGCGCGGACGTGAAGCGGTGGTGTGCGTCCTGCAGCGAATGACAGCTGGTTAACCCGCCGGCCACCCCAAAAGCGCCTTTGCGCCCGTTACCATTAATTGAGGTATCATTCGAAAGAATTGGCATGGACCTCATCGGGCCATTAGACAGGAGTGCACGGGGATATCGCTTTGTGTTAGCTCTCATGGATTACGCAACACGATATCCTGAAGCAGTGCCGCTGCGTACTATCTCGACCAAGAGTGTGGCGCAGGCACTGTTTCACGTTATCTCCCGAGTTGGGATCCTGAAAGAGATCTTAAATGACCAGGGCACGTACCTGACCTGAGAGCAAAACTCCATTCACTGGGTCAGGAGAATTTGCTCCAGGCTCAGGTGCGTCAACAGCGCCTGTATAACAGAGGGTTGCGACTGCGTCAATTTACACCGGGAGTGCTTGTGCTTGTATTGCTCCTGTCCGCTAGCTCCAAATTACTCGCAAAGTGGCAAGGGCCCTTTGTGGTCACACGGCAAGTGGGGGACGTCAATTACGAGGTGGCGCGATCGGACAGGGGGCGAGTGGCACAGATTTACCACCTCAATCTCCTAAAAGAATGGAGGGAGGTGGCCACTGCCTCTCTGGCTACTACGGTGATGGAGAAAGATGAGTTGGGACCGGAGGTAGAAAAGACGGACAAATCAGCCCCGGTCTCTTGTGACAGCCATTTTTCACCGAGTCAGAGGGCAGACGTTGTCGCGTTGCAAATGCTGTTTGCTGATGTGTTCTCCCCCCTGCCTGGGCGCACCACTGTCGCACACCACCACATAGAGACGCCCCCGGGCGTGACGGTGCGCTCACGGCCCTATCGGCTGCCTAGACACAAGAGGAAAATTGTTCAGTCAGAGCTTCAGGCTATGCTGGAGATGGGCGTAATAGAAGGCTCGTTTTTACACGACACTGGATTTGACCAAGGGCTACTGGCAGATTCCCCTGTCTCCAGAGTCTAAGGAAAAAACGGCTTTCTCCACACCGTACGGCTTGTACCAATTCGTGACGCTTCCGTTCGGGTTATTTGGAGCCCCTCCCACCTTCCAGCGGCCCATGGACCGAGTGCTGCGACCACACTCGGCATATGCTGCTGCCTACCTGGATGACGTCATCATCCACAGTGAGACGTGGGAGCAGCATATGCAGCAGGTGGGGGCAGTACTCGAGTCCCTGAGGAGAGCGGGGCTCACGGCTAACCCGAGGAAGTGTGCAGTTGCACGGAGGGAGGTACGGTATCTGGGGTACCACTTGGGCGGTGGGCAGGTGCGGCCACAGCTAGAGAAGACCGCGGCCATTGCCGCCTGTCCAGCTCCCAAGACAAAAAAGGGTTTATGGGGCTGGCGGGCTATTACTGGCGGTTCATTCCGGGGTTTTTGGAGCTGACCAACCCCCTGACCGACCTGACCTGAAAGGGTGCCTCAGATCCGGTCCAGTGGACGGAGCGGTGTCAGCTGGCGTTTGAGAGGGTAAAGCAAGCTCTCTGTGGGGAGCCGCTCCTGTTTTCCCCGAACTTCGCTCTCCTGTTTGTCTTGCAGACCGACGCCTCGAACAGCGGGCTTGGGGCCGTTTTGTCCCAGGAGGTGGAGGGGGTCGACCGCCCCGTACTGTACATTAGCCGGAAGCTGGCTCAGCGAGTGAACTACAGTACGGTGGAAAAAGAGTGCCTCGCCATACGGTGGGCGGTCGGCGCCATGCGTTATTATCTCCTGGGACACTCTTTCACCCTCTGGTCGGACCATGCCCCGCTCCCGTGGCTCCACCGCATGAAGGATGCCAATGCCCGGATCACTCGTTGGTATCTGGCGTTACAGCCGTTTAACTTCAAGGTGATCCACAGGCCGGGTAACCGGATGGTTGTGGCTGACTTTCTCTCGCGTTCGGCAGAGGGGGGGGGGAGTCAGCTTGCGGCCGGTGGGCTGAATCAGGTGGTTCATTTTTTTTTTTTTTAAAAGCACGCCAATGACCTGGTTCTGGCTTGCAGTAGGCTGGGTTCGTCCGGAGAGAGAGAGAGACGAGACAGGACAGGACAGGACGAGCCGGGACGAGACAGAGACAGAGACAGAGACGCCTTCAATAAACTGTTTTACCCTCCAAAAGAACTCTCCCTCTTTTCATTTTCCCTCTGTCATTTCCCTGTGTGAGCGGGTGCACTCACAGTTACTATGTATGCATCTATTTTAACACAATTTTGACAATTATCTCATTGCTATGTTTACAAGCAATATGCTTTTGCAAATTTATCCTTTAATATTTTTTTACAATTACTTCAATATTCTTGACAATTTTTTCTTTATTATTTTTATAATTCCTTCAACACTATTTTGACTGTCAACGATTACTTCAATATTATTTTGACTATATCCGCAGTTACCTCAATATTATTTGACAATTATCCGCTTTATTTACAGATAAAGATGTCAGCCAGACAAGCCAAGATCCGTGCATCCACCACCATTTCAGATTTGTGAAAAGACAGAATCAGTTGAGTGTCGTCTTCGTAGCTGTGGTAGGAGAAGCCGTGAGAGTGAATGACAGAGCCAAGTCAATTGGTGTATAGAGAAAAGAGGAGGGGACCCAGGAGCCCTGAGAAACCCCAGTGTTGAGTTGGCAAGGGTCCGACAGAGACACTCTCCAAGTTACCCTGTGAGTACGGTCCTGAAGGTAGGATTCGAGCTGGGAGAGAGCAGAGCCAGAGACTTCCAGTTCTTGGAGGGTGGAGAGGAGGATCTGGTGGTTCACTGTGTCAAACGCAGTTGAGAGGTCCAGAAGGATGACAACAGAGGAGATGGAGGCTGATCTAGCAGCGTGAAGTTCCTCAGTGACAGCAAAGAGGGCAGCCTCAGTTGAGTGGCCTGCCTTAAAACCAGATTGGAGCGGATCAAGAAGGTTGTTCTGGTGACGGTAAGACGAGTAAAGACTGCTCGTTCAAATGTTCTGGAAAGAAATGGAAAAAGAGAGACAGGCCTGTAGTGGTTCACTTCAGAAGGGTTGAGTGTGGATTTCTTTAGGGGAGGGTTCACTCTTGCCTCTTTAAGATTGTTTGGAAAGCACCCAGTTGTTAAGGAGGTGTTGATGTGAGATGGGTGAGAAAAGGAAGAAGGTCAGGAGGGATAGACTGGAGAAGGTGAGAGGGGATAGAATCCAGAGGGCAGGAGGTAGGACGGGCAGAGGTAACAAGGGTTAGAACTTCATTTGGAGAGAGGGGGGTTGGGGGGGGGGGGGGGTCAGTAAGTTGGAGAATGAAGAGCATATGTCATCTATTTTCTTTATAAAGTAGTTGACAAAGTGAGAGGGTAGGAGGGAAGAAGGAGGTGGGGGACTGGGAGGATCGAGGAGGGTAGATAGAGTTTCTTGGGGTTAGAGAAAGAGGATTGGATATTTTGTTGGAAGAAAGTGCTTTTTGCTTCAGAAATAGAGTAAAAGAAAGAGGAGAGAAGAGTTTGAGGCAAGAAGGTCGCCAGGGTCTTATGATTTCCACCATTTCCTTTCAGCTCCCCGTAGGATGGTTCTATCAGCACGCACTGAGTCATTCAACCAGGGAGCTGGAGGGTACTGCCGAACCTACTGTAATGTGAGAGGACAGAAAGGAGGATAGAGTAGAGAGGAGAGTGTCTGTGGCAGAGTTGGCAAGCATGAGTGAGAAGGAGTCAGGTGAGAGAAGGGCCGAGAGGACAGCTGAGGCAAGAGAGGAGGGAGAGAGGGAGCGAAGGTTACGGTGGAGAGGTACAGTATTCAGGAAGTTAGGTTTGTTAGACTGGGAGAGGGGGAGAGAGTAGGATATGAATAAGTGATCAGAGATGTGAAGCAGGGTTACAGAGAGGTTAGAGGTAGAGCAGTTTCTGGTGAATATGAGGTTGAGGTGGTTGCTAGCTTTGTGAGTAGCTGGGGACGGACACAGGGAGAGAGCAAAAGAAGATAGGAGAGATACCAATTCTGTTAACTTCTCTGACTGGATATTGAAGTCACGAGAAGTACAAGCGGAGGGCCATTTTCCGGGATGTTAGACAGGAGAACGTCCAATTCCTCCAAAAACTCCCCCAAAGGACTACAATGTTACATGTAACCGGCTTAGTTACAGTGACGGCATGAAATTCGAAAGATGAGTGGTTGACATCTGGCAATGGATAAAGAGAAAAACTCCATTTGGGGGAGATCAGTTTCCTCTTCTGCCCGTGGCTCTGGATGTGTGGGTGACCGTTGGATTGGGGATGGTATCCGAACGAGAGGCTGACTTTGGCGCCTAGGAGAGAGCAAAAAGCCCTCCAGAAACGGGAGACAAACTGCGGCCCTCGGTCTGTTACCACGTCCCTGGGAAAACCATGGATCCAAAAAACGTGAGATAGCATTACCTCCGCCGTCTCCCTGGCAGAAGGGAGTTTAGGCAGAGCAATAAAATGTACCATCTTAGAGAATCTGTCCACCACTGTGAATATGGTTGTGTTACCTTCTGATGTGGTAAGCCCCGTGACGAAATCCAAAGATATCTCTGCCCAGGGACGATGTGGTACTGAAAGAGGACGCAGGAGACCAGCCGGAGGACAGCGAGACGTTTTATTACGGCACACACCGGACATGCTGCCACGTACTCTTTGACGGCCTTCTCCATTAATGGCCACCAAAAACGTTGTTGGATCACGAACAGCGACCGTGGTACCCAAGGATGACAGGAGATGAGCGAGGTGTCTGCCCAATGGATCACCTGGGAATATAAACTCTCAGGAACAAACAGCTGGTTCACGGGACAACCCCCAGGGATTTGAATGTTAATATTGACCGGTCTGACCCTCTCCTCAATTCCCCAAATGACTGCCCCACTACGCAGGTTGGTGGCAGAATACATTAAAGAATCCTCGGGGTCGGATCAGGGTCAAACAGACGGGACAGGGCATCAGCCTTGGCGTTCTTGTGCATGCAGAGGTGCGGCAACCGAGCTGTAATTCCTAATAAACCGTCAGTAGAAGTTGGCAAACCTCAGAAAGTGCTGAACCAGCTTGCATTAGTTGGTGTCAGCCACTGAGTGACCTATAGCAGCATAACAATGAAAGTTTATGGAGTGGTTCCTTATAATATTGCCTAAAGGAAGCCCACTGTAGGTGTCGGAAGCACCGGCAACGGGGCATGTTGGCAGAACGGCTGCCCAGCATATGAGAGAGGTGACCCTGCCTGTCCCCACTGTCTAGATGCAGACCTCGCTCCCTCCCGTTCTCTCTCCCGAATACGATTGTCGATCCGAATGCACATTGCTATGAGAAAAAGCAGGTCCGCCGGGAGTTCGAATGGGGCCAACAGGTCCTTTATGGGATCAGTCAGCGAAGCAAACAAATCGACGAGTGGAGATTCGGGTCACGAAAGCTGGCTCAGGTAATGCAAGGGAATTGATCTCTGGAAACAGGAACTGGACACGCGGGAACAACGCTGGAACTTTAAGACGCATAGGTACAAAGACGAACTGGTGACGAGGAACACCAAACACACAGACTATATACACCAGGAAGTGGGTGGGGTAACGAGACACAGGTGGAGAAAGTAACAAATGGGGAACACCTGGGGCCAGGAAGTGAAGACACTGAAACGAGAGGAGAGGTAAGTAACACAAAATAAAACAGCAAGTATAAACGAACAACATAAGTTACCCACATTTAACAGACAACAGGAACCCTTACAGTACCCACAATTATAAACCTGTCTCTCACCTCTGGCTGCACACCTGATCAATTTAAGACCGCTTGTGTCCAGCCTGGACCCATCTGTTCTAAACAATTTTAGACCCATCTACCTTTCATTTCAAAAGTACTGGAAAAAACTGGTTACTGAGCAGCTCCTTAAAGGGAATAATATCTTTTAAACCACAGTAATAAAACTGCTTTGTTAAGAGTTACAAATGATATCCTTATGCAGACTGCAGACTGGGAACACTCAATCTTAGTCTTTCTCGTCCATAACATTCTCATCAGCCGATAAAATAGTTCCGTTGGTATCTCAGATCTCTCTCTTAGAGTGGTTTATGTGATATTTGTCTAATAGATGTTTTATGCCTCTGTGGGTTACTGTGTCATCATGCCCTCCACGTGCCACATTATACGTGATGCCTGAGGGGTCAATCTTCTGCCCCATTTGTTCCTCTTTGTATATGCTTCCCTTGCGCCATATAATCAGTCACTTTGGTTTTATATCCTATTACTGTTATGCGGACGACACTCAGCTCTTTGAGAACTGTTTTTTTTTTTTTTTTTAAGGGAGGATTTTTAATCCTCTATTTATCATCACACATGTACACAGCACAGCACACACATTGAAATCTCTGACTCATTGTTACCCATGCATTTAACCCATCCTGGTATTAGGAGCAGTGGGCAGCTTTTATATATACAGCACCCTGGGAGCAGTGTGGGGGTCATTGCATTGCTCAAGGGCACCTCTGCAGTGTCCAGGAGCTGAACTGAAACCTCTCCAGGTACTAGTCCACACTCCATACTTGATCAGACACACTAATTGTGACTTTGAGGCATGTTCCAGGCACAGATGGATGCTTTGACCCAGTCAGGATATGTCATTCATGTAAAACCATGGGACACTGGAAAAAGGAATGTTCAATAGGAATTGCAGGCCAAAAATAAGCTGATTCCAGTGTTTATATGAAGTCATATGGCCGAGTGTCCTCTGCATGCAGCTTTAACATGTTGGAGTCTGATGTGCGATCCTTAAAGACTGAACCATTCAAACGTATTGATGAGATGTATGCACCTTTTGTCTGAGATGGTTCTGTCTCTTTGGATGGAAAGGAGAAGATACCTGTGAAGATTTTGCGAAACACAGGGGCTAAGGAGAGTTTGACTATGGAGAGCATTTCACTTTTTTCAACCTGTACTTCTACGAGAGGCAAATCTTCTGTTCTTGGCATGCCCTTGCACTGTTTTCATCTCGTTCTCCGATCTAATACGTGGAGAGGTTGCAATAGGTACCCATCCACAGCTGCCAATCCCCAGCTGGGTAGACATTATCCCTGGGAATGTCTTGGCTCGGGCGAGGGTTTGGAAAGATGACTTACCACCATTGAATGTGGGTTCTGTCATGATTCCACCCGTGTCCTTAGTGAGAGAGAGAGAGAGAGAGAGAGAGAGAGAGAGAGAGAGAGAGAGAGAGGAATAGAGAGGAATAGAGAGGAATAGAGAGGAATAGAGATATAGAGGAATAGAGAGAGAGGAATAGAGGAATAGAGGGAGAGAGGAATAGAGATAGAGATGAATAGAGAGGAATAGAGGAATAGAGAGAGGAATAGAGGGATAGAGAGAGAGAGGAATAGAGGAATAGAGAGAGAGAGGAATAGAGGAATAGAGAGAGAGAGGAATAGAGGAATAGAGAGAGAGGAATAGAGGAATAGAGAGAGAGAGGAATAGAGGAATAGAGAGAGAGAGGAATAGAGGAATAGAGAGAGAGAGAGAGGAATAGAGGAATAGAGGAGCGGACTAGGCATACAGCCTGGTAGAGCGCTGGTACTCAGAGTCAGGCTTGGAGAGAGGTAGGGACTGAGTCTGACTGTCCATGGGCAGTTGGGTAGGAAGTCCTTGACACACCATTAGGGTTGTTTTCCTATTCTGTCATGCCAATATGTATAATATCTTTAACAATAACTTCCTGTGTGCAGGAAAGAATTAAGGTCTGGTCTATGAATATAAATTATATATTATTTATTATCTTTGTTTTTGAAAGCCATTTCTAACCCCTTGTAATAAGTGCACAGACATATTGTCTGTATCCACTTTTTTCAAATCTCCGTTTCCCGTTGGTAGAAATATCACATATCTGGCCGTACATACAGCAAAATTGATGGTATGAAAGGAAATCACCTGTGCTATCTAGTATATTATTTATAAAAACAATTCTATTACTATGAAGTGTTTCCCATAAAAAGGATTTCCCATCTATTAATAATTCTGATTTCAAACATAATACTTTGTTTTGGATATCTGCTGTGGTGTTTGGAGAAAATACTGGAAACTCAACCAAGCTTCCAATGCATCTTAAAAAAAAGGCAAGAAAGGGGTGAACTTTAATTGAAAGATAGGGCTTTTTCCTTCTTGACTTCTGTGGAGATCAGAGATGATCTCGCTACCATCAGCAAAGAGGACTCAGAAGAATATCCAAGTTGCATTATCGACACAAAAGGCGCACATAAATGGATTTACCAGCAGCCAATCAACTTCGGATCAGTAATTTGAACTTCTGAGTTTTCTATGCTCACTAATAGAAGATTGGAACTGATGGACCTCATAGACTATGGACACAGTCTTGGGTCTCTAAAGGGCCATCGTCCAGCTGGACGGGACGACCGCAAGGCAGCAGTCTGACCTCTCTCTCTCCTTAACCAATACTTACTAAAGGGTAGTTACAGTAAGAGCATTTTAATACTTTTATATAAGAATATTTTGTATTGTATAATCAATTGAAGCTGTATGCCTTGCCCATGCTAATTTCTTAAATGAAAATGAATCTTCTAGATTTAAAGTACAAATTGGGGACATTGAGATTTATGACTTCATGAAGGTTTTATAATTATCTCACTGCGAATGACACTCAACTCTGTCGCTCCTCTAAAAAAGAAGATGAAATCAAACAGAGAAAGCAAGCTCCGTGGCTTAACCCACAAACTAAAACTAAAGTCAAGAAAACTTGAGAGGAAATGGCGATCTACCAAATTGGAAGAATCCCGTTTAGTCTGGCTAGATAATCTTAAAACATATAAGAAGGCTCTCCGTATACCAGAGCAGCTTATTACTCTTCATTAATAGAAGAAAATAAGAACCAACCCCAGGTTTCTTTTCAGCACTGTAGCCAGGATGACAGAGAGCCACAGCTCTACTGAGCCTTCAATTCCTATATCGCTCAGTAGTGACGACTTCATGAGCTTCTTTAACGATAAAATTCTAAATATTAGGGACCAAATTAATCAAATAAATCTCCTCTCCTCAATTGGTAATGATATAGCTTCTAAAACAGGAACCTTAAAAACAACTGTAACACCTGAAATATATCTAGACGGCTTTTCTCCGATCGATCTTAACCAACTAAATTCACCAATTTCCTCGTCTAAACCATCAACCTGTCTCTTAGACCCGATTCCAACTAAGTTGCTTAAAGAAGTTTTACCCTTAATTAACACCTCGTTATTAAATATGATCAACCTATCTCTATTATCTGGCTATGTACCAGAATCATTTAAAGTAGCTGTAATAAAACCTCTTCTTAAAAAGCCCAGTCTTGATCCAGAGGTTTTAGCCAACTATAGACCGATATCTAACCTTCCGTTTCTCACTAAAATCCTTGAGAAAGCAGTGGCAAAACAGTTGTGTGATTTTCTACATAACACCATCCTGTCTCAAAAAGATGCAGAAAAACTAGTCCATGCATTTGTTACTAACGGAGCCAGAGGATGCAGCGAGCGGACCAGAGCAAGAACAAGGAAGGGGGCACTCTTGGAAGAAGTTATCCAATGGGCATGGCCATTTAAACCAGAGCAAGGGCGAGTGGCAACACCACCACGAGCAGCTACCCAGATCCCCTTGGTAATGAGAGTGTACCGGGATTCAACTGGGCCTGGAACACCTGCCCGATGATGTGAGGGATCAAGCCCAGGACAGAGAATGGGAAGGCACTTGGCAACTAACTGTATAGGGAAAGCTGATTCAGGAAGTACAAGGTATAAGGTAAGGTATCAGGACATTTTTAAATAAAAAAACTGCAACACCCTTGATTGCATAAGTCTGCACACCCTTTCATAATGGGGGCTCTAGCTGTGTTCACAGTTAACCAATCACATTCAAAGCCATTCCTGTAGGTAAATAGCATACACCTGCCATCAATGAAAGTGATTCTGATTAAAGTCAGCTGTTGCTGAAGTATTTGCTTGAATGTTTGGGGTTGCATAATACTGGGAGAGCCATGGTCCGCAAAGAGTTATCAAAGAAACTGCGAGATCTAATTGTTGAAAAGTACCAATCAAGAGGGATATAAAATAATGTTGAAGGCATTGGATGTACCATGGAGCACTATCAAAACCATCATCAATAAGTGGAGAAAATGTGGCACCACAGAGACATTGCAAAGATCAGGACGACCCTCCAATGTTGATGAGAGGATGAGGAGAAAACTTTTCAGGGAGGCTACCAAGAGGCCAACAGCAACATTGAAGGAACTACAGGAATTTCTGGCAGGTACTGGTCACTCCTTGCATGTGACCACCATCTCCTGTATTCTACACATGTCTGGGCTATGGGGTAGGGTGGCAAGATGGAAACCCTTTCTTACAAAAAAGAAATATCAAAGCCTGTTTGAATTATGCCAAAGGTTGAACTTTTTGGCCTTAATTCTAAAAAATGTTTGCTGCAAAGCCAATACAGCTCATCATCCAAGGAACACCATACCGATTGTGAAGCATGGTGTTGGTAGCGTCATACTTTAGGGCTGCTTCTTTTCAGCTGGGTCAGGGGCTCTTGTCAAGATCGACGGGATAATGAATAGCTCCAAGTATCAAGATATTCTGGCACAAAACCTGCTGGCCTCTGTCAGAAAGATGAAGAGGAATTGACCCTAAGCACACATCCAAGTCGACCAAGGCATGGCTTCAGAAAAGGAATGACCCAGTCAGAGCCCGGACCTCAATCCCATCGAAAACATGTGGAATGACCTAAAGAGAGCTGTACACAGGAGATCCCCCTCGCAATTTGAAGGAACTTGAACTTTTCTGCAAAGAAGAGTGCACATCGCGACTTTGGAATTTTATCCCAAAGTTAATGGAGACTTATTCACAAAGACTTGCTGCTGTAATAAATGCAAAAAGTGCTTCCACAAAGTATTAGTCGGGTGGGGTGTGCAGACTTATCCAATCAGGGTGTTTTCCTAATAATTAACACAATTTGTTATTAATCAACAATAATAATTGCAATAATTAATACAACAATAATTAGATATTTTTTCTCTGGATTTTTGTTTGTTGGAAGATCACATTAAAGATGGAACAAGTCTGACATTTACGTTATTTCTGTCTTTAAGTTTCAAAAACCTGCAATTTTATAAGTGTGTGTAGACTTTTTATATCCACTGTATGTATCTATCTATCTATTGTCGCTCAGGGTCTGTCGCTCATGCTGTGTATATATGCTCCCTCAGTTTTTGCTTTGTACCCTTTTTGTCCTTCAGCTTTGTTTTAATAAAGCTCTCTTTTCGTTCTAACACTAAGCCTGTTTTCTGCGTTTGGGTCCTTACCTTTACCCCACCCGTGATACTTTAGTCATCAGAGGCCCTTTAAAGTCTGTTATAAATATGCTCAACATTTCTAGTCTAAAGATTCTAGCTGCAGAGTTCTGAATCATTTGAAGGAATAAAATATAATACCAATATTATAAGAAAGATGTAAAACATTGTAAAGTTTGATTGAAGCATATAGTATGAATAAGTAGAGAAAATATCCAGTTTGTGTGTGCAGTTGTTTCTGTGTGTGTCAAACTGCTGTCGAGGAGCATCGAAGGTTTCAATGGTGATGCTGATTGACCGCTGGGTGCAACACAATCTTATAGAGATTGAATTCACGTGCACCTCTGACAATTTTACTTCCCATTTAAAAAATACGTAACTCCTAGGGGTACATTTTCTTACAGTGAGGATTTAAGATCCCCCTGATAAACACAGGATGAGAGTTTCCTTTGTGTTGTGTCAAAAATGTGACCATGGAAGCAAGTTACATAAAGTGGTACTACTTGCCTTCCATCAGAAAATGTTGGTCTCGGTTAAAATGAGGCTCTATGAGGCAGGTGGTTGGAGTTTTTGAGTCTATTTTAACGCTACTCTCCACTCTAGCTGTGATTTCATCAACTCTAGATCTGCACATTCCGTCCCCATTAAAAAATCTGAAACAGTCTGAAAATTTCACTAAACGTAAAATGCAATTTTGTGAAAACCGTGCTATTTATCAAAATACCTAGTCCCAAATATCGAGAACCGTTTAAACGTTTGTTCTTTTTTCTACGTTAAAGTATGCCCAAACAGTATGGCCCAAAAGTGGGGTTGTTTTGAGCTCTGTTCAGATACATTTTACATCGTTTCCTTCCTGGAAAATTATCGCAGTCTTTTGCAAGTTTTGTGAAAACAGCTACGCAAATCTCTTAGAAAAGTCATAGCACACCATTCCTGAACATTCCGCATGTTTTCATAAGATGAGGTAATATTAACAAGTATGCCGGATAATAGACTGTGTGTGGCTTTGTCAGGCACACAGAACTATAAAATAGGACGAATAAAAGCAATAGCAACTACAACTACTCTGAGAAAATTAATAGGAGTAGTAGTAGCAGTGCGCATAGAGCAGGACGATGGCAACAGGCGCAGCCACAATCCATGATCCAGACGCAAACCATTAAATGTGGCAAAGTGCCAGATGAGTGACACAAAAACACCAGGGATGATGCCCGGATGAGTTAGTAACATGCATTTGTGACATAAATAACGCCTCTGAAATGCATTTTCTAATGACATAGTAACTCTGGATAGCATTAACTTGGCCTCCAGCTCCACCGTAAGGAATCTCACCATTATCTTTGATCAGGATATGTCCTTTAACGCCCACATAAAACACATTTCAAGGACTGCCTTTTTTCATCCACCCAACATTACAAAAATAAGGTACATCCTGTCTCAAAATGATGCAGAAAAAGTAGTCCATGCATTTGTTACTTAAAGGCTGGATTACTGCAACTCCTTATTATCAGGCTGTCCTAAAAAATACCTTAAGACTCTTCAGTTGATCGAAAATGCTCTTAGGTCATTTTCAATGATTACTCTGTTCCTATACTTAGTCTTCAGGTGGAACAAAATGAATCTACAAACTGCTCAAGTTTTCAACCCCTTTTATGGCCCTCACACATTCCTGACCACAGATAAGGAGCAGACACACAGAGGCAGACCCAATTTGAAACAAAGAAAGTTGTTAATTGCAAAATAAAATGCACTTTAATTGATATGTTATGCTGAGCTAACATGTTTTAACAAAAGGAAGCTTTGCTTTAACATGTGACGATCCCTGGAGCTCATCCATACATACCTGCATTGATTTTATGTTATTTCACTAATTTCCTTTGTATAAAAGTTTACATATGCACATATAGACGTATATATGCATATGTATGTATAAGTCTTTTTATATACCATCGTATCATGTTTTCTGTCGCATAGATGGTCCATGCTGTATTTTTAACTATGTTGTTTGTTCTGTACACACGTCACCTATTGCACGTCTGTCTGTCCTGGGAGAGGGATCCCTCCTCAGTTGCTCTCCCTGAGATTTCTTCCATATTTCCCCCACTAATTGTGGGGTATTGTAATAAAAATTAATGTCTTAGATGTTATAATGCACCTTTATCACATCCTTATTGATAAGTATTATGAATGTTTAACTATTATGTGCCTTTATTATTTTTCTCATCTTTAGAAGTGTTAAATGTTGTTAAAATTAAGTGACTGTGCCTAAGAATAACCGATGAATAATCTGACATAATACACAATATTATAAACTGTAAAAACGTAAGGGTACACCACTTCTTAAAAGGGTGACTGAAGATCTGACCGGAGCAGAGAAGCACTAAGAGGCGTGGACACGCTTAAGTGCCAACAAGGGGGCCAATAGGACCTGGCCCCCCGCCAACCAATGGGAGAAGACTATACCTGAAAGGCGGCGGGTATAAAAGATCATGTAAAACAATAGATCGGCGCTTGTCCTGTGAATCCGTGAGACAGAGTAACTACTTTAATGTGGTCTGTGGAACGGTGAAATAGGACGGACCGCAGCTGCGTACTTTTGTAATGTTCATCATATCATCATCATCGAATAAATATCGTTTACTTGAAGAGAAGTTTTCCGGAATTGATTTCTACGGATCTCCATTTCAAATTAAAAGAACACGACAGTATCTTTTAGGGAGTTTTTCCTTGTGCGATGTGAGGGTCTAAGGACAGAGGGTGTCGTACTTTGTACAGGCTGTAAAGCTCACTGAGACAAATGTATAATTTGTGATATTGGGCTATATAAATAAACTTGATTTGAAGTGTTTGCCATAGGAACACAGGTTGGCATCTATTTTGTTGTGTGATTCTTTAATTAATTTTTAATTCAATTGATCAGGTTGTATTCAATGGTTGATATCAAGTATTTCAAGTATTACAAAATAATCAAATTTGAAATGTTTACAAATGGGAGGGGTCAGCTCTTCACACCAGTGCAACTGGACCCCTGGATCTCCTGCTGCTTTTCTTCCGACGCTCTTCTCCTGCTGCTCATCTCCTGCTGCTCATCTCCTGACACTCTTCTCATGCTGCTCTTCTCCTGCTCCTCATCTCCTGACGCTCTTCTCCTGCTGCTCTTCTCCTGCTGCTCTTCTCCCGACGCTCTTCTCCCGACACTCTTCTCCCTACGCTCTTCTTATACAGCTCTTCCACTAGTTCTGAAGAATCAGGGGCAAGGACCGCAACTGTTGCATCCCTGCACCGTGAGAGGCCTCCTGCAGCCATGCTGAATCCTCTCCTCACAAGGCCTGATAAGCCTGCTACAATGACCCCCAGCAAAAGAGAGAGAAAAGGCTATAATTCTCTAGTTCCAGTTTCATAAATGTGAATATTTTCTTTAGACCTTTATGACCGAATATCTTTGGTTGTGGACTGTTGGTCAGGACAAAATAACACTTAAGGTTGCACCTTGGTTTATAAAACGTCAGAAAATGGTCAAAACATGTCAATTACAGTCTTCCAAAACCCGAACGTCTAATAGAAAAAAATTAAAATAAAATGTTTGTGTTCTGAGATTAAAGACAGAATTCTTTGATCAAATCTAATCTTTAAACAAATTTGATCTCAGAACTCAAATGTGGTCAGAAATTAGTACATTTTTCACATGTGATCCTATTCCTCTTCTATAGAAAACAATCATGACATGCAGCACTACATATAATAAACCATACTTTCAGTAGGCAACATTATAGTGCAGCATGGTCCAACACTAACAGTTGTAAACTGCCTTGATGCAGCACAAAAATCTAACAAAACATCCCTTTGTTAATATTAAGGTTTAACAATACAGCAAGCTTTTATCATTTATATTTCCATTAACAGCATAATGGTCTAAGCATCTAACAACACACTTGTCGCTGTCAACATTCACTTCAGCATTGTGAGGGGAAAAAACCTGAGATTCAACATTTTAACAAACATTGTTAACAAGTTGTCAGTATATGCAAGATGTTGCAAGGAAATACATGCACAAATTATTTCTAATAGCATCCCAGATCATAATGCTGCTAATCATCTTGGTCATGAAAGAGTTTATAAGCACCAATGTTTTTTTCACTTTCGAACACCATATGTTGATCAGGTGCATACATATCCAAATAGTCAACAACGGACATGAGAGGGAACATGCAGTTAACACAATAAAACAGGAAGTACTAACACAACATAAAGCATCTAGCGAACGGGGCGGGACCTGATAGTATCCCCAGGTAACTCAGGGTGCTGGCGATGGAAATCCCTGATTAGGGTATGGTCCACAATGTTCTTAGTCACACCCACCATCTTTCCTCTGGACCATACCCCTCCTAATCCACCAGATACTGATGTCCTCTGCCCCTCTTTCTAACCGCCAGAAGCCGCTTGACAGTGTCGATTTCCCCTCCCCGGGGGGGGGGGAGGTGGGGGTTTGGTTGCGGGAACCAACTGGCTCTTTCTCTCACCTGCTTCACTCGGGAAACGTGGAAAGTGGGGTGCACCTTCATGGACCATGGCAGCTGCAGTCTCACTGCCACGGGGTTAATGACCCTGGACACCAGAAATGGGCCTACAAAACGCCAAGCCAATTTACGTGACTCCACCAGCAGAGGGTGGACAACCACACTTTTGTCCCGGAACATACGTAGGTGCAGGGACCCTCCTCCTATCAGCCGTCCTCTTGTAGTTGGCAGAGCTGTGGAGGAGAGTCTGCCTAGCCCGAATCCACCTCTGGTGACAACGGCGAACCATAGCCTGGGCTGAGGGCCCACTGGACTCTGCCTCCTGGTCCGGATACAGCGGAGGTTGGTACCCTGGCACACTGGAAGACCAGAAGAGGAGACAGGTAGGGTGTTGTGGGCATACTCTACCCATATTAGGTGCTTATTTCAGGTTGTTGGGTTCTGGGAGATGAGACACCGTAGGCACGTCTCCAGCTCCTGATTCATCCTTGCCGACTGTCTGTTCGATTGGGGGTGATAACCCGAAGTCAGACTGACCTTGGCCCCCAACAGCTCACAAAACTCCTTCCAGAACCAAGAAATGAATTGGGGACCTCGATCAGACACCACTTCCTTCGGGAACCCATGTATCCGGAATATCTGTGAGAGAACCACCTCCGCCGTCTCTTTAGCCGACGGAAGTTTAGGTAATGAAATTAAATGTGCCATCTTACTGAACCTGTCAACCACCGTCAGGATGGTAGATTGGCCCTCCGACATGGGCAGTCCGGTGACGAAATCCATAGATATCTCTGCTCAACGACGATGTGGCACTTGTAATGGGCGTAGTAGGCGGCGGTTGACGAGACAAGTTGTTGCGTGCGCATACTGGACAGGCGGCCACGTACTCCTTGACCATCTTCTCCATGGAAGGCCACCAGCGTTGCCGGATGACTAATAACGTCCTTGAAGCTCCAGGATGGCAGGAAACAAGGGAAGTGTGGGCCCAGTGGATCACCTGCAGACACAAATGTTCTGGAACAAACAAACGGTTATCGGGAACCCCCTCAGGAACTTCAATATCCCTGATGGCCCTTCTTACCTCCTCCTCAATTCCCCAGGTAACTGCTCCTATCATGCGAGAAGGAGGCAGTACGAATGACGGAGGTCTGGGTTTAGGGTCGGGGTCAAAAAGGCGGGACAAGGCGTCGGCCTTAATGTTCTTCGACCCCGGCCGATAGGTCAGGGTAAAGTTGAACAGAGTAAAAAACAAGGCCCAACGGGCCTGCCGGGTATTGAGTCTTTTAGCTGAAGGAAACAGTGGTCAGCAAGAACCAGGAACAGCTGCTTCCAGCCAGTGTCGCCACTCCTCAAGCGCCACCTTGATTGCGAGTAACTCCCTATTGCCGACATTGTAGTTCCTCTCTGCTGGTTTTTGGACAAATATGCACAAGGGTGCAATTTGATGTCCAAACCGGAATGTTGGGAAAGGACCGCCCCCAGTCCTATATCAGATGCGTCGACCTCCACCAGGAACTGTCGCTGAGGGTCAGGTAGGATCAGGATGGAACCGGAGGCGAAACTCCTTAAGTCGTTGGAACGCCCTCTCAGCCCCCTTGTTCCAACAGAAACAGACGGATGGGGACGTTAGGGCATGTAGGGGTGCGGTGATAGTGCTGTAGTTCCTTATGAACCTGCGATAGAAGTTTGAGAACCCCAAAAACCTTTGGAACAGTTTTCGACTAGTGGACATGCCACTGAGTGACCGCACTAACTTTCGCCTCATCCATCTGGATACTGTCCTCCGCAATGATGAAGCCCAAGAAAGAGACCTTCTTGACGTGAAAATCACACTTCTCAGCTTTCACAAACAGCAGATTGTCAAGTAGTCCCTGTAGTACCTGGCTGACCTGTCGAATATGGGTCTTCTCATCTGGTGAAAAAATTAGAATGTCGTCCAGGTACACACAAACAAAACGGTTGAGCATGTCACGAAGGACGTCATTCACAAGGGCCTGGAAAACCGCTGGGGCGTTAGTTAGCCCAAAAGGCATGACCAGATACTCGTAGTGGCCACTGGGGGTATTGAATGCTGTCTTCCATTTGTCCCCCTCCCTTATCCTCACCAAAAGATACGCGTTGCGTAAGTCCAGTTTGGTGAATATCTTGGCTCCCTTTAACAATTCAAATGCCGAAGATATGAGTGGGAGGGGGTACCGATTCTTTATCGTGATCTTATTCAGACCACTCCAATCGACGCAGGGTCGGAGGGTCTTGTCCTTCTTCTCCACAAAGAAGAACCCTGCTCCAGCGGGTGAAGAAGAATCCTGGCCTCCAAAGCTCCCTCGATGTATTCCCTCATGATCTCCCTTTCAGGAGCGGACAGGAAATACAAAAGACCCTTGGTGGGTGTAGCCCCTGGAAGGAGGTCGACTGGGCAATCGTAATCGTGATGAGGAGGCAGGACCATAGCCTGAGTTTTATTAAAGACCTCCTTTAGTCCCAAGTAACATGCCAGAACCTTGGCCAAATCCAGGCAGTCCCTCGCCGGGCTCCCCCTGGCCCCCTATCTAAAGAGGTAATCCCCAGATCACACTTCATCCCGGTCGGAAAACACGTGGTGGGACACGTCTGGTGCCATCCCAGTATCTCTCCGCTGGCCCAGTCTATATGCGGGTTGTGCTGGACGAGCCATGGAAACCCCAGAATTAGCGGGTGTGAAGGAGAGTTAAACACATGGAAACTCATCTCCTCCGAATGTCCATCCGCCATGACCAACTGGACCGGGTGAGTGATGTGGGAGATCCGACACAGTAGTCTGTCATCCAGAGCCTTGGCTTCAAACACCTCGGGTAGTGGGTGTAGACTCAAACCCATTCTCCTCACCACTTCCTCATCCATAAAACTCTCGTCAGCCCCGGAGTCGATCAGCGCAGTATGGAGAATGGATTTGCATGAAGAGAGGAATCTGGCAGGTGTCAAAATGCGAGAGGTCTTCCCTTGGAGACTGTTCGGCTCACCAGTGCCCTCTTTACTAGTGAGCCTGGTCTTTTAGTGGACATCTAGCCATCTAGCCTAGCTTTTAGAAAGATGCCGAATGTCAGTCCAATTGAGATACAAGCTAAGTAACTTATAATTCAACATATTGATGATACTGTTGGTTATTTGACATTTTTCTTATTTAATCTTTATTTAATTTCATTGAGATTAAAATATATTTTCCAAGAGACACCTGAGAACAAGAAACATGCACAAGAACACAAACAACAGAACAGAAACAACACAGCTACACAAAAACAAGGAATTAAAAACAGTTACAAGAATCGTGCAAAACATCACATAACAAAGACTTAAAATCTCCCAGTGGAAAGAGGGACTCCAGTTTAAGGGGAACTTTGCAGTTCATTCCATTTAAAAAGGTGCATAAAGCCTTAAACCAGTTATGTAGTAGTTACTGGATTGTTTACTGCAATTACTAGATTTAAAGGAGAGAATAGATGTGAGGTGTTTGGAAGATTCATCAGTAAAGCTTTATAAATAAATAACAAAAGATGGCTTTCTTCTTGACTGTAAGTAAGTCCATCCAACCGTTTCATACAGACAACAATGATTCTGAAATGTTTCATTTGTGATAAAGCGTAATTCACTTTGATACACAGGGTTGTTGATGGGGCAGTATGACAATACAGAATATCTACATAAAGACAGAAGACTGCAGAGTAGCTGTGTACTGACCACCCACCAGTGAGCCAGTTCACATGTAATTTCTATAATAGCATACTGTTAATTTTCCATTTTTTCATTTGAAGGAATAGTTTTGGGAAATATTTATATTTCGCTTTCTTGCCAGGACTTGAGGAAGATGAGTTTCATACCACTCTCTTGTCTGTACAGTAAATATGGAGCTATAGCCAGCTATCTTAGCTTAGCACCAAGACTGGAAACAGGGGCTGTGTTCAAAGGTAACAAAATCCACTCATAAAGCTCACTAATTAACATTAGGCAGATTTTGTCACCAGGTGAGCTGTTCCCCCATGTTTCCAGTCTTTGAGCTAAGCTCCTTTTAAAATTAGCTGAAATCATTTTATTAGAGCTAATATAGGATTTTATTCAGATATAACTGCCAGCAATGGTAGTTTTGCAGCTGAGTTGCTAGTGGTTTGTTGACACTTCTGTAGTTCTTTTTATGAAGTGGGAGATATCATCGCAATAGCTCTAAATCAGACTTACAAGTTGGACTCTGCCATGAAGGGTTTTCCCCCCTCAGCTGCTCAGTCTCAATGATATATCAGTAATGTTGCATTACACATTTTCCTGCAATGATAAGTCATGTGTGGCATGGGAAATATCTATTTGCTACGTTCATACAGCCTCTACGCTACGTGGATCAACAAACAAACATTACTCTGACTTTAATACAGCAGGTGTGATTTCAACTGACCAAATCTTCCACAAGCTTGAAAGATCGTAGCCAGTTGACCAAACCACCTTCTCAAAGCAGCATCATTTACAGCCACTGCACTTTGTCACACTTCAAAATATAACTGTCCTCTTCAATCACTGATATGATCTGTAGCCTACTGCTTTTCACAATGCTGTGTCATCTCCATCTGAGGAGTTTCTAGATTAGAGTCATTCCCATTATTCTTATCCCTTAAATAAAAATGAAGAGAAATGCCCTTACTGTCTGACTTGTGGACCATGTAACTATAGCCGTTTATGCCTTAGATAAACAGCACCCACATTATGCATGACTCTCATTTTCAAATCCCACTTCATCCCCTAGTAAGAATTCCATTTGTGCGGCTGTGACATTTTTCATGTGATTTATTCTATTGTCCTGAGTCCTCTGGCCATGGCTGCCCCTCCACCCCGTCCCCTTGCCATCAGCTTTGACAATCCCAGCCTTTGTTTTTGCAATGAGAAGCAGCATTCTTCCAGATGGATGACCTCCTCTGTCTCTACAGGGGCTGGCACTGAGGACGCGACCCTCCCCGAGGATTGGATAGCACCGACCGGATGCTGTGAACGAAAATCTGCTAGTTCTCACCCCAACTCTGGAGCTTATATGTGCACCAAACACTCTCTCCTTCCCAAGTAAGAGTACTTGATGGATCCTTTTGTTCATCAGCATTATCAGCACCTTAATCATTAACACAGCACAACAGGATCAGACTGTGACGAAAGTGGATCATCACTAATTTTTGTAAGTAAACATATCTATTAAACTTTAATATTCTCATTTTGTTATTGAATTGAATTGTTATTAATTAAATTATGAGTCAATGACAGATGACAGAATATCACGTTCCTGATCATTTCCCTAAATATGATATTTCTATCTCTGACAATACTGTTAAACACACTGCAAAAGGAGCATGACAATTGGATTTTTTGTTATTGTTTGTGACTCTGTCTGCCACCTGCCTGGAGGACTGGAGGATGTGCATGGAACTGCTTTGCTGTAATGGGGGTTCGCCCTGGATACAGCTTGCAGTGTCAAAGCTGGGGCTAATAACTTTTAACAGACAGAATAAATGCAAAGGTGTGGTCATTAGTGTTGTGGTTCAGCATCACTCAAGCTATCTACCTAGATCCCATGTTATAGGCATATCTATCTTTTGTTCTGCACGGTGCTCTTGTCGGTTGTAACCCTTTAAATCGAGAATCTCTTAACCTACGTTCAGTTTGTATCTGACTCATAGCTCCTTGCATCCCCTGCCAATTTACTGTTATTAGCACACACAACATTAGTATAGATTTCTCAGCTGAGACATGATTGAAAAGACTTGTCTCTGAGATGTTTAATATAGTAAAAATAGTTATTGTATAAATGGGCTAAAAGTTAAACTGAAAGTTCAAGTTTTGATCTTGAACTTTGAAAAATACAATAATATATACAAACTAAAAATAAGTGTATGAAAAGTTTTATCAGGTTGAATAGTATTTTGACTCAGTTCTGTAATTCTTTTGAATCAATTATTTATTTGCATTTTCAACTTTGATATATATATTTAAAAATGTTATATTACGATATGTTATATACTTGATCTGGCGTGGGGGGCGTAGCTTTAACTGACAGGGGCGTTGAAATATGAGTGACAGAAAAACAAAGAAGGCTGAGGACCTTCCTCAATCATGCTAGATTCATGAAAAGTAGGCACCGCAAGAAGTGTGATTCATCACTTTCTATACATATTCCCGTGATTGGCATTAAAAAACTGACGCCAGTGACAAAGTTCCTTTAAGCAAGCTGTCTTAGACCGTACTCGGTACCAATAGCAGTATGAGAGCAATAAACTGACAGATTGTGCAGTTCAACAAACACACTTTAGTAGACCCTCGCAACCCACAAGGAAAAACTCCCCAAAAGAAACCCCACAATAATGCAGTGCTTTCAGTGGAATCTTTAATGCTTACTGCGCAATCGCTGCCACCGGTGTTTTCCGACGTGTGAAGAATCTGCTCTACTCAGGACACAACCTCTTCACTGACGCGAATATACACGGTATCACAGAATACACTCAGCCGGCTCTTATGAAAAAGTGACACCGCTCTCGCTGTCTGTCCATGTTTCATAGATCCAATCCAGATATTAGTAAAACACATTATTGCTCTGTGCAGCTGCAGGCACTGTCAAATTATAGTCACGTTAGACACTCTGGCAAACACAAAGACAAACACAGTACATGCTAAAGGACACTGTAAAGAGGGTAAAATTCCCTAACACTACAGCGAATAGCATAAAGCTAGCTCATGCTTAATTTTCCAGCTTTGTCAAATTCCACACCTAAAAACGTATTTTCCCTGTATGTATGTCCCTATGTTAAAAAAAATGACTCCTTATCATAATATTTAGTATCTATTAAAAGTAGGGAGCAGGTTGTCCTGGTGGAGCCATCGCAAGTGCCAAGCGAGTTCATAGTGCTATGTAGAAGTGGGAAACGTCAATCCCTAAAGTGTTGTTGTTGAACTGCACAATCTGTCATAGTTTATGGCTCCTATACTGCTATTAGTACCGATTATGGTGTAAAACAGTTGTTTACACTCCTTTCGGCTCTGCTAACATCAGCTACTGTATGGCTAGCAATGGCATCTCTTTCTCCCTCTTCCGCTCTCTCTTGCTCGGTGTGTTTCATGTTTAGCTATTTTTCTGCCTCCTTTAGTGATAATGGTAAATATCATAAATGTAATTTATATTCAGGGTTGGAGGCAAGTGTTAGCAAGCCCTCTGTAGCCAATGCGGGACGACCAGAGGTAAAGATGTTAGCTGTCCCCCAGCAGTTCCCGAGCAGCTGAGAGACTGGGTGACTGTCCAAAAGAAGTGTAAGCAGAAGCCCACGGTTCACCACCAAGCGCTTCCTGTTTCTAACAGGTTCTCCCCACTCAGCGACACAAACGCTGAGAAGCCAACTGGTTATCAGGTAGCTCTTTGCATTGCTGAGGCCAGAGCAGGCGACTCTCATGACCTTCTGGTGTTCTATTTGAAAACCTGACTACTAGACCACTAGACTACCGCCATCCTTGCATGTGTGACTTTAAAGCTTGATTACTACAACTCCTAATTATCAGGTTGTCCCAAAAAATCCCTTAAAACTCTTCAGCTGATCCAAAATGCTGTGGCACGTGTTTTGACAAGAACTAGGAAACGAGATGATATTGCTCCTGTATTATCTGCTCTGCACTGGCTCCCGATAAAATCGAGAATACAATTTAAAATCCTTCTCCTGACGTACAAAGCCATGAATGGTCAAGCTCCAGCTTACTTTAAAGATTGCATAGTACCTTATAACCCAACTAGAGCATTGCGCTCCCAGAATGCAGGGTTACTTGTGGTTCCTAGAGTCTCCAAAAGTACAATGGGCGCTAGAGCCTTCAGCTATCAAGCTCCTCTACTGTGGAACTAGCTCCTAGTTTGTGTTCGAGAGGCAGACACCCCCTCCACATTTAAGAGCAGGCTAAAGACTTTCCTCTTTGATAAAGCTGATAGTTATGGCTGGCTCAGGCTTGCCTTTAGCCAAGCCCCTAGTTATGCTGCTATAGGCTTAGACCGTGGGGGACTTACACCTCTTTCCTTCTCCTCTTCCTCTCTATCTGTATGCATTCATGTCCCTTAGATGCATGTTACTAACTCAGCATTCGGGGCATCATCCCCGGAGTTTCTGTGTCTTTCATCTGGCAGGTTGCCACGATTAAAGGGTATGCGTGGATCATGAATCGTGGCTGCGCCTGTTGCCCTGGTCCAGTCTTACGTACATTTTTTGACATCCTCCTGGATTCACCTTGTTCATATTTGATCACTTCATGTTGTAATTTTACTATGTTTATTCTGAACACACGACCTCTATACTGTCCGTCTTGGGAGAGGGAATCCTCCTCCTCCATTTTCCCCCCTTTAATTGTGGTTTTCTTTTGGTGAGTTCTTCCTTGAGCGGTTCGAGGGTCTAAGGACAGAGGGTGTTGTATGCTGTACAGTCTGTAAAGCCCCCTGAGACAAATGTGTAATTTGTGATATTGGGCTATATAAATACATTTGAATTTAGATTTAGTTTGTTTCTTGGACGAAATCCAAAGTGGCAGAAACTAGAAAACAACCCATATATTTGTGTTATCTTCCCGGTGGCGGTGCAGCCCGGAGAGCAGTCCGCCGGGGGAGGAGAAAGGTCGGCAGCTGTCTCCGTCTGACGGATCCCCAGTCAGCGGCCGAAGAGACTTGAGCTGAGCCAGAACAAGCCCGAGAGCCAGTAGTCACAGCGGGCTGGTGGACCTGTGTAACGGTGTTCTCCGGTGCTGTGATTGAACTCAAGCTAACTGCTAACTGAAGCTATGCTGTTTCCCGGGCTGCTGACAGCTATACAATCGACGAACCAGCATCCTGGCAGTTGTGAGGATGAAGCAAGGTGGTTTCTGCCACTGTGAATGTAATCCAATAACAAACTATAAAAACAGACACAGAACTTGGCTGTAATATTTATAAGTTGCAGCAATGTTTTTTCTCCCTCTGGTCTGAGGGCAGACTGGCGCTACAGGGTCTTACTATCACGTCTAGAGGAACAAGTGGTATTACAAGACTGGATAGAGTGGAACTAGTCAGTTAGCATGCTAATTTCAGTTGATATTTCTACAACACAATGCATAGACGTCTTTGACATAATGTCAACACTGTTACCTCCTTACATTCTGTTGATAATGTTAGTTAATTGTTTTAATGTTTTAAGTTTAAATTCTGGCATATTTTATACATTGAACCTTTAAATGATTACCTAAATTTAATTTACTATTTTATTTACTTTGACAAATGGACAATGTACTGCATTATTTGTTAGATATGACGTCAATAAAATTATATCATATATTATAAATATAGTGTAATGATGAAATCAGTCCAAATGGTGGTGTGAAACATAAACCCTTTAAAAAAAGAAAACCCTGTGGCAGTAGCAAGAAGAAAAACTCTAAGATCTGTTTTAATAAAAAAAACATCTTACATTAAATAACATAACAGCTTTAACTACACAAGGCAAAGACATATGTAGACATTTTTTAAACATTACAGTGCCTGTACAAATAGCATGCAGTAATAATCAGTAAGCAGGATTCTATCATGGGAATTTGACACATATTGCGGTAATGTTTTACAATAAAAGTGAACCACAAGAGGGCTTCTACTTAGTTTGTTTAGTAAATGATGCATGAAGTGTAGTAAGGCCATAACATCATGCGTTACAAAATGGCAAATAGGAGAAGATTAGAAAACATGAACATTACTAGATATGAGTAAATACCCTATGAACAGAGGGAATTAAAAATAAGCTGTCTCTATGCTCATCTAGGCCTGATACCCTTGCGGTAGAGTGAAATCGGGGCCTGCCGCTATTATACTGTAGAATATTCGGCATTTATTTATTGTTCTCATCTGCGAGGCACACCTTAAGGGAATGAAAACAAACAGTTTGTTAAAGTGCCTAGGAACTAGTTAAGTATTCAGCCTGGCCCGAAAACCATGGGAAAGGGGGTATACGAAAACTGAATTAGGATGAGAATACAGTTCAGATGTGACACGCTGATCTCAACCCGAGTGGTTGTTTGTTATTGGACTTCTGTGCTAGACATGGGCTGTCCATAACAAACACCATGCTCGAACATAAGGATGCTCATAAGTGTACATGGTACCAGAGCACCTTA
>CALSBV010009875.1:0-11582 GCA_943590825.1 Bovichtus diacanthus | reverse complement strand
CACACACACACACACACACACACACACACACACACACACACACACACCTGCAGTGACAGTGGAACAGAGCTCCAGATGGACAAAGGAGCACAATAAGAAACAGCCTGAGGAGAGGAGAGGGAAATGAGAGGAGAGAGGGAGATCAAAAGGCAGAGGACAGGAGCAGGAGGAGAGATAAAGAAGCGCCGTCTCTCCTCCAGCTGCTCGCTGCAGTCTCTGTCGCAGCCAGAGGGATCGTGCAGCAATCACAACTGACACAGAGAGCTTTCTATGCAAAAGCTGTCCTTTTGCACTCGGTCTTCCTTTAATACACATACAGACACTTTACGTAGATCTTAACACGGTTGTGTTTAGTCGCATATCGACATTTGGACGCCACAATTACATCGCAGTGATGATAGTTTGTTGAAAAAAGAAATCAACTGAAGTTTGGAAAAAGTCCTACGGTTCATACAAAGTGCCAACAGTACAGTAATCAATAACTGTGATAAGACATCATGGAGACCTAACACTGAGCTCTACTAATGCAGTCTCTGATACCTCTGTAACACACACACACACACACAGTGTTGACAGCAGTACTGATATTTTGTATGTACGTGCGAGAGAGTTTGTTGTTGAAAGAAGTTGTCTGATCCTGACGGACAGCAGGTGAGGTCTGACTTGGGTCTGGCAAAACAATTTGCCTAAAGTGCTATTTGTGCGTGTGCGTGTGTGCGTGTATGGACATGCCCTGATGACTCATATGATACAGATGTTCAATGTGCTGAGGTCACTGAATCATCCTCTCCTTCAGGTGTGTTGGGTGCGTGTGTGTCCATGTTTACATTACAGCTAAATGATAATGGTGATAAAATGACTTGCAACTGCAACAGAGAACATTTTTATTTTAACACCTCATAAGGATTCATTGTATAGGCTTTCAGGTTAAAAAGGAACTCGCCCACTACTGCAGTCTTTGGTTCGATTCCCAGTAGCCTCTATATTGGGGGGGGGGGGGAACGTCTCAGGAATATATTTAGAGCACCATCAACTTTGGTAAGGTAGCTAAGGCTTCTTTTAAGTTGCATATTGTAGTAACTTAAACTGTGATTTTAAATGCTTGACTCGCTCAGTCCTCCTATCCATCGACCATTAACTTAAGACAAACCACGTTTTTTTGAATTATTGCCATTTCACAATGAAACATGCTGAAATTAAATGTCCTCAAGGATTAGCAGCATGGAGATGCATTCATCTGTTAGATGAGGCAGTGACAGCTGATGTGAAGAAATCTGACACTGCATGCCATTAATTACAATTTGGGCTGGCACCCGGGCCGCACCCAGTGGGCCCAGATGTGAAGCCAAGATAACAAGAGTTTTGTGGTCTAAAGGGGCATGCCATTAGACCACATTATCCAGGGTTCAAATATGAACCAGAATGCTTTATCACAAGTCTCGCCCTTTATCTCTTCAGACCTTTCCTGTCTCTCACTCTACACCATCAACTATCTGATAAAGGAAAAGTGCTCCAGATATACAAAAAAAAAAGAGAGAGATTATGAAACTAATTACAGTATAACTACTATCAAAAAAAAGGAGGAGAAACTGTTGTTGTGGTGTTCCTGTTACAGTAGAAAACTGTTGATCTTTCTCGTAACACACTCGCACTCTTTACACAGTTGCCAAAAAAAACAACTCGGAGCCAAGAATGGAGTTATAACACACACACACACTTGAGATCAAAAGGCTTACAACATTGCCACCATGCACATGTAACTATAAGTACACGCACACACGCACACACACACACACACACACACACACACACGCACACACACACACACAAAAATGTAAAGAGTTGTGAGAAAACAGCAGCTCCCAAGTACAACATTAATTTTTCCTGAGAAAGAATGCAAGCAATGAAAAGGAAAATATACAAAGAAGGCACTTGAACGCTGCAGAGGGGAGGGATTAGAAAGTTATGCAACACAGAAAGAGAGACAGAGAACAAGAAAAGAAAAGCAAGATGTAAGGCAAGAGACCGGGATGGAAAGTGAGAGACGCGGAGGAGTGTGGGGAAAAGTGAGAAATACAGGAGGCAGTGTGAAAGACACAGAAAGAAGTTGTTTAACCCACAAGGACCAGGATACGTCAAGTGTAAAGTCAAATAATTATCTTTGAGAAAAAGAGAGTCAACAATGCCAATATTGCAGAAATTGATGTAAAGACAAAACAAGTACAGGAAATAGGCAATTATGTAAAAAAAAAGAACAGGACGTCCTCTTTAGTATAGAGCTGCAACAATTAGTTGACTAATTGATTAGACGATTGACAGAAAAATATTTGGCCATCTATGTTGATAATTTTCCATGCAAAAATAGCAGAAAATGCTGTTTTAAGCCTCTCAAATATGGATATTTCCTACTTCTCGGTTTTATATAATATTAAACTGAATATCTTTTGATTTCGCACTGACAAAACAAGACATTTAAAGACAACACCTTGGACTTTGAGAACCTACGATGGACATTTTTTACTATTTTCGGACATTTTTATAGACAAAACGATACATTTGCAAAATAATCGGCAGATTAATCAACAATGAAAATAATCCATAACCACATCTACTTCCAAACTGCTGTATGACAAAACTGGAACAGGCATGCCAACTATGTACAAACCTCCATAACTGCTTCTGAGTAGTCAGTTCTGGGGGCCGTCACTTGTTCTCAGCTAACAGGTGTGTCTGTCTCTTTCCTTCCATTTCTTCCCATCCCTTCCTTCCATTCAACCATCTGCACTTCCACCTCGTCTCCACCCTTCCCTCCTCACGGTCTCCTCTCTACACTTCTCAAAATACTTTTTCTGTTTCCTCTCCTTGTCGCGCTCACGCCAAGTCTCTCCCTGTTTCAGTCTTTGAATGGTCAGACTTTATGCTCTAGAGGTTTAAGATTTGGGGAGACAAAATAGAGACAGAGGACATGCACTTACTGTCCCTCATGGGGTCATAAACCTAGTGCACGCACGCACTCCATTGGCTACAAAGCAGTGAAGCACAGTCATGACCACTCAGCATCTGGTGATGTTATTCCATAGTTTCATTTTATTGATATTTGCAAATATATTTTTTGTCTCCCTTATCACTAATATAATATCACTGTACTATAAGTCTGAAATGTCACTGTGTTATTAAATGGAGGTGCACATATAAATCCTATTTTTAAGGGATATTTCTTTTTAAGAGAATCTTTGGATCCTGACAAAGCCAAAAATAATTTGTTGACGAATTGACAACTCGTGCAAGAGCTGCTGATGCTGCTTCTATTAAAACATATATAAAAAGCTTGATTTGATGTTAGTTTTCTATTTTTTAATGACATAACACTGTTCCCAACATTTCCTTCAAATCGCTCTTTAAGTAGATTTTAATTTAAACATTGTTTCCTCACTCTACGACAATGTCACACCAATCATTTTTTTCCTGCTTGTTCCAGGACTCTTTGCAGCTCCATCATTTTTTCTAAATTTAAACAAAAGACGACAGTTTCTTGTGCATAATAACAAACACATTTCTCCACAATTTGGCACAAAATATATTATGTTGGGAAACCATATGCCATAATGGTTAAGCAGTAAATAAAAATAATATCATACAACTCAGTAACCTTAAAATGAAAGATAATATTACTGCTTTAAAAAGGCAAAGTCTTATCCAGATAACTTTTATCCTCATGTAACTTCGATCAGTTTGAGAGGACTTGAAATGTCTCTGTTGTATAGAATAATACACTGAATATCTTTGGGTTTTGGACTGACAGAACAAGACAATTAAATAAAATCACCTTGGACTTTGAGAAACTGGGGTGGACTATTTTCTGACATTTTATAGACCAAACGATTAATCTAGAAAATAATAAGCAAATTAATCGATAATGAAAATAATCGTTAGTTGGAGCCCTAATACTATATAAATATTTCTCTGTAGTTTCATACAGTAGCACTGCTTTAATGTAATATGATTTCACTTTTGTTATACAAAATGAATGAAAGTAAAATAGTATGCTCTCTAGAAAATCCCAAAGGCTGGGCTTAGGTCAAACCCACCGAGCTGATAAGATATGTGGTAGATTTCACAAACGTGCATCGGGATGTAGGGTGAACGAAGACTGCATTTCGCTTTGTTTCCTGCCCCCAGGTGCACTGTAGAGCTGGATTATACAGTACAACGCTTCTCTAACAACCCACTCATTATGTGCACACACTGACTCAGCCTGCCACAGCACCAGCAGTGCGTGAACACACACACGCACGCACGCACACACACACGTAAACTCCCACACATGATTATAAGCTCTTGCCAGAAAACTCACACGCACAAGTGAACATAGACACACACCGTACTTTACAGACTGTAAAAGGGTATGAGATCACATTGCACTAAGCGATTATTTACACCCACATTAGACGAGCTAGAGACGGTGGTTATTTAATCTAAAGTGATATGAATGAAGCGAAGCTCTGTGTGTGCATGCAATGATAACTTTAGTTTGCGTGTGTGCGGGTGCATGTCAGTGCACAGATGTGTCCTCATGTACTCAGATGATGTACAAAAGTGAGCAGGCATGTTGTAAACTACTAAAAGAAGTGTAACGTAATTAACTATAGCTACATTTAACTCAGATTACAAGTCGGATCAGTTTTAAAAAGAAATTAAGAACAGCAATTATTAAGAGAAATCAGTTTCGGCTGCATATGATACTCTGTATGTGAAGGTTGATTATATTTGTGGTAATAACGTAGGTAATGTTTAACTGTACACTAGTAGTATTGTACAGTTACTGTACTTTTATACAGCCTACCTATTTTATGATATCTATTATTTTCATTTAATCATGTACTTTTGAGGTGACATCTACCTACTTACTTTACTATGTCTTGTCTTTTGTGTTGACCCCAACTAAAATAGTTGTTACTGCGGTAATAATGGAGATCCTAAATAAAGTAAAGTAAATGAAAGTAAAGTAACGTAAAGTAAAGGTGTGTACATGTGTGTCTGTGTCCATTAGATTGACAGCAACACTAATCCGGATGGTCGTCCTGATGAGGATTTACTTGCATAATCCCTGGCCCTGAATCCATGAGTAACTCAGACCTGAAGTGTGTTTTCTTAAAAGTGACGCCAATAATGGCGACATTTACCACATGATGACGTCCGTTACTCTCTACTCATACTAACCATACAGCCACAACTCGCTCTGCAGATTACAGGGTGAGAGACCAACGTCTTCACAGAACAACATCAGTCGTTTGGAGATATACTATATAACATTAATGACGCTTCAGAATGTAAGAGCCATTATAACACTCTCCACTCACCGCCTGGTTCCTGTCGGGCAGCCGGTAGTTGTGGTTCTGCAGCAGCCGACAGCCGTCCTTGGCCAGCCGCTGAACGGCCTCCAGCCCCAGCCGGCTGGTCAGCTCCTCGCGGCCGCACACGGTCCCCATTCCTCCACTGCCGCCGCCGTTGCCACCGCCATCCCGCAGCGCACACACCCCGCCCAGCTGCAACACAGGTGGCATGAACACATATCTCAACCCGCAGTCCCAAGACATGCTTGAGACGGTCAAACAATGTTTGTAGGATGGAGGTCAAGAAGGTTCCGTGTTTTTGTCCAAGGGAGACTGAAAGAAATTTGGGAATTATCCACATGACATGCAATGACACATTTTCAGTTGTCCCTTTATGCCCATGTGAAGAGATGAAGTGGTAATCCAGAAGCTGTCTTGTTCTCCCTCTAATTCTTCCTAGTCGCTTTTTCTTTCTATCTATTAAAGTCTGTAATTCCCTTTATCTGTTGCACTTCTCTCTTTGTCTCAGTCTCACTGCTCTGTGTCAGAGGATCTGGTGGAGAAAGAGTGAGTGTGTGTGATTAGTAGTACAAGTGGGCGGGAGTGTAAGTCTGAGTGGGAAGAGTGTGTAATGGGGTGTGTGCGTGTGTGTGTGAGAGTGTGTCTGTGTGTTGATGTCTGTCTGTCTCCTCCTGTGTATAGTTTGGACTTAAAAATGTGTTAACCATCCTGGCAGTCCAACCGATGTAGATAGAAAGTGTGTAAATGTTAATATCTAACAGTGAGTCTTTAAAAAGAGAAAGAGACACTTAAAGCAGCAGACTCTAAGACATAAAGACATTAAGAGAAAAAAGGCAATAAACTAATGGTTTGGTCCTCAGATAGACCTGCCGACTGAAAAAATTATTGTTTGTGTGTGTTGTGTGTGCGTGTGCTGCTAGAATGATGGTTATCACCAGTTGCGGCCATGGCTGGTCTGTTTATTTTCACTGGAAGAGGGAAAGAGAGGGGTATTTCATTTGGCTCAGAGTTGGTTAACCCTCTCTGTGAGCTCAACTATCCCACAGTGCCATGCTCTCGCAGAGGGCAACACACACACAAACACACAGGCGCATGATAGCCTACTCCCACGCTTCATTTTGTTTACTAGGAAAACTCCCCCCCGGTGACAACTCTTATCGGCTAGAATAGCCACGTAAACACATACAGACATTAGAATCAGAGCCACAGCCCCCTGTCCCTCGCTGCTTCCTGTTAACCTGTTGTCAACTTCCTGCCCTAGACACAGACCACACCAAGATAAACCGGTCTCTGTGTGTGTGTGTGTGTGTGTGTTAGTATTGTGTGGCTGTCTCCGTCTATCTCCTTTCCTCTCCCATTGTATCATTTTTCTTTGGTCTCTTGTGTTGTTCAAGACAAGCTGCAACTTTCAGTAGGCTGAAGGATAACTGAAAGCAAAGTAGTAGCAGTAGTGTGTGGTTTATTGTCCTCCTTCTCATTATGTCAAATAAACGAAACAAATACTCATGTTACCGCTACAATCTGCAGTGGTTCCCAAACCCCTCAGAAGGAGGAATCTTATGGGCTGAAAGGTTAAGGAAAAAATATCTAATTAGGATTATTTTTCTCTCACGATATTGGAGGGAATGATCATTTTCGCTTCCCTATTCTGATTTTGATTGAAATATATATTAAAATGACCATGGTGGGATTTTCTTGCGAGAATCTGTTGTTTTCTTAAGACTATTATAAAAAATAAATTTAAAAATGTGTGATTTGGATATTGCACTTGTCCATATTGCTATTTCGATGAAGTTCTGATTAGTTGTTCAGCCCTAATGTCCACCGAATCAGGCTGCTGTAGTAATTTCCTCTTTTCTCCCCTCGGCTATTTTTACACACCAGTTCCATATTTTCTGGAGCAGCTTGTCTCTGAGGTGTGACATTCACTTGTAGATGTATATAAATGCCTATATGTATTGGCAATTGATAAAGAACTAAATTGTAATCATGTATTTAATTTGTTGTGGATGTGTCTTAACACGTATACAGCAAAACTACTGTTTTGTATTTGTAGTATGTGAGAGAGAGAGAGAGAGAGAGACAGAGAGAGAGACAGAGATAGAGATTGAGTCAGCTGAATTCACAATACAGTTGTTCTCATTTATGTCATTTTCGAGTATGTAATTTGGTCTCGACTCATAAATAACCAACTATGTAAACCAGAAGTTATTCCCAAGCTGCTGAAGTACAGACAAAATCACTCCATCCCTTACATCGACAAAATAAACGTACAGGTTCAGGACAGCAGCTGTGCTGTGACATCGCCTGTATTTATATTCGAAAGGAGTGATCGTCGTTCAAGTACAGCCACAAAGCATCTGTCACCACATCTAAATAAGCTGCAAATGTATTTTAATATACTTGTAAAACATGAAACACATGTAAGCTAAATGACTCTCAACTATATTGCAGATGTGGCTGAAGAACAGACGCTCCGCTTCTGAAACCTTGTATTACTGGATATTGAAACGCCAGCAGCATTGTGACTATCTCTCGCGCAACTCGGCTGCTATCCAGCTGGATGCTGTGGTCGTAACGGGAAAGAGGTCATGCAATGTTTATATACTTTATAATATAAAATATATAATACAGTTGCAACACTTCTGGCCTTTAATATCATTTGAATATTTTAAAATGGGAGTGGAAAATCACTCTAAAGTTGATGAGGGGGCTGCAACAAGCCATTCCTTTCCCTTTTCACAAGCCAAAAACATGTGAACCACTGATTAGGCTTGCCGCGGTAGTCGGTGTTACATGGCGTTCGGGCATACATCGAGTTACCCAACTTACCCAAAACTCCTAATATTCTTTTGCTTCTTTTGTTTTTTACAGAAATAAACCCATTTAGCACTTCGGGTGTCAAGAACAAAGTAAGCGCCCTACAGATATTGAGTGTCTTGAATGTTATCGACGAATATCTTTTCTTGTAAAACATCATGTGTAAATCGGTAACGCTGGTGTTGTCACAACTTAATTAAGCAGTAATTTCTTTCTTCACCGTGGCATCCCTACCACTGATCTACAGTACTGTATATGCAACTGTGTTTTAAAAGATTCTCTTTTTTTCTGTTCTCTCATCTCTGGTGTAATCTGATAATAAATAATTGATGAAGAAAAAGAGGTTTCTAGTGTAAAGAGATGGCAAAAGAAAGCAAACATGCCTTTCTCTGCACTCTGTTCTGACCCCATTTTCTAGGTTCAGCCACTTCATGGAGGCACACGCATGCACACTCGACACACAACTCTTTAAACGAGAGCAGGATAGTCAAAACAAGACGATCTTTTATTATGGATGTCCCAAGCCGATCTGTGTTGGAGATGATCGAGTTATATTTTAATTTGCTAGTATTGGTCATATTGGGCCTGGTCAATTTCAAGTCTTATGTTTTTGGCAATCTGGTTACAACAGCTGTCAAAAAGCTTTACTGTGGCATATAAAAACACTGAAAACTCTCCCAAATGCAGAGTACTGCAATGAGCAAGTTAACTGTGGAGCAGCATGAACAAATAAATAGCATCGCGCTTTATCAAATAATGATATTCACATGCGCTTTCAGCCACACGGGTTGAAACAATAGCCGCTTTGCATGTATTTCAGCAACGTTTTATGTACCAAACCTCTATGCTGCGTATGAGGAGAGGTCGTCTTCCTGGCTTAACAATTCAAAACATTATTGTCTCCACTGATATTATATCTAAACTATAAACCGATAATACTTTCCCAATGCAGAGATATCATGAATGTTTCTCTGCTAAATTGGATTTGCTTTACTGACTCTATTGAAGGCCCACTTTAAACCGATTGTGCACTGTCCAGATTACCCAGGAAAATATTGGATTGAAAATTAATTAGGATTAGGATTGGGGACAACATAAAAAGAACATGATAGGGGCATTATTTAGTAAGTAGGAGTGTGTGTGTGTGTGTGTGTGTGTGTGTGTGTGTGTGTGTGTGTGTGTATTACCGGGCTGCTCTCCTCGCTGGGTGTGCGAGGCTCCTGTTGGCTCGTCTCTGTCGTTTCAGAGTCCTGCTCTGATACTGCAACCAGCCACAAGCAGAATCAAGTTATTTATGAAAGATCTTCACGCTCATTATGTAACATTGTCTTTGTCATTTCATGTCCTCATGATGCAGTCGGCAATGAGAGCGCGCGCACACTATGGCTATGTTTTTGTGATTTATGTTCTTTAAATTGTAATCCATCTATTTTACCATCTATCCACCCATGTATCTTTCTTTCTCGAGCTAAATGTGTACTTACAAGCCTTGCGAGTCTTTCGGGCGAGAGCAGCCGCCAATTCACTTTGTACCTGTTGGAGAAAAGGCATCAAAACAAGACAATATGCCAAAAAAATTAATTAAATACAATCGATTAAAACACACGATAATGAAGCAGCAATACGATGCTCTATCAACCTATCTTCAGACACACACTGACCGTAGAAGTGAGCCGCTCCAGAGCTTTCATCTGGAGAATCTCACTGCAGATGTCCCTGTTGCCTTCAGAGTCCTCCTCTGACCTTGGATAGACACAAACACACACACAGCTTTACTTACAACTGACATGTGCAGTATTCTGATCAAACACTCTCCAGAGAAATAAGTTTTCTGAAGGGCATTGATCTACGCTGCCCCCTGGTAAACCTAGAGAAGAACTACAGCCTACAAACACATCTACCTCTCAGCTGGATGTTCTTACCTGGGGACCAATAAACATAGAGCAGGTGAGTATATTTTCTGTGTGAATATTTTTCTATTTGGCAGAGTGTTATCTGACCGTTTTATTTTCCCTCCCATCTGTCTTTCCATTTCTTCACTGCTTGCATGTCTCTGTGTAGAGCATCTTTCTCTGCACCCCCATCGCTCCTTCATGTGGTTTCATTTTTTAAAAAAAGCTTGCAGACACACCCTTCTATTGATGTTACAGAGGCTGCGTGTGTGTGTGCGCGTGTGTGTGTGTGTGCGTGTGTGTGTGTGTGTTCAGAAAATGTATATACTAGATGTGTAAATTGTGTTGAGGATTTCTTTTTTTTTTTTTCCATCTGTGAATACATTTGTACCGACTGAAAACATTACTGTGTGTGTGTGTGTGTGTGTGTGTGTGTGTGTGTGTGTGTGTGTGTGTGTGTGTGTGTGTGTGCGCTGTATAAACAGGTGGTTGTTTTGGGGTAAACTCGGTGTTATTCCCACAGCAATAATACGAGGTTGTAGAGTTTGTCTTTAACTGCAGCAGACTGCACCCCAGGGCCCCTCAATCTAATATGTTCTCTTACAAAACCACTGTTTGAATTGGTCTCCCACACACTGCCTCACCCCCGCACTACACATACATACGCACACTCGCACGCACACACACACATACACACCGATTTGCATACAATTTGGATTTTATCAACCGATCCCAGTGGCACTAGAAATAGTTGTGAAGGAAAGAAGATGAAGCACTGTGTGACTGTGTGTACACTGTAATCTGATAAGGGAATGATAGAGGCAGAAGTGGGGGGGATGGTGATGTAGCCCACAGCCTGACACTTCAGCTATCGGCTCTGACACAGACAGAGAGAGACGCAGGCAGGTAGACCAACAGATGCCTTGAAGGATTGTGGAAATCTCATATTTTTACTGTCACAATAAAAGCGGTTTTCTGCTTGTGCTTTCCTTTCAGTATCTATGGTGAAAATGACTCCACTCTCCTTTAAAATAGTTGTAATCTCACAGAGCTGCATGAACAAAAGCAAATCATCAAGTTGTCAATGCAGTTTAATGCTGGGGATTTTTCTTTTGTAACAGTGGATCATGAGATGTACAAATTCTATTCTGAGTCATCATGCTAAATCTATTCTCATCATGGAGGGTCATTAGTTTCTTTTAGCCGCAGTTCATTTGGCAATTTGGTGACTCACCATGAGCCTGAATGTATCCGAGCTGTGAGACAGGCACAGTGGGAGGTGTGTCACCAATCATTAAGCAGCGCACAACAGTATTGATAGAGGATTAACATGATTGCTGCTTGCAATGGCTCCCTTTTCATTCAAAGACAAAAGATGTATTCATGCTCTGTGATTTACCACAATAGACACAAATTTAAAGCTTAACAATTATTTTTACTCAACTCAACTCAACACTATTTTTGATATAGTCAGTCTAAATGAATCCACTCCACCTAGTCATATAAATACTCACGT
>CALSBV010009874.1:6104-20778 GCA_943590825.1 Bovichtus diacanthus | reverse complement strand
TCCCTCCTTCTCCATCCACCCCTCTCTCATCTCTCTGACCTCCCTTGTGCATGTGTATCTGTCCAGGTGAAAACAGCTGTGAAGGGGTTAATGACGACGGAGAGGGAACGGGTGGGTAACTAACTTTTTCATCCAGCAGCCAGAGTACCGAGCGCGGGACACAACTATTTTTAGCTTTTCTTTGTCCGGCGTCCCGGCCGCTGGTGGATTTATAAACAGTTTATTTGCCCAACAGGAAATGACATCATTAGATGGAAACAAACAGTCCCAACTTATTCAAGCCACATATTGTGATGACCACTGTCATGTGTTCACTCAGGAATCACCTTGGTTGCTTTCAAATTGCCTTTATGTCATTAACTCTTTGTGATTAATAAAGCAAGTCAGAAATATATTTTGTTAGTTATAATTCAATAAAACTCAACTTTATCTTATAAATCTTAATATCGTGGAGAAATCTCATTAAGAATGACCAGTAAAGATTCTGCTCTGGATCTGATTTGAAAGCCATTTAAATACAGCAGATGCACTTCCAGTGAAAACGCGGTGAACGTTCCTCAAAAAAAAAAAAAAGTGTCCGAATACACCAACTTTTAAGAAACATGCGATTGTGTGCCGCACTTACTCTCCTCTTCCTCCGATCAAAGCTGCTGAAACCTGCCGCATGTTTTCAAGCCTTGCCTCTGCTAAGTGCTTTTAATAACCAGTGAGGGGTTTGGGGGGAGGGGGGGGGGCTGTATGTGTATATATATATATATATATATATATATGGAAATAATAAAACTGATTCCCAAACACAAAATTGAATGTATAGCTTTTAACTTTTCTAATTGTTCAGTCATCATCCTTTAATTTTGGGAACTGCCCTTCATTGTGATGAATTTTGCTACTAACGACATTCGACCCACAACACGCATAATAAATAACAATAATTCCCATGATTCAACTCAGATTAACCTACATGATGTCTTACACTTGGCATGAATGGAGGCGACAGGCAATCAACAGACATTCAGAAGAATTTATTGGCTGTTTCAAAAAATGATGACGCGAGTTAAGGAAATATTGTGTATCGTATTGTCATTACTGCTAAACGTGTACAATTTAATGCCGTTTTGCTAGCTCTCAGTAGCTTAGATATAGCATGTGTATAGCACTTCTGGTAGGATTTAGTGAGAGAAGTGTGTAGTTATCTCTTATATGGGAGGAATAAGTAGTCCTATTGTTTGACTGTGTGATTGCTAACCTATATGTGACTGCTACCAGGCCAAGTGCTACCTTGCAGCATACCTGGTGAGGAAGGAAACCCCGGTGTCCCCGGAGTACCCGGACAACCAGGTACGATTGAACAAAGAGCTTTTTCTTCTTTTTTTTACACAGTTTGCATTTCTTCGATGTGATGCGCTCATTGATTCTGGCCGTTGTCTCATTCACTGGATATATGTCACTGTGCTTAAAATGTTCAAATGTTGTTTTTTTTCTTCAGCTGGAGCACACTATTCAGCTTTAATAAAAAAATAAAAAAAATGTAAACTTTTTTTTTTTTAGTCAAAATGCAAGGTTTGCTTTAATTTATTACTTTCTAATGATAAAATGAGATGTTTTATAGACGTCACTTTGTTTCAGGCTGTCACTCTTCATGCTAACTACACGGTTCTTCTTCTACAAACAAACCAGCAACAAAGAAATGCATAACTTCCTGTGGACCAGAGGAATTTTAGAGAAACAAATATAAAAGCTTTTATGAACTAGATTCACTGTTGTGTGGCAGAGCGAAGGAGACATTAATCTACTTAATATGACAAAAAAAAAAGTCGTATGTCGTAAAAATGCCATTATAACAAAATGAATGATAACCTGATGATACATATCTGCACCTGCCAGGTCCTAAAGGTCAGCCAGGTTTCCCAGGAGGCACTGGACGTCCAGGGTTTGACGGTACCAAAGGAGAGAGAGGAGACCCCGGTTATGGAGGACAATCTGGACCACAAGGTAAACCTGCGTGGTGGCCTGTCCCGTGTTGTCGGGGCCAAAACTTAATCGGCTTGTCAAAGAAAGTGATTCTGACTTCATTGTATGCGGACCTCCCCTCCCCCATGCAGGTTTCCCTGGACCTAGAGGGGATTCTGGACTTCCAGGTTCTCCGGGACAGAGTTATGACGGAGGCAGGGGGAAGGATGGTGTTCCAGGGCGTCCTGGAGGCAAGGGCCAGCCTGGAGAGGTACTGGGAGCCACGCCCGGTAGCCCAGGACAGGACGGTTTACCAGGAATCTTTGGAGACAAGGGCCAGCCCGGGACGCCAGGAGGACCTGGATCACCTGGTGGGTCTAAGGCGGAGAGACGGTCAGGAAGGAAGTGTGGTCACGGACGAGACGCTCTCGCTCTCTCATTAGCGGGTGTAGTTCAGTAGAAAGAAAATAGTTCCCACGTGAAGCCGCTTTTTAGCTAGGTGTACCTAATACATTTGGAAACTCCGTGTTAGTGCGAGTTGCAGAAATATGTGTAACTTTCTGCTCTGTCAGGCGGCGACGGACGTTACGGTGTCCCTGGACTGAAGGGAGAGCGCGGAGTTGACGGTCTTCCTGGTATTCCCGGCCTTATCGGAGTACCAGGCAGTCGTACTTATGAGACTCCCGGTCGGCCTGGAGGTCCTGGCGCCAGCGGACTGAGCGGATCACCAGGTGAGGGAAAAAGATTCAGCAACCTTCTCCCTGTTTCTCCAGACTTCTGTTTAATACTGCGGGAATTTAGATTTTTTTTATTCCAGACTCGAATGTGTGCGTCTAAAAAGAGTTTGTAATTCATAGTAAAAGAAGAAAACTATTTAGTTTGATCTTGGCTGATGTCTTTCACTCCTCATCCCTTCACTTTGACCAGTGTTGGCTCATTCCTCCCCTTTTTTTTCACTTTCACAATCCTGCATTTTTACGAATCAGACACCACAGTTGCCTGTTTTGTTCCTGTTGTTTATTTGAACTCTGCATCACCCAAAAGAATGTCTTCTTCTCCTGTTTTGTATTTCTCTGTGTCCTGTGTTTCCTCCTTTCTTCCCTCCTTCCTACACACCACCACCATTATCTCCATCCATCCTCTCATCCCTCCATCCTTTTCTTGGTGTTGGGTCATTCGCTATAGGCTGCCAAGGTGAGACACCCCCACCCCCTCTCCCCACATCCATCCTTTGCTTCCATCCGTCCCTCTTCTTGCTCTTCATGCCTTAGACCACAAACGCTTTAACTGCGATGCTCTCCATTTCTCATCTGCACAGCAGGAAAATGTCCATCTCCATAATGTGATTCATGTTTCCAGTCAGTGGGGTGTGATAGTATTCTTCTCAAAACAAAATGAAGGAAAAACGCCAACGATTTTTTTTTTCTTCATGAAGATGAAAAGTAAAAATCTGTCATTTTGTATTTCTGGAATGAAGTGACTCCTATTATTACCTGGAGGCCAGCAGAGTTACATTCCTTTAAGGACCATACACTTGCATATTTTACTGTATGTACAAGTAGGAACCCCGACTTTCGGAGCCATTATTGTACTTTTTCTCGTAGGATGTCGTACATGTTCGAGTTCCAAGTAGCACTACAGCTTTGATTTTCAACAACTTAGTATTTTAGTGTAATGTCCTTTGGCAGCCGACTCTTAAACCTTGGAAATAATTTGAAGCTTGCAGCTGCATGACACGTGCACAACAACATATCCTCATTTCTTAGAGATCCAACAATGTTGTTTCCTCCTCTACCGTAAGTAAACTGACTGTAAACGCAGCAGAATGTATGCTGTATCCTTGTCGTGGATTGGAGTTTGTAAATATTTATTTATGTGCTGAAATGACACCTGATGGAATTGAACGCATCACACCCGCCTGCAGGACGGTGGGTTAAACAAAATGATCATTTCTCAACTCGGCTAATGGTCAGAACATTGGCTTAAGATGGACATTTTTGGCTGTGACGGATTCAGAAACAGAAAGTTCTCAAGAAATGCGACTGCTGATGTTTGATTGTATTTTTGCAGCCGGTACTAACCCTCGTAGTAAAAGTACATCTGTACTAGATGTGTTTATTGCATTCATTGCAATAGGCTTGTGTGACAACTAAAGTTTTGGGCTCACTTGCTATTTAACAATGTCGCCGCTTCACTTTAGAGGCATTTTCTACACTCTCAAAAAAAGAACTTTGAAATTTCAACTCATCTCTGCTTTGTCCCTGATTTGTGTGCGGACAGACACGTTTCATCGTAGCTGCTTGGATGTGTTGAAAACGGGTTCTCTTTTTAAGAATGTCAGCAGTAGTCATAGTATGCTGTAGGACAAACAAACTTTAGGCGGCTGAACTTCGCTAATTCAGTCTGGAATTGCACTTGAGTTTCTGATATATTTGAAGATAATATTTCAGTATAATTACAGATTTGATCCGGCAGTTGTTAAAACCTTTTAAACCCCAGCATATGTATCTGAAACGAGCCGCAGCGTGCTCGCTTGTTCAATAACAATCTAAGTGCAATTGCAGCCTAACCAATGCAATGAAACGCGTGTGTTTACATTGTTGTGTGTATTCAGAATAGAAATTATTTATTTATTACTTAACAGCTGTTGTGTTGGAGGTAAGTTCATTTAGTATAAAAAGAAAGGTAAGTTTCTCTTTGTTAGTATTTGTTGAGAGTTTTTTCTTACTCTTGTGTCCGAATAATACTTTTTTTTTTTTTTTTTATTCACATTAGCATCTAGAAATGCGTTTTTATAGATAGATATAAAGATTCTTGCCTATTTTTCCTTTTGTAATGTAGATTACGACCAGTGTCTGACTAAATCTCTCCCCGTCTTTCTTCCGCCTGTCTCGCCCTCCATTATTTGTCCCGCCATCGTCCGTCCACCATCAGGTTTCCCCGGTCGGAAGGGAGAAAGAGGAGACCCGGGCTTCCCAGGGCCTGCTGGAATGAAGGGAACCCCGGGACTGCCCGGCACCTCTGGATCACCAGGACCCAGGGGACCCCCCGGACCTCCGGGACCTGGAACGAGAGACGGAATCCCGGGGAGCCCAGGAAGGAAGGGTAGGCTGGAGTTACTGTTGATCACAGTGGATGTGCTTCCTGACTAACACCTAATTACACTGGGTTTGTAAAAATGACCAAAAATAACATTTGGTTATTTCTTCTAAAAAAACACAGCTTCAAAGTATTGACACCGTGTCCTAACTGAATGTGACGTGAGTGAGCGCCAGCAAAATCAATTGGATTACATTGTTCTATTGTTTTTAGCTGAACTGTTGTCAGACGGTCATAGAGTCCAAACGTAGGAAAACACCGAGTATCCTCCATCTTAGCGGTGACGTTCACGTGACGTAACAGAAGTGAATATTCAAAAGATTTAACGTGGACAGAGAGTGTCCGACGTTCATCTTTTGACAGCCAGACATTTGTTGACAGCCCTGCCTTACAGTGACAACAACGTTTTGATTCTCTCCGTCTTTCCACAGGTGAGATAGGTTTCCTAGGACTGATGGGCTTCCCTGGACTACCAGGTCGTCCCGGATCCCCAGGGTTTCCTGGAGGGAAAGGACAGCCTGGAGTGTCCGGAAGGGACGGACTCCCCGGCGGCCCTGGATACTTCGGACAGAAAGGTAGAGTGTGCTGGGCTGCGATTACAGGGTGGCAGTGTCACAACAGGCCAATGGCAGCGGAGAAGAGCGACCTACAGTCACGCTAACATTCATGTGTTTTTACTTCTGCAGGTGAGAGAGGATACCCCGGGCCCCCCGGCGTGCCTTCTTTTCGATCAGACCTTGTGGAGAGAGGAGAACCCGGATATAGCGGAGGCAGCGGCCTTCCTGGTTTCCCCGGACCCAGAGGTAGTCCTACTTCCTGTTTATCTTTTTATTGACATCTGAGACACAGACTGCAGTAGCCGATTTGATGCCATGATTTGAAATAGCGCTTTTTTTTTCTCTCTCAGTCCTGCATTTCTGTTATTCACATTGCGGGTCATTTTCTGATGAGCTGAGTGGGAGTTGTCCTCCATGGCGCACCTGTAACCCCCCCCTCTGTGTCCGGTTGTAGGTGACAAGGGTCTGCCAGGTCTGCCTGGTCGTCAAGGTCTGCCTGGACTTCCTGGTTACGCTGAGCAGAGTAAAGGACAGCCGGGACAACCTGGGTATCCCGGGCAACCAGGAGGTCCTGGCTTCCCCGGACCGAAGGGAGAGTCTGGAATCATGGGCTTCCCCGGCATGTCTGGACCGAGGGTAAGAAAACACACGCACTGACAAACACAAACAAGTTCAGCCAGTGAGACTCACTGACGGCTTCTTTCAGGGTGATGACGGTGGACCTGGTTTCCCTGGCAACCCTGGAGAATTTGGTCGGCCCGGTGGCAAAGGTGAGCGTAAACATCAGGACCATGCACACCAACGAACATCCACCACGTGTATTTAGGAATGCATGACTCCATCCTTTGTTCCTCAGGTGGTCCCGGAGAAAGCTACGGTTATCCTGGAGGTGCAGGATCTAAAGGCCTGCCGGGAGATCCAGGCTACCCAGGTAAGACTCGCCATCTTTACCACTATCTAAATATAATTGTGTTTCCTCTGTAATGACCAGCAGTAGCTCCTTTAAACTGCCTTTAACTTAACCCATTCATTGTTTGTCTTCAGGTGGCCGTTCCAATGACGGTGCACCCGGTGACAACGGCTTTCCAGGAAGTCCAGGTTTCCCTGGAGGAAAGGGAAGTCCTGGTGATGGAGGGCGGCCTGGAATAATGGGTGAGACAAACAGATACCATATTGGTTTCAAGACACCAGGGAGTCGCATTCAGAGGAAGCCACAGTCAGATAGTAACATATTTGCCTCGTCCCTTCTGCAGGCTCCCCTGGTTTCCCCGGGCCGAAGGGCCAGTCCGGCTATCCAGGAAGAAGAGGAGCAGATGGCTCTCCTGGTCTGCCTGCAGGTCCTGGAGGTCCTGGAGCCAAAGGTGAGAGAAATCATTTCTTTCCTATCGGGCTGTGCCGAATAGTTTGAGGCTTCATTCATAAAGTTTACATTCAAATTCTGAACCAACATTCAAAATGCTGCGCAGCATTTAATTTTACATTTTTTACACGTCCATTCATTCTGTTTAAAGCAGGTATTTCTGCACAGCTGTAGATAAATATTATTAGTATTATACTATTAGTAGAATTTGATTCCAGTGGTGGCTGCAAAGTCCAAAAGTCAACATTTATTGAAAAAAAGAAAGATGTAATAATTTCCAAAATCCACAACATGTTTTTTATCCAACCAAATATTCTGCCGCAATCCATATTTGTTCAAAAACAACTTTTTCACTACGGTCAAAAAACAGCTTGCTCTCCTGTTCTCCGCACGCAAAGGCCGTCACGCCATGCTGCACCTGTATTAACAAACCTCCACTTTCTTATGTTTACGCAGGTTTGCTCGGATCCCCTGGTTTGGATGGACTTAATGGCCTTGGTGGACCTAAAGGCCTCCCTGGAACCCCAGGCAAGGACCTCATAACACCACAGCTATGCCTCTCATGGTGTCGCCAGTCTATTTGAAACAGCGAAGGAGTCCGAGTAGAGTTTCATTTCAAACAGAGCTGATGGACATACAATGATCCCGTGATTAGCTGGTCAACTTTCTTTTTTGAGTCTCAAAGAATATGTTATCTAGTAGATTTCCCACATCCACTCAGTCCATATATTATATGTTGGGGCTCAGGTTTAAAACGCTTCATTGTGATGCATTTAATTGCTCATGTTATGAACAAACACATCTTCCCAAAATGTTCTTAAATGTCGCCTTTAACTGACGTATAACGTGTTATTACAATAACGTGTTTTGTCCTCGACACGTAAAACTTGTGATCTTCAATTTGTCTTTTTTAATAATTTTCAGATTATATAAACATAATTTAACCATGACCATTCATTTGGAGGTGAACTGCTGTTGAACGTTTTGTTGTATTTGTATCCAGGTGGGAATGCAGGAGGTCGCCCAGGGGCCTCTGGTATTCCAGGGTCGAAGGGAGAGAGAGGCGTCTCCTACCCAGGAGGTCCAGGCTACCCCGGGCCGAAGGGAGAGAGAGGAGATTCAGGTGAGAGACACTTTAAGGGAATTCAAAAATGCTGATTGAGTATAAATGAAATAATATAATATCAAAATCATGACTGTGGTTTGTTTTGTGTGTGTGTGTGTGTGTCAGGTGGTCCTGGACGCACAGGGTTCCCCGGTCTGCCCGGACCTCCTGGTCCGACTCTGGGGTCGGATATTCCCGGACCCTTGGGAGACCCCGGCCTCCCTGGACTGGATGGAGAGTATGGTAAATAACTTTCCTCAGTCCCATTTCCTTTCCAACCCTTTACTTTCTTCTCTCTCTATTTCGGTCCTGTTGTTTCCTTTCTTTTGATTTACTTCCTTTCTCTCAACCCAACTTCCTTTTCTGTTTCGTTTCCTCTCTTCCTCACCCTCTCCTCCTCTGTCCTCCAGGTTTCCAAGGTCCCCCAGGTCCTCCCGGGCCGCCTGGTCCAGGCACAGCCCAGGGAGACAGAGGTGACTCTGGGCTCCCGGGCTTCCCTGGCTCCCCCGGCAGGAAAGGAGAATCAGGAATCCCCGGAGGCTCCGGACTCCCCGGCAGCCCCGGATTCAAAGGTGAAGTGGAGCTCTTAACGGGCTTTAAACAACAAATATGAACTTCTTCCTCTGTGTTTAAAGATGAAGTAAAACATTATATTTTTGCTTTTCAGGAGGACGAGGTGAGACTGGTTTCAGCGGAGGTCCTGGTCTCAAGGGTTTCTCCGGTGAGTCCGGTTACTATGGAAACAAAGGAGCCAAAGGATTACAAGGTAGGAGCACATGCATCTCTCCACAGGTAGAAGTGATGGTACAGGAAATGAAAGCAGTTTACTCACCTTCACTTTCACCCTTTACTCACTTTTTTTTTCTGCTCACACTTTCATCCTGTATTTTCCCTCCACCCTCCGCCCGTCCTCCCTCCTTCTCTTTCTCCATCCCTTTCTCTCCAGGGCGTACGGGTCGCAAGGGTAGCCCTGGAGTCACAGTGTCTAAGCCACCGGATAACTTTGAGCTACCCGACGGAGAAATGGGTTATCCCGGTTCGGGCGGAGGCTCCGGTGTGCCCGGAGAACCTGGTCAGCCTGGAACGCCCGGACGTTCAGGTCAGTAGGGAAACACGTTTTCTTTCACGCGATTCTCATACGTTTGTATCTAAATCACATGAAAACAACTTGTGTTTTCGATATTGTTTGGTGGTATTTAAAGGAATAGTTAAATATTTTGTGAAATACCAAAAGTTAGATGAGAAGATGGATTCCACTCTCGTGTCTGTGTGCGAGGCCAGAAGACTTAGCCTAGCTTAGCATAAAGGCTCAAAATGAGGATAAATCTGACTACGAGAAAGTGACAGGTAAGATATAACGTCTTAAATAACGAGCTTTAGAGGTGCTGGTTAGTGGATTTTGTTGCCTTTAAAGAGAGCCAGGCTAGCTGTTTCCCTCTGTTTCCAGTCTTTATGCTAAGCTAAGCTAACCAGCTGGTGGCCGTAGCTTCATATTTACCAGACATACATGATAGTGGTATTGATCTTCTCATCTAACTCTCAGCAAAAGAGCAAATATATGTATTTCCCAAAATGTTGAACTATTCCTTTACTGGCATAGCAAAACTTTTCGAAAGTAAACTGTGTGTTTTTTAACAGTGTGATGAACAACCAAATGTTTTCCCAAAAACACAAGTTACATGTAGCCCTATGTGAGATATAATATGTGTATAAAGGTTGCAGTGAAGTAAAGTACAGTTAATCTAGTGTGCTTTACACTGCAGAGAGATAATAAAATGAAGAAAAATGTCTATGTCTGTGTCAAATGCTCTCCCGCTGCAGGTCCTAAGGGTCGTCCCGGTCCTGTGGGTAAACTTGGCAGGACTGGATCTCCTGGTTTTCCCGGACCTGTCGGTGACGCCGGACCCCCCGGTTTCCCTGGACCCACTGGAGAACAAGGTCAGACATTGAAATGCTGTATATCACCATAAAAAACACAGCAATAAAATCTTAAAAATCGCTCTTTTAACCCATGAATCTCCCCATGCCAGTACCTGGACTATTTCTATTTTACCATGAAAAACAAAAACACAAGCGACCCCCCCCCCCCTAACAGCGTTTCTAACATCTGCTCTAATTTCGTTTTGTTTCGTCTTCTTCAGGTTCCCCTGGTACGGTCGGCCGCCAAGGCGCTCCGGGCGGCGTCGGCCGCAGTTACAGCATCGGCTACACTCTGGTGAAGCACAGCCAGAACTCCGAGGTTCCCATGTGTCCTCAGGGCATGGCCAAGCTGTGGGACGGATACAGTCTGCTGTTCGTGGAGGGGCAGGAGAAGGCACACAACCAGGACCTCGGTATGGAAACTTGTTGCTTCAGTGACCAGCACTTTCCACAATGGAAGCTGGTCCCTAAGTTACCCAAAACAATGAGTTATCCTACACATGTCCATGTCTAATATATGAGCATACTAAATACTGCAATAGTCGGGTTTTTTGTTTTTCTTTTAGCTCAAGAGTAAAACACTTTGTATCCTTCGATTAATCCGCAGTGGCAGTAAATGACGTATTGTGCGCTGAAACCAGAAACTGGAGATGTCTATAAATGTTATCCCTCTCTCTGTCCTTTGTGTGCGTGCAGGTCAGCCAGGGTCGTGCCTCCCCAGGTTCAGCACCATCCCCTTCCTCTATTGCTCCCCCAACGAGGTCTGCTACTACGCCAGCCGCAACGACAAATCCTACTGGCTCTCCACAACTGCGCCCATACCCATGATGCCTGTGGCCGAGGAGCAGATACGACCTTACATCAGCAGGTACTTAGGACTGCTTGTCTTATAAATAAATGTACCATACATGTGCGTTTATTAAATGAAGCTCTCCTGTGGGACAAATCCAGGTGTTCCGTGTGTGAGGCTCCGTCTCTGGCTGTCGCGGTCCACAGCCAGGACATGACCATCCCCACCTGTCCTCCCGGCTGGAGGAGCCTCTGGATAGGATACTCCTTCCTCATGGTGAGACTATAAATAACCACGGCCTCTGTGTTTGCCAAAATATAGTAGGTAAAAGACAAATTGGCAGGTTCGCACGGGATTAAGATCACGGACGACCTACGCAGTTATTACAAATTATGCCCCCAGGTAATACTAGACTGTACAAATAGGGCTAAAGGGTTTTTTTGGGGGAGTTTTTCCTTAACTGAATTGGGGGTCGAAGAGGACAGAGGGTGTCATATCCTGCACAGATTGGTGATTTTTGACATTGGGCTTCATAAATAAAATGCACTTGATTTTACTTTTCTTGCAACTCAACAGGTTTTCTTAGTTTTAATAAATATAGAAATTACAGCTCAAGTGAACTGTCTTTTCAAAGTATAATTCCTCCTATTTGACAAAGTTCAAACAATTACCAGCTGGCAAATAAATCTCACATTTGCTCATCTAAAGTTCAGCAGACAGGAAGTGATGCATTTTGTTTTCCTGCAGCAGCAATGTCAGTGTAAAAATAAATAATTGCCCTTACTCATTTCCTGTGCAGCACACAGCAGCTGGCGCTGAGGGCGGCGGTCAGTCCCTGGTGTCTCCCGGCTCCTGCCTGGAGGATTTCCGCGCCACGCCGTTCATCGAGTGCAACGGGGCCAAGGGCTCCTGCCACTACTTCGCCAACGAGTACAGCTTCTGGCTCACCACCGTACAGCCCAGCGAGGAGTTTGTGTATTCGCCAGCACAGGAGACCCTGAAGGGAGGCCAGGAGCGCTCCAAAGTCAGCCGCTGCCAAGTCTGCAGCAAGCTCTTGTAGTAGGAGGGGGAGGAGGAGGAGGAGGGATGGAGGTGATATATTAACACCTCAAAGAAAAAAGAAAAAAGAGGCGTTAATGATGGAGGATGAGATGATTTGTAAAGAAATCTATAAAAGAACACATGACTGACTGAAAAGCCCCTCTCCTGCTTCTCTCATGGCTTCAGCATCGAGTCGAACAAACATCGGCTCAGTTTTTAGAGTTTTTGATCCCTTTTAGGAATGAATGGCTTATTAAAAAATGAAAAAAAGAAGCGTTGGAGGGAGGAAATGGAAAGAGAAGGGCTCCAATGTGATGGCTCTTCTCTAGATTATCACTGACAATGGTGCTATCGTTTATGTTCTTTGTGTTTACTTCGTGTCTGTTTTTCTCGTTACGCTTTTGGCGAGAATCATTCTCGGCTACCTCGGAGAGTGCCACCCCTTTGGATGGCACTGCACCGCTTACACATCGGGACGTCTGCTTCAGATAAGTCAGTTCAGTCAGGCGAGTCAAACTTCGCTGTGTCGGAAAGTCGGTTGAATCTAAGGTCTTAACTTTCGTGAACTGATCTAGCTGAAGTGGAATCCCCTGATTCTGGTTCAAACACACATTTTGAGTGAAAAGCTCGCCGTTAAACGTGGCTTTCTTTTGTATTAGCTGCCGGCTGCGACCGCTTTAACTGCAGTGACGTCACATATCATGTTACGTTAAGAGCTGCACCCCGTTGGTTATCATTCATTTCATTACGGTATTGAAATCAAATTAGTGACACGGCAACTTTTCAAGGCAGAAAATAACCATATTTTTTGATAGTTTTCACGTTGGCTCATTTCCTTTGAATTTTTTTACCAACATAGCAAATTATGTTTAAATCAAATCAAATCAAATAATTTTAACAGATTTTTTTATCATTTCAAGCAAGTTATAATTCTCTGCAAGTTGATTTTTCTCGATTTACAGAAACAATTTCAAACCAATGGTGGCCTGGAAGTTAGGAAATCGAAACGTGTCAAATATAATGAGCGTGAAAGATCATTCTTGACCCTGGAAATAATAGTTTGCCAAAATGATGGATTTTTATAATAGATTTTATAAGCAAAGTCCGTCTGCTAGTGAAGCTAGTGAGTGGGCCTTGAGTAAAGAGTATTCAGACAAACTTTAGGAGCTTTGCAAAATGCTCAGCGACAGTATAATCTATTCATAATTTGCTGTTATTGTGCAAATACGTGCGAAATAACCAGTCCTTTAATTTGACATTTTTTTCTGTTTCCTACGCCTATAATTTCTGTATATTTCATAATATGACTCTATGGTGCTACAATACCCTGACAGTTGACTTGAAAGGCAACTTTTTAAATATTAAACTGCATGCAATAAAAAAAGGAATAAATAGCAACTTTTCCTCTAAATTGCTAAAAACAGCTGACTGTAGTAAGGAATGACCCACCCATTCATATATATTGCACTGATGTGAACTCGCATGGGTTAGAACAACAAGTCAAATCCACCTTCATATGCTTTCATCTTTATGTTGTGACCAAACTAGTGTTTCTTTTTCTTCACATCACCCTTCACTCACACTAAATGTGCAACAGGAAACCAAACACACTCTGACAGATTGTTTATTATTGCTGTACATAGTGCTTACTGTATTTCCCACCAAAGTATGTTGGAGCAAAAGTATATGAAGCTATTAGGTCTTTGTTTTATTTTCATTTTTTTTTCCAGTCTATGTGTCTTTTCTCTGTCCTTGGGTAAGAAAGAGGATGAAATTACTCATTTTCTGTCGATAAATGTAGATTTTGCAGCCATATTTATGACAGAATTTACACTTTTTTTTGCATTGGCTTTGGTGTGCGATGTAAACTTTAGGTCTCCTCTGGTAACATTATCCTTGGACATTGAAAGCTACTGGGTGACTTGTAACCACTATGACCACTGTGTCTAGCACATAGCTCCGTCTCTCTGCTGGTAGCCCTGATTTTATCACTTTGTCACATTTTACTTCTTTTTATTTCATTCTTCTCTTTTTTTTTTTTGTCAGCCTTTGTGGTTTTGTAATCTAGATTGTAATTATTTTACTTAAATCATGATACTATCCCCTGGTTTTATTTACTGAGATGGGAGGGAATGGGAAGATAACGATGTGTACATTAAATATTATGAAAAAACAAAACAAATGCCTTTAGGATTATGTTTTTATATGGAAAATATATTCGCCACTGATGATTTAACAGACGCAACAATCGTTTTTAATGTCTGTTTGGTCTTTATCCCATTTTCAACAAAAAAAAACAAGATCGAACTGTAAGTGCCTGGAGTGACAGAAAAGAAATGCAGTTTTCCTCAAAGAGGATCCATAACAATAAAGTGGTAATAACCTGTCTGTTACTGTAATGTGTATTTCTGTGCTCACACACTTTGAAATAAAGTCTCTAAACTAACTGAGAATATTTAATGCAGAATTATTTTTCATAAAACAATGAGGTATTTCAATATTTCCACGGGAGCAGCAGGTGTTGTCTTAATGTTTTTACGTGTAATCTCCACTGAGACTATTACATGTGTTTTGTTGTGCTTAAATCAATGTAAAGATAATGTTTGAGATCAGATTGATGTGTGCTTGGCAAAACCAAATTAAACCAAATTAAAAACATTTACACCTTGTAGCTTGATACTGATTGTATTGCTTGTTGTACAACCATGAAGCTCCCTAACTTCCCCAAGGTCTCATTTTTAATACCCCGCTGATAATAATACATTAGCTGGTCACATGGTGACTCCAAAATGTATTACTACACTGGAAATAAAAATAGAAGAAGCACTAAAATCCAGTATAAAGAGGTGTGT
>CALSBV010009872.1:29903-46592 GCA_943590825.1 Bovichtus diacanthus | reverse complement strand
GACGTGCAGCTCGCATCCTTTCTTTGCATCGCTCTCCTTTCACTCGCAGCTTCACTATACTAGCGGTTGATTCTTCATTTCTTCTCAGTTTGTGTCATTTTACTGCTCCGTCCATAATTATGCACCAAACAACCATTTTTCTTTTTTTAAATCAAATGACTTCAGTGGCTTTTTTTTTTTTAAATACTGTAATTTTGTAGCAGGACAAACTGTGTGAAGCCACTTCCTGACATTACTGCTGATTTCACCAGTGTTTCAGCTGCGATGGCTTAATAAACCAATTTTTATTTTTTTTTAATACATTTTTAAAGCAGTTTTATTCAGATTCTGTGATTTGTTGTACAAAATAAAATATGTGTCTGGAATTTTTCCTTATTTCTAATGAAATACGAGAAACTTTGACCCCTTAAACATATTAGAAATTAAACTAAAAAGCTACTAAAGAACGATTAAAAACGATCAGTTCATTAAAATTAACCGTGTGTACATTTGGTAACTGATTAATCTTCAATTTTAAATCAAAAATGCCAAAAATGTACTGTCTTCACAATTACTTCTGATTTAAAATGTGAATATTTGCAGATTCTCTCAGTCTTGCACGATACTAAATTATATATTTTTAATATCTTCGGGTTTTGCGTTGTTGGTCATACAAAACAAGAAATTCGGAGACGTAATTCTAAACGTTTTTCAATATTTTCTGACATTTTATAGAACAAACGATTCCTTGAGAGAATAATTAACCGATTAAATCAATAATTAAAAATCTTTTTTTTAGTAGTAGCAGGAACTCAGAAAGTTCAGAAGCAGGTTTAATGATGAGTTCACTTTTATTTTATTTTATTTAACCCAGAGTATAAAACAGTAAATAACTACACGCATTGTAAAACAAATAAAAGAGAATTCACTAAACGCTGCAGGATCCGCTCTCGTGTTTCTGCAGCGACATGCAGCCCGTCAGAGGTGCAACACGGCACACGGCGAGATCTCGACAGCAAAACAGAAACTTCAAAATACACAGATTTTAAAGCAGAGCGCCGACAACACGTTGGACTGAGCCGTCAAATGCTCAGAGTGGAATGTCTGCCGTTAACAAATGATGTGCAGCCGTCCGTCGGTGGAATCATTTTTAGAGCGTATTTATTAGTTTTTAACTTCCTTTCTTGCTAAACTAATATCACAAGAGTGGAAATCAGCCACGACTTCTGTGAGCTGCAGTTCACTGCAGCGTGTGGTGCTTTTATTTTTACTGTCTGAAGGCGGGACCAGGTTTTGACGGAAGGTCACCCTTCCCACGGAGGGCTGCGCCGTCCGTCCACATCCGTCTCCACGTGGTACAGCATGTCGGCCAGCGTGTGCTCGATCACCGCGCCCCAGCCCATGTCACTCATCTGAGAGGAGGGAAAAAGAAATTAAAAAGATTAAACTATAAACAAGCAGACGTACATATAAATACATGGCTGGAGATCTGGGTGGGAATGGCCATAATGTTAAAATCTATTGAGTGCTTTCACTAGCACACTAAAAATAATATTTAAATAATTATTAGACCGGAGCTGATTAAAGGATGAAAGGTATTTTTGATCTACTATAATATTTAAATCTATAAAACTACACTGCATGTGACAAACAGGGATTAATTGTGCAGTAATTGCAGCACAGCGCCATCTCCTGGAAGGTCGAGTGCGTCACCATTTTCTGGTTTAATGTCACCAAAAAACAAAAACTGACATTTTTATTCGTGTTTTTTTCACCGGGCAATATCGTTTCCGGCCAGTTTTTCTTAAGTATGAGTTAACGAGAAGGTTTTTCACTGTTTATTTTCATTTGAATTCAGTGCTGGGTCGCGATAATAACCCTGGAGGTTTGTAACGTCTTCAGGTAAAAGACGTTCTTCACAGAAGCTCTCACCGGCTGGTACTTCAGCTCCTTCGGAGGGTGTTTGAAGTGCGGACCAAAGTTGACCGACACCTGCAACAAAAAGAGGGCGAGGTTAACGTTTAAAACACAAAAGAAAAAACGAAGAAAGCAGAAGAATCGTCAGCGTGACGGCGGACTGACCGTGCAGCTCTTGTAGAGTGAGATGGCCGGGAAGTACATGCCTTCAAACAGGTTTTCAAAGGCGACGCCTTGGCTCACTCCGTTTTTATAGAAGATCATCTGAAACACGGGATCCAGCAGTTAACAGCAGCAAGGTTTTCTTGTTTATATATATTATTATTAGAAACAAAAACACGACAAGTCACCAAACAGAGAATAAAAAACAATAAATGCACTAAAAACAGTAAAAATCGCACTGAAACAGACCAAAATACAAAATCAATCATATATCAGCAGGCCTAACAACCTAAAATAATGGCAAAGCATTAAAGATATAATAAAACAAAAGAAGAAAAAAATATATATAATAAATAAATTATTTGAAAGTAAAAATTTTTTTTTTAAAAAACTCCTCCTTTCTATAAACAAATTAATTTCATTGACATCTTTCAGGGAAATTACTAAATTAAATGAAATACACAGCTCAGTAAAGTGTTTTTAAGAGTTTTTTTTACCTTGCTGGGGCTCATCGCCTTCAGGCTTTTCTCTGCTTTGTCTACATAGTCCTTCTCCTCAAAGTACAGGTAGCTCTTGAACTTGATTAGCGCCTGAAAAGGAAGCAGATGTCAGGAATCGGCGTGACGGCGCGTGCTCCATCGGTGCAGTTCTCACGGTGTTCCCGGGTGTTACCTTGTCCTTGTACGTGTCCGGCAGAGCCTTGGCCGTCTCTGTGGCGTCCGGCAGCTCTATGAAGAAGCCCAGCGTGTCTCCCTGCCCGTAGCCCGAGGAGTAATGCTTCCCGATCGACTGGTGAAACTTCGTGCCCTTCTTGCTTCGCCACGAGTAGCTGAACTTGTCGTAACCCAGAGGAGCCTGCAGGTTTCCTGCAACACAATAAGTAAAGAGTCTCGTTTTCAGGAAGCATCTTTATTATTCAACCCTCTGCGCCTTGTTTTACAATTCAACTTTACTTGCATATAACATGTTTTTAAATGCATTTAATTCCTTTATAATGAGGCTCCCATTGGACCTGGAGCTGAACAGTTCTCGTGTTAAAACATATCTTTACTCATGTGGAGAAATAGTTTTCCAGCTTGAAATGAGTTTACTAAAGGCTCACAAGTAGTAGTGTCGTATAAGAATAAAACACACACAAAGCCGTTTATTCAAGGTGAGAGGAAGATGCTCTCCTCTCTGCCTCCTACCTCAGTGAGTGAGCCCCGTACAATGTGGGGAGAATAAGGACTAGGAAGTCTGCAGATTCCAACGACACTCAAAGCAGATTCCTGCGTCGTTTTACCGCAAACATAATAAGAGAATTATCGAGTAAACACGGAGTTAACACGGAGTAAACACGGAGTCAACACGGAGTCAACATGGAGTCAATATGGAGTCAACATGGAGTCAACATGGAGTCAACACGGAGTAAACACGGAGTCAACACGGAGTCAACACGGAGTAAACAGGGAGTAAATATGGAGTAAACAGGGTGTAAATATGGTGTCAACAGGGAGTCAACATGGAGTAAACAGGGAGTAAACATGGAGTAAACACGGAGTAAACACGGAGTAAAGAGGGAGTAAACATGGAGTAAACACAGAGTAAAGAGGGAGTAAACATGGAGTAAACACACAGTCAACATAAAGCAAAAGCGCGCTGCGTCCAGCGACACCCGCGGGTTAGAAACTGATTTCTCTCTCTTCCAGCTAAAATGTGTGTAAATGCTTATTAACCCTAAACGTAAAGATGCGTGAGTGAAGCGCCACTGACCGAGCGGTTGGGACCAGCCGAGCCTGGCCGCCGTCTCCGGAGGCATGTCGTCAACGGTCACCTCGAAGTACCAGGAGCCTTTCCGGATCCCGTGGGAGGCTCGCACCATGGAGTAGCCCTTCTCCCCCGTCACCGTCAGCCGGTCGTCGGAGATCTTCAGCTGAGGCGCTGCAACGTGAACACGTCATTTGTTTTGAGATAAATAAAAACAGGACTCAGAGAGAAGCCTTCTCATTAAAGCACTTTGGATACCTCGGTCATGCAAGGCCAGCAGCACCCGCTCGTACAGACAGGCCCTGTACAGGTCGCCGGGAATGGGTTTGCCGGCCCAGCAGTCCAGTTCCAGCTTCTCCGGGTCTGGAGCGTGAGGATCCGGCTCTGCCAGGATGTAACGGTACCCGTCTTTGTTAAAGGGGTGCTCGAGTGGGTAACCGTGGGGAGGCAGGCGCTGGGCCGAGAACAGGGGGTCGCTGCGAAGAGGGAGGAGGAGCAGGAGGAGGAGGAAGAGGAGGAGGAAGAGGAGGAGATGAGGTTGATTAAATAGGATTAAAAACTAACAACGACCAAAGAAAAGAAAAAGCTGACAAAAAACAGTAAAAATATATTGTTTTAAATACACTGAAGCCTGATTTATCTTATTCCTCAGTGCAGGCAACTCAAGCATTCATTGTGTGTGTGTGTGTGTGTGTGTGTGTGTGTGTGTGTGTGTGTGTGTGTGTGTGTGTGTGTGTGTGTGTGTGTGTGTGTGTGTGTGTGTGTGTGTGTGTGTGCACTGACCTTCGCGTTCTCTTCGCGGCCCCTGCAGCAGTGCCCTCCTGTTGCTGCTGCTGCTTACGTTTGGCCCCTCTACCTTTTCCGGGGCCGGGAGCCAAAGCACCTTCAAAACAACACGAGACAAATTACACTTCTGAACATAAAGCACACACACACACACACACACTCACACACACACACACACACACACACAGAGGCATTTAATCAGTGGCAAAGGAAACAAACACTCAGTTGCCAGTTTATTAGGCACAGCTACGTAGCTAAAATCAATGCAGTTTAATACAGCAACACTGTTGTCTGAGACTGCAGTAGTTTAACCTAAGAGTATAATAATAATAATATAATTATAATAATAATAGGACCAGCAGTACTTTAGACACCAGGCTAGTATTAAAACCCTGCTTGTAATTGTATAAATGCACCTGATGCCAGTCCTCCCCACAACAACACTTTACAGACTATGTGGGAAACTTACTTCAGATTCAGAAACACTTTAATGTCTTTGTCTTTCCATCATTCACGCCACTAAACACACACACACACACACATAGAGAGACTCAAACACAAAGTGAAAGCAGGTTAGAAGGCGTTTGGTGTACACGGGGAAACAGCAGGCACAAAAAAGGCAGGAATTAGTTCTGGTGGCATTTTTCCAAACACGATCAGCCTCTTCAACGTGAAACCACTTGGTCCTCGTGAAGCACTAACTTTAGGGAGTCCGATGATGGGATCACCTTCTCTACTTCTCCCTGAGAAGTCACACGAGCTAGACGGAAAACTACGAAGGCTCTAAGAAACAAACGCCTTTATTTCTTCATACGAAGAAAAGCACAAATTCATTTGTACCAACTCAAAAAGACAAGCCACAAAAACAATAATTATATTTCTCCTTTTTATTGTCTGTTTCCACAACATAATAATGTGAAATAACAAAAGTAGGTTGAAACTATCCCTTTTTTAAAATCAATATATTGCCTCCATTTTAAGCTATTTAAATGTAATTGCTTTATTATATTCTAGAGTTTTACCGAATTGTTGTTTTTTTTAACTTTCGGAGCTTCTATTGAGGTTTTTTAGTGATGCTTTGAATGTCTGTCGTCATATTTTGTGACGAATCACCCAAAGAAATGGGGACAGCAGGTTAAATAAATGTGATTTAAGGTCGTTAACACGGGTGCGTGCCTCCCTTTGTGTGTAGCATACAGGAGAGCAAGTGCAAAGGTTGTTTTTTAAAGACTTAACGCCAACAAATATGGATTTTAGCAGAATATCTGATTAGATAAAAACATGTTGTGAATCTTGTGACTGATTAAATCTATATTTCTTCCAATAAATGTTGACTTTTGGACTTTAAACGCTCTGGAGTTATTGGAACTGTTATCCTACGCAGCACTGGAATCTAATTCTACTAAAAGTATAATAATATGAGTGAAGCCTAATATGCATCTGTGCAAATACTAGTTTTAACCTCAAACTATTTGGTGCAGCCCTATAATCTTCAAAAAACCCCATCATGCTTCTCAGAAGTCTCAGGACTTTTACCCTTCGACTAATATCCAAATAAAAGGAGAAGGAAGAGAGACGACGAGGCTAATTTGCATTGGATGAAGGCCAATGGCAAATCAAAAATGGCACTCGGCTCTCGCGTGTGTCGCGGAGGCCAGAGTGTCATTTCAGCGAGGAGATTTTAGGGATTTCAGAGCCCATTAGCAGCAAGCCAGACACGAGGAAGGTATGTTACCGCTGAAAGGGGGCAAAGCTTTTGGGAGGGAGGACAGATGCAGAGAGCAGACAGGGGGTTACAACTGGACGTGGATGAAGTTGCCCACGAGATGCTTAATGAGGAACCTCAGGGCCAACTTCTATCCAGAGGGTTACAAGACACAAAAACACACTGATCAGCTCCAGATGCCAACACACTACATATTCACCTGAGAAAGAAGATCCACCTGGAACACAATGCACAAAATCACCAGCGTCATCACATTTAAAATGCTCTCACGCTCAGTTTGGGGGATGTTACGCTGGCCTGTCCACTACAGGGCCTGTGTAGATACAGAATAGTGCAACTCTCTGTTTTGTTTTGTGTTCTTCATATCTGTGCTGCACAATCCTTACCATTCAGCCCAGCAGCAGTGGGAGCAGCAGTGGTCTGTTTCTGCGTGTCATACGAGGGTCCGATGTTTCCCAGGTCCTACACAGGAGTCACAGTGACTGAAATTACACTTTAAATATAAACAAACATTCTTCTTCTCGGGGCTTTCCACAAGGAGAGGTATTAGCCGGCCAGCTAGAGGTTTCCAGGGGCAAAATGAGAATTAAAACTTAATATAATAAAGTATCAGGCTGGGTGGAAAGCTCCTACCTGGTCCAACAGGCCGAACTTGGGGTACTCCTCCTCTGGGTCTTTACTGCCGGGGTCCGGGTGTTCCTTCACCAGGAAAACATCTCGCTCTTTACTCTGCAACACAAGCAACAGTATGATTACAAAACTATTACGATATAATAACAGTAATCAGTAGAAGCAAGTAACCAACAATTTTGAGGTAATTGTCGTCCATTTTATGATCATTTATACTTCTACTCTACTACAATTCTCATAAAAAAAATGTCTTTTTCACTTCATTCATTTGATAACTTTAGTTTCTTAGCAGATTCAGTTAATTATGCTGTATTATTATAGATTAACCAACCTTGTAGTATCATCCCCACCTTTACCAGCTTCAACAAATCAAGTTTATTTATTTCAAGTTTATTTATTTATTTGATTTGAACAAAGTGATGCCGACACATAAATGCATCAAGAATTAAAATCTAATTAATCCAACAGTGTCATATATAAGAATATAACACTGACACAAGCCATTCTGTTGCAGAATGAGAACATTTACTGTTTTATTTTAAGTAGATTTTGACTCTAATACTTTCACTTTAGTAACGTGTGGGGATGTTCTCTATAAATTGGGGGCTACTGGAGATCCGATGCAGGGTGAGAGCGGTTACTGGTTCCCAGTGGCTGCTTGGACATAGACTCGTTTTCATATGAAGGATTCACAGCAGCGTCTTCTAATTTCTCTGAGGATCGGACTATGTTTCCACAACGTTACCATTGTCTTCACGATGTTGTTGGGCCATGTGAGCTTCCCGGGTCTCTGGCGAGTCGTCATGCACTCCCAGTATTTGTCAATGAACGGTATGATGTCCTGCAGAGACACATGAGAAACAAGAATAATAATAAATTCCATAAATGATAGTAGTATGCACAACTACGCCAGGAGATTTTCACCACACCCTAAATTGGTAAAATTGTTTTTTGGAAGATAATATTTACATAATTCCACTAAAGCGGCAAGAAGTAATTGAAATAATATTGTTTTGTTTTTAGAAGTAGATAAGTGAGTAACTTATTTAGCAGCTTTACAGCAGATGTTTGTGTTTTATGATATTGCAACATAAATAAGGATATAGTGAAGCTAATTTAAAATCATAACTTATACAAACTTATGTAAATTATCAGCATATTAGACCGTAATCTTAAATATAGGTGTATATATATGTTTTTAAATTATGCATTTATTTTTATTTTGCCTGTATTATGATTAAATGAAAACACTGTTTATTCAAATTATTTCATAATAGTAAGAATTGCATGAAACTCCTCTTCATGGTGGATTAATCTTTATTCATGCACATAACTGACTCTTCTCGACTTTGTCTTCACTGAACGTCAAATCTCGATTATTTGAAGAGCCTAACGCCACATAAACTGGAGTCGAAGGTCTTTGCAGGTTGTGTAAAACATGTCATGCGCACCTTGTCTTTGGAGAACATCGTCTTTGGGTGCTCGTCTTGCGTTCTGGACCGCCATGTCAGGTTTGCCAGCGCTGTGAGACACATCTCCTTCAGGTCTAAGACACAGAAAGAAACATCGGTTTGTGAAATATTTATAAAGCTAAATCCACAGCTTTGTTAAAGTGACAAAAGGCAAGTTTAACTTATCATTATGAAGTACATTTGGAGTGCACAATGTAATGGCTGCAGAATAAAGACGTTTAGCTTGGTTCCCTATAAGCCTCGCGTTCATTACGCCATTCTGTCTGGACGGTGAAACAACCAAAATGCAGTGAGTCCTGTGTGCAGAGTTGTCAACTCTTTTCTACAGAAGCCAGCACAAGCTCCAAAGGCTGCCAGTCATGCATCATTTGCATAAAGCTTAGTGGTTGCATCGGCTGCAGTGAGGGAGAGACTGCCAAGAGGAGACGGCTCTGCTGCTCTTGGCACAGTCGCCATGGACTTAATAAATACTCTGGGCAGCACTGGGAATTAATTACAATATTATAGATTTTAATGTATTTCTTGCATCTTTGTCTTAATAAGTCGCTAAATTTGACGCAAATTGCTTTTTAGAAATAGTCGCTAAGAGGGTCTGAAAAGTCGCTAAATCTAGCGAGAAAGACGCCAAGTTAGCAACTCTAGTCCTGTGTTGTTGGTAGCTGCGATGCTGTTGTCTCTGCAACAATAATACCACTTGGAAACACTATTGGGGGGGATTGTTAATAGATTGCAACACACAGAACACCTACTTGCTTGTTTCCTGAGGAAGTATGTGTTGCCGCTGTGATGGCACACGTTGCAGTGAAACACATAATTAGTCATAAAGGGAAGACAGGTCCTGCAGAGAAGGAGAAAACATTGCATCATGAAAACTATCAGATCTGTATACAGTCACATAACGTGCTGATATTTCACGAACAAACAACTTGACATACGCGGTGTCGATGGCAAATGTGTCTGCAGTGAACCACTTCATACACAAGGCGCACTGCAGCTCCACCTCTCCCAGCTGCCTCCCACTCTCCTCATCTCCGGATCCAGTCAGAGCATCAGCAGCCTCAGAGCCTTCGCCTGTCGTTTCCTGTGGGACAAAGTCTGCCTATAACAAACAGCCTGTGCATCATAATGTACAGCAAAGCCATAAACAACATGCGCTAAAAGAAAACACAAAGTCATAATAACAATATCGAACATTACCATTCCCTCTTTGCCATTTGATGATTCAGTGTCCATGCTGGTGGGTAGTTCCCCAAATGCAGCATCGCTGAAAGTCAACAGAAAGATTAATCAGATGACTTAATATTAAATAAAAGGTGGTTCAAACAAACTGGTATAAGGAACAGAATAAAGCCTTAAAAGGTTTTGCACAGTCAAAAATGAGAGAAGTGCAATAGTGTCCATGTGTGTCGGAGAGGACAATGGACACGAAATAATAAACTACATTAATTCACAGTGGAAATTCACAAACCTTTTACCTACACATTACTTGTACAAATTATTCTTTTATTTCCCCCCAACATAGGGTGTCTGCTACGTTAGCATCTATGCGCTATATAATAATAAAAATGTAATAAAAACATCACACTTTTTCAGTTGATTTGCTTATGTTCAATGCATTTATTTTTAGAAATATAAATGCCTCAGCTCAACTGAGCATATCTCATGTCATGATTTACATTGGTGAAATATAACTCAGTACATACATTTACTCAAGTACTGAACTTAAGTACAATTTTTAAGTATATGTACACAAGTAGTCCCATTTTCTGAGAATTTCTTCTTCTATTCCACTACATTTCTATATGCTCTATAACTGTAGATACTTTATATATTTAGATTATTAATACAAAATATAAATCAAGAAATACATTATTAATGTATGTATTATTGGTTAAGCTACGTAGCCAATATAAAGTAATTAAACATACCTCCCCCTTTACCAGCTTCAACATTAAAGTGATGAACCCATTGTTGCACCAATGTTTATTATCTAATAATATATATTATTCTGAAAAGGGGTCTACTGCATAATAGGTGCTTTTACTTTCGGTATTTTAAATATATTTTGACACCAATACATTTGTAGTTTTATTTGAGTGCAATTTTAAATGCAGGATAGAGCTTCTACACTGTAGTATTACTAATTATCTGAATACTTCTTTTACAACTGATTATTTCTACCAATCAAGAAACAAATCGCTAAATTTGCCATAATTTAAACGGAGTCTGGCGTACGGGATGTATCTACATAAAAGATCATCAGAGGGACATATCAATTCATACAAAGCGTTAAAAGATGCTAAGTGGACTTAATAAGTTTTCCGACAGACAAGGTTACAACATTAACTTTAATCTTTCAGATATTTAGAGGTTTCCTCCTCGCGAAGAGCAGCTAAAGTGTAACGGCTCATGGTTCATTTGGTGAGTCTGTGGAGTGCTAACGTTAGCAAGCTAGTTTGCTAACAGCTTTTATGGCTAAACAAGAGCATACAAGTGGTTTATACTTTCACATGTGATCGGAATTATGACCTACACATTTGTAACACTGAAAACTATCCTGCATGGAGGGCACATACCCGTCTCCGGTCTCCGGTTCGGTTGTAGCAGCACTGCCCGCGTCTCCTTCAGACGCCATGTTTGAAATCAATGAAAACAAAAAGGTCATCAGCTTCCGGTTTGCTGCGGCGCTGCGGCTCAGCAGCGACGCCGCAGGTCAACGTGTGAACTGCACCGTGCCTCCAAAACTAAAATGTAATTATATTGTACCAAACAATCTGCAAAGCTGTTCCAACTTCTCTTTTCTAGTTAATTAGAAATTATCTTATTTTTTTCAATCATCTCAATAATAATTAATCCTCACCAGAATCTGCTTTATTGGACACGTATGTGAACACATACAAGGAATTTTAATTTTAAATTGCTCCCATACTGTTAGGTTGAACCGGATCGTGTTGATAGCTGTAGCCTATTTTGTTATCCAATGTGTAGAGATTGATTTATTAATTTCGATGGAAATATTTGGAGTCAGCACATCAGGAGTTCACGCCTCTTGATGACAGTTATAATGGTATTTTTTCACAGTTCATCGGCAAAGAAATGTTTACTACAACACAGGAAAACAACAGAACTTATCTGGAGGAATGAAATAACGATAACTTTCACTCGTTATTGGACCGCTATTAAATGTTCAGATTAGATAGATTTAGTGTTTCATGTTTTTCCTTCTGATTTGACTCTCCTTATGTACTTTTAATTAGATTGTGTGTGTGTTTTGTGTCTGCTTGTACGTTCTTTACTACAGGTGTTCTTGTATATTCTGCTGTACTAACAGAGCTGCAGTTAAAAAACATGGGAGAAAATCTACATTCCTATCACTCACAGAATATATCTCTCTTGTTTGCATCATTGGTGAATGTAGAGTCATTTCAAACGTTAAAATGCATCCCGATCCTCAACACCAAACCTGCTTGAAAGAGTTCCTAAATGTAGACACATTGCAGAACATGCATGGATCCAGTGAGTGCTTCTGAAATCTACACCCAGCAGCTGATCAGGTGCCTGGATGTGCAAATGTCTTCTTTACTTTTCAACCTCAACATTTCCATTTACTGTTCACAAAGTAAAGAGCAATATAAAAAAAAAAAAAGCTTTGTGGTGACGTGAGACCACCTCGCGTACGATCTGAAAGTCAAACGTTATTTACAAGTTTGTGGCGCCGTTCAAGCACCAGTAAAGACACGTGGAGCACAAAGACAAGTGTGCCAGCAGACGTGTCACCAAAGAGCACGGGAATGCTAAGAGCACCCCTGGGTGCTGCAATAAATGCCTTTAAGCCATTGTTAGGAAGATAATAGTCGTGCTGTCTCCTCCTCTTCCTCTTGCAATGGAGACACATCTGTGACGCTGAGATAGTGTGAAGAAGATGCAACTTTCTTTATTTATTTATTTAAGGTTATGAATATTTTTCCACTTGGATGTGAGACTTTAACTGCTTCAAACATCTCTTAATGATAAAATAAAAATCACTTTCTATGCATATCATTTTTTATCATTTTATTCTATTTCTTTTACACCTTTTTCCTATTTTCTGCGGATTTTTGACACAAATTGTTTGGATTTTCTGTCTCTCTTATCCTGCGTACTAAGAGTATTAAGCATAAGGGGAAATTTATATTTTTTTATTGTGTATTTCGAGAATAAAGTTGAAATGTCGAGAATAAAGTTTCAATATTAATACATAAGGGAAAATACATCAGAGTATGAAGAATATAAAATAAAATACATTTCTCCTCCTCATTTTTTTCCTCATGCCTGGTCCTTAAACTTAGTCTAAACCATGCAACTTACATTTTCTGTCTTCATCATCTCTTCATCACCTCACCCCCCCCCTGAGTTTATCCATTTCCCCTTGTCCTGCAGAAACAAAGCTCGGGGTCGGAGAGGGTCAAGCCTACTGGTGACATCTGCTAATTGTCCTGATGGGCCGGCCGCTCTGTAGGTGTCTGTAGCTGGGAGCACAGCGGCAGCTGGCAGCTTCATGAGGTACCTCCACAGGGTCATTTACCCCCATGGACCCTCCTTTACTTCACCAGGAATGGTCTCTCTGGGTATTAGGAAACTATGACCAATAATGTGGATTTAAAGATGGGACTGTTACCTGGATTGTGAAGGTAATGAAGCAATTGGAGGAAGAAACAACTGTGAGGATGCAGCCAATTAAACATAGACCCATGTAAAGAGGCAGTGATGGAAAGTAACTAAGTACATTTACTTAAGTTTGGGGTACTTGTACTTTACTGGAGTATTTTACATGTTACTTTATACTTGTACTTCACTACATTTTAGAGGGAAATACTGTACTTTTTACTGCACTACATTTATTAAACAGCTGAAGGTACTGGTTACTTTACAGATTAAGATATTACATAATCCATAAAGATTTAAAGGATTTGAACCTTTTTGAACTGTTTGATGCTCAAAGAGATACAATTATCTAACACTTCACAAAACAACTAATAGAAACGTCCAAAATCTAAAAACAGATTTATGTATCAGAACTTAGTTTCTTCTTCTTCTTCTTCTCTCACATGAATCATCTGACCCCTCAGATGTATCTGGTGACACTTTGGAAGGGCCCGACCCCTATGTTGGGAACCTCTGCACTAAACTAGCTAACTGTATATATAAAGTAGTTAAAAGTTTCTCCACCTGGAGCAGCTCCAGCAGGAACATGCTCCAACATGGAGGCTCCAGGATTACATATCTAATAATGTCCAATCAGGTGGAAACGTAACCAAATGTGCACAGATTTAATGCCTCATTTGCATATTTAAACATAACATTTCAGAAAACTTATAATACTAAAAAGAATTGTGTTAATGCCAGTAATCAACTGGGGATGTTTCATGGTGATATCTACTAGTTAACATATTTAAGTGATAGTGAGGCTGCATGAAGTGGCTGCAGGCATCAGATGGACTGTGTCTCTCATAAAGTTGTTCGTGGGCTTCTAATTAAACCCAAGTGTTTTGTGGGGATGTTGCACTCAACAGGACGCACGGCTCCTCTATGGACACTGACACACAAGAAGAGAGAAAAGCCTCAAACTTTCCCTTTGATGAGTCCATCAATTAGCATCACAAGCAGCGTTCACGTGTCCGACCAGCGAAAAATCTCACATTTGCAAATAATGACAAGCCAAAGCACAATAAGGAACACGGAGGGGAAGAAAGAGGGCACGTTCTAAACAGATGCCCAGCAATAAATAACAGGCTCATGCCCCCCCAGCTGAGAGTGCACATTTACATTTTGAAGTGCCCGCACTTGGGGGTCGCACAGGGCCGGAGCGTGTCTGCATTACGCACAGGAAAGACAGAGGCAGCGATTGTTCCTGCAATACGCATTGCTTTATTTGGGTAACTTTTTGAATGAAATGTAAATGTGGAAGCACACCGGCGGCGTGTGCAGAGGCTGTGTATATAATCCCCGGAGGAGCTCACTCTGCTACCTGCGTCCTGGTCGGTGCACAGCGAGCTGACATGCAGCCAGTCGCAGACAAATTCCACAGGACACCCTTTTCTGTGGAGGACATTTTGAACCCCACAAAGTTCACAAGAAGAATAATCTGTGTGGAGGATGCAACGACAACAGGTGAGGAACTCTTTTAAAGCTGTATACATATGATATAGTAGATCACTTTATGTGTTTGTAAATCCTTTAATTGATTTAATCATTCATTTGTTTTCCCTTTTAGGAGCTTCTGCTCACGGAGATGAACCCAGAGAGCAGCAGCATCATCCGGCAGGTGCGAGCTGCGGCCCGGAGGAGGAGGAGGCTCCGTGTCCGGGGAAGCTTCATCGGTCGAAGGCTAAAAGCCGACGGATCCGCACCGCTTTCAACTTGGAGCAGCTGCAGATCCTGGAGCACAGCTTCCAGAGGTGCCACTACCTGTCGGTGCTGGAGAGGCACACCATCGCCTCGGCCCTGCGCCTCTCCGAGACTCAGGTCAAGATCTGGTTTCAGAATAGACGCACTAAGTGGAAGAAGGAGCGGCTGCACGAGAAGGAGGAACCCGGCTACACCTCGTCCCTCTCCTCACACCCTGCTGTCGGCTCATCTCTGACCTACAGGCCGCTTCCCTGCCAGCAGCGCGCGCCGCTCCAGCTGTTTGCGCCGCTGCCTCTGGTGCCTTATCATCATTATTACCGATGATGCGTAAAGCTGTGTGACCGAGCACATAATGGACCAACATGTAGCTCAGCAGAAAAAGATTCTGCAAAATATGGCACTATTTCCATGATTCAAGAAAGCTGTTGAGTTTAGAAACGTACAATATTTTCTATTATGTAATTATGCTATAACTTATTTTGATAAACATTATTATTGAAGTTGTTCCCGTTTCATTGCTTCCTAAAATAAATTGACTTATTGATTCTCACACAGTGTCAGGAAAGAGTCAGAGACAAAGTGGATTCTTTTTAAATCAAAATAATTTGTGGTAAAACAAAATACAACCCTGTGCATAAATCTCTGCTATGGCAATAATACAAAGAGGAACATTTTATGGTGCAAAGGGCCTGAGAGGCTCGAGATGAATGATGTTTACCATCTTACTTTAGTGTGTTAGCATGCTAACATTTGCTAACAGACAGCAAACACAAAGCACAGCTGAGGTTCTGCAGGTATTTGGTCAAAAATCAAAGAGAAATTAACATTTTGACTCAATGAGTCGCAGGACTTTTACAATTCATGCAGGTCTGAACTAAATGTCACGCAAATCCATCCGATTGTTGAAGATATTTTACTAGAAAAACATCAAATTCAGTTGGATTCATGTTCCAATTAACAGTCACTTTTTATTTTATCTTTATTCATTGGCCTTTCTTCTTACTGAAGACAGTTTAGATAGTAGGATAAGTGACAAATATTGTTCTAGAAGCGTAACCTATGAGTGAATGTCCACACAAACAATATTCTTTTGGGTGATGATCCCATTAATTGATGCAGAATGAGGAAGTTACAGACATAAATGTTCATCCAGGTTATTTTGCAAAACATATGAACAGCATACACATGCTACATGCATCCTCTGGGGGAACTATAAAGGTTTGTGCAAAAAGAGTGAATCTTTACTCTAAAGTGGAACACTTTGAGGATAATAATGTGATAATAATGCCAACACTGTGCCAGCAAACACACCCCACGCTCCTCCATTACCGGAGGGAACATTTCCTCCAGCTTTTATCTAAGTGTTATAAATCTTCTCAATTATAAAACCCTGTTTGTTATGTATGTATAGCCAACAGAGGGCAGCAGCACTCTGCAGCATGTATTCCTCTCCTTATCCCTCCTGTCTCTGACCTGCAACTATACAACTATATTCACTCTAATTTATTTTATTTCAGCAGTTTTTATTGGACGTTCTACACTTAACATATCGACTGGGGCACATGAGTATATAGAGATATAAATAATAATAATAATATTATTATTTATAATGTCATATATCATTACTTTTTGGCATTTGTTTTATTATTGTATTCATTTTTATTTAAGTCAAGTCAACGTTATTTATGTAGCACATTTTATACATAATAACATGCAACACAATGTGCTTTAAAAGCACAATATGTACATTTCTGCCAGAAGGGATTTCTCAATCAAAACAATAAGAAAAGCTGGCGTTTGGTGTGGTGGTGCAGCAGCGGTGCATCATGGGAGTTAGGGTTCCTTCAGTGTTCCTGGTGCAGCAGCAGAATCCTCCACAGAGGT
>CALSBV010009869.1:0-16976 GCA_943590825.1 Bovichtus diacanthus | reverse complement strand
CACACACACACACACACACACACACACACACACACACACACACACACTAGATGGAAAGACATTAAAATAAAATCCCCTGAGGCCTGTGCATAGCTGGAAAATAGAATAACAGCAGGTGAAGTGCATAGACACCCAGAGAGGAAGACAGAGAGCTGGGCCCTGTATACTGAGTATACTGGGCCAAGGACTGACCAGTGGGGGATAGCGTGCGAGTCAGAGGGAGAGCATGTGAAGCCTCATCAAGGATGAGTGATGTCGTCCGGTGTCGAGGTGTGCCAACAGGTGTGGCATGCACTTTCTATCCCCACAGTGTTCTCTCCAGCTGTGCTGCCCTTTAGCTCGTGAGGACCAGGCTACGCTGGAATAGGATGTACAAGATTTAGTCTTAAGAATTTGAAGAATCTTGACCTGTTAACCTTCACACACTGCCATGTTTTAGAAGGTGCGGCTATAGAAAGTACCTTTGTGAGATGAATCTGCATGAATCTGTCCTTTTCAAACCCTGTGTGTTCATTTTATACTTCATTTCAACCATAAGTGAATCTCTTTCCCCAGCCTCAACGTTTCCAAGGGCGCACATACCACACATTGTTATCACAGAAGAGGAAGTGTTGTAATCTATAATCCACAAACCTGTTCCCCTAATGGATGTCTAAACCTTAACTAGAAAGAGAAAAAGACACAGGAATACTTATCCAGTCGCTTATGCTAACAGAGGAAAACGTGTTACAGGGTCCACAAATGCATTCGTACTTGTTCATTTCATATACATTTTTTTTTTCAGATATAGTATTTCAAGATATCAAAATCTATTATCTACAAATAGATTTTGGTAAAAAAAAAAAAAACACTCTCCGGATGCTTTCCGTACATATTCTAAATTCCGTGAGATGTGAATTTCTTTTAATAAATTAGATTCAAACATGATTTTCTTCTTGTGCAAGATTTTAAAATGTAATTGGGCATTTTGTATTAGTTTAAATCCAATAGTTTAAATAACGTGAAGGGGAGGAGGGGTCAACTCTTCCACCAATGAGCTCTGTGGCACCTGTTGTCCTCTCTACAGGAGCAACATGCTGCAAACTCAACCACATTAACGCATTTTTATCAAACCGATTTTTAAAAAAAAGAGTGAGCGATGATTTCACGTTTCACAGAACAACCAAATTGTTTTCCTTTAATCCAGAGTCACATTTTTGCTCCTCATTCTGCCACATGAATGTTTCTGGAATCATCCTGAATCATGAAACAAAGAACGCAGATTGTATAACTGACTGGACACCCACTGAGACAGATGCAAGGTATTTGTGAAATATTAAATAATCCCTCTTTTCTGCCTGAAATACATATCCTGTTCTGCTCTGCATTCGAGGGCCTCATGAGCTCCAGGAATGACTTGGAAATGGAATTGAGTATTGCATTAAAACTACAATAGAAACCCCCTACAAGTCTAGAGTAGGTATGTTATTATTGTTTCTACAGAAATAAAGCCTGAGAAACCATTCATGTCGCGTCTAAAGAGGCTTCACAACTTCAAGGAGCGGATATGAAATAAATCCAATTACCGAGCTGTCAATCAAAACGCTAATTAGTACGACTCCAGCAGACTAAGTGGCATCAAAGCTGGGAACTCAGAATAGAGGCGGCGAGACAAACACAAAGGAAATAAATCACAGAAAACGGGCAAATTCGTCGCTGAAAACATAACTAGTACCGCAAATAACCTCATCAGACGATTCCTCACACAACCTCTAGACCGGCTGCTGCTATTTCTGGATCGCCACAGACGAGCAGCTCGTAAAAAAAAAAAAAAAAAAAAAAAAGAGGAGGAAGAAGAAGCGAGCATCCATGCATCCGAGCCGGGACACCGCGGGTCCTCCTCTGTGCCCCTCTGCTCCCTGCGTCCTCCGGCCGGGCTGCTGGAGCAAACAGGGTCCGGCTTCAAACAGGTGGTCTCCAGGCTTGTGCTTAGGCTTCTGCATGAGGCCTGGACAACTGTCCAGAATATTAGTGTGTCCCCTGCTCGGTCCTCTTTTCCAAAGAGAAGGATGATGCTGCCGCTGCCACCGGTGGATATGTGGAGTTTGATCGCCCCTTTACGCATCTGTGCGTATTTCCATTCAGCGGCAGAGGCAAACCGACAGAGCGAGAGAGGGAGAGAGAGAGTGAGGGGAGGGAGGGAGGTGTGGTGGAAAAGGAGAAGAGGAGGAGGAGGAGGAGGGGGGGTGGGGGTGAGGTAACAAAAGCCCTGCGTGAGGAGGAGCCAACGAAAAAGAGAGACGAGAGAAAAGGGAGAGGGGGAAAAAAGCAAGGAGGGGGCATCATCATACCTGAACAGGAGACCTCCCTCTGCTTTTGAGTGTGTGTGTGTGTGTGTCTGTGTGTATGTGTGTGTGTAGACATACAGACAGAGGGTGTGAGGGGGGGGGGGGGGGGGGCTTATGTCCCCTCAGTGACGCGCAGTGTTAATAAAAGCCGGGCAGAGAGGCTGAATAAGGCTCTTTTCTGTCTCATTCAAATACCGCCAGAAAGCACTTTCATTCTGCTGATGAAGTAGAGAGAGAGTGTGTGTGTACGGTGGCACGGTGGAGCGACGGTATGTGTGACTGTCTGTGTGTGTGTGTGTGTGTGTGTGTGTGTGTGTGTTTGAGTGTGTGTCCATCTGCATCTCCATGTGTTTGCCCTCTCTCTCGCTCTGTCTCTTTCACTGGCATTTACACTGCGAGCAGCCAGACAAACAGACGGCTGGGTGTACAGACAGACGATAAACAGAAGCCCCAGCGTCAGACAGGAAAAAGTAGAGATAGGAAAGGAAAAATAAAGCCAAATCAAGTTGTGAGCATAGAATATGAGGTAAAAGACGAGGAGAGAGACAGGTGAACAAGTCAGAAAGGAGACGAGGAGAGACAGAGCTGCAAAAAGATGGAGAATAACGGTCATTGGCACCCTGTTCTCAGAGACGGAGGAGGGCTAACACAATGTGAAATGTTTAAAATGCCTGCAGACAAGACAAGAGATGAGGGAAACAAAAAGAGGCGAATGAGGAAAGAAAAAAAGAGAGAATTTGGAACACTTCACAGGAATAAAGTGGAAATACTTGCTCTCAATCTGCCCTTCCTCCTCCTCCTCCTCCTCCTCCTGTTCTCAGGGGCTCGGCTGGAGTTGCATTCCAACGCGTCGCTCTCAATCCCCGTTACTCCCGGCAACACAGTTCCTTGATCTGGTCCCACGTCATGCCGGGCAGAGGAGGAGGAGAAGGAGGGGGAGGGTGGCATGAGGAGGTGGTGAAGGTGGAAGCCTCAGGGGGGGAGGAGTGGAAGACAGGATTGATGGTTAAATGGTTAAGAAGTGGGGAGACTGTGGAGGAGTGCAGGGAGGAGGTTAAGACGAAGGGAAGGGTGGAGGGAGAAGAGGGAGAAAACGCAAGGGGAGAGGAGGCAAAGGAGGTGACAGAGGACACAAGAGGGGAGGAGAGAAGAGGGGAAAGGATGGGGGAGAATTGGGAGAAAAGGCCAAGGTAAGAAGATAGAAGCTGGTGAGAGGGAGGGAAGGATGGTGGGGTGAGAAAGGGAGGAGAGAATATGTGTGGGAGGAAGAAATAGGAGGAGGAGACGAAAAAAAACAGAAAAAAACAGAAAATGAAATATCCCATCAGAGCGGTGAAGCCGTGACACCCCCAACCCTTCCCCCAGAGATTATAATCAAAAGTTAAATCACTGTTAAGGAACATTTGCTTCTCTCAAGGCCATTAAAGTCAGATGGGGTAGTTCTGAGCTGTCTGGTTTAATAAAGTTTAATAAACTAGAGTTAAATAGAGTGAAAGAGAAAGATGGATATGATAAAAAGAAAACGCAGAGGGGACAGCACACATGGCTGAAGTCCCAGGAAACACCAGGCAGGTGTTTGAATGAGGAGAATAGTGAGAATAGTTCTTCCCTGGCACAGAACTACAGAATCTAAACAATCATGACAATTTGGTTGAATGTGAGAGTTGAGAAGATGATCTAAGCTTGAGTTTAGATTATTCCACAGTATATTTTACATTATTTAGGCAGTTTCCAACCCCAGCTGTCTGAAAGCCAACAATATAATGTTTTATATAATTTATTACACTTATAATAACAGATTTTTGTGGCCACTTGAGGGCAGCAGAAACAAGCTGTGACTGTCACGCTGACATTTTATCACTCGCTTAGTTATTATGGGGAACTTGTTAGCAAACAGTTGCCTACACATCCAGCAGATAAGGAGCGACACTGTCATTCATTTGGAGTCTGTGAATGTAAATCTCTTTTTTTTCTGGAGATTTGATTTGCTCTGAAACACGTCAAACAGTAGACAGTTTTCAACAGGAGCAACAGCAACTTGATTGGTAAAATGCAGCAGCTTGACTGGTAAAATGCAGCAACTTGACTGGTAAAATGCAGCAACTTGACTGGTAAAATGCAGCAACTTGACTGGTAAAAATGCAGTAACTTGACTGGTAAAATGCAGCAACTTGACTGGTAAAAATGCAGCAGCTTGACTGGTGAAATGCAGCAACTTGACTGGTAAAATGCCTTCAGCGTGAAATCAACTCTCATCGTTGAGCTGGACAAACAGAAGCAGGATGTTTTCACAAAAGTAAACACGAGACTGTCCATTCCTAATGAGATACTGTATTTAAAAATGCAGAGATCTACCTTAATGACTAATTGAGGAAAGGACTAGATTCAGCAATCGTGGGCGTTGTGTGCGTCTGGTGGGGATGTGGTAAAACCTCTATCTGGTTCTCCAAGCTACAGCAAACAGGATTATTGCAAAATGGTATTTATTGATCCACGCGTGAGAAGAGAGGGGGATGTGAGAAGGGATTATATGACGAGGTTAAAGTTCAACTCATCTGGGTTTTGAAGGTCAATACTGATACCTATAGTTTTCACTGAATTTAAAGTTGTTGTTTAGTAAAAATAACGAGTATTCAGGTTTCGTACTAATGTATTTCTTCTCAAAGCTGGCAAGCCTTTAAAGTAGCATTCAGACCATAACATGAGACTAAAACTCCCTAAAAAACAGACGAATCAAATAATAACAGTGTTAATAGCATCTTGAGGTAAAGTGGCAGACATAGGATATCTACAACAATATAGTCCAATATGGTCTAATTGAGACATTGTTCTAATGAGACTGAAGGTGAAAGACAGGAAGGAAGAAGTAGGAGAAAGAGGAAAAACAGGTGAGTAAATCCTTGGATGAAGACGAGGCGAGTTTAAAAAAAGGGGAAGCAGGTGTTTGAAGGCAGGATCAGATGAGTTTCCTCATGTTGACGACAGCCGCTCAGATCCAAATGTCAAATGATGTTACTACCCAGATCTGATTTCATACCTCAAACACACCCACAGGTTTGTCCGTCTCTAGGATCCAGTGAGGACTTCAACCCTCACGACTACAGTGCCCATGTTGTGTTAAACCACTAAATACCAACTATCAAACCAATCACATAGAGACTTGTTCAGCTCTGAATTGGAGAACATTTCGGAGATATCCTGCAGTTTCTCAGTTGCTGTTACAAGCAGAAATACATGCAACAAGCTACAGCACTGAAAGGCTGCACACAGATTCCATCTCTTCCACATCTTGAATGTCACTACAGAGCGGTTATGGACACGTTGAAGTGCACTTTGCCTCGGCTCAACACAACAAATAGATAAGATGCCCTTCACACATCAAGTGCAAATAGGTGGAACATGGCAGAGGTAAGATGGCAGTCGCTGTAGCAGTCCATCCTGATTATTTGTAATATCAAACAGCCGTTCGGGGTGAGACCTGCGGCTGTTGGGCTTCTTTCATCAGCAGCTGATCACAGTAATACTCAAGCCTTTACATGTGAAGGCCTGGGCTCAGTTAATGTTACTGGATGATGTTTTGTGGTGCACATCAAGTGATGAATTTTAGGTTTAAGGAAACAACAACAGCAGCTTGTTTGAAGAAGTTAGCACGAGCAGCGATAGCAAACATTGATGAACAGAGAAATGAAAGACAGCAGAAGCAAAAACTAAAATCCAGCGCCGCTTTCAGCTAAATGCAAACATTAGCATGCTAACACGCTAAGAGGGATAATGCTAACATGTAGATGACAATGCTAATGTACATTGTTTACCATTTTCACAATTTTAATTAATTTATTACTTATTTTTACCGCTTTACTTTGCCGGGGAACTGAGGCTTTATCAACGCTCTCTTCAAAGCCACCAGACTCCATTGAAAAATATGTAATTTTTACCTGGCAGAACACTTGCTGGTTCACTGCTGACTCGATCGGTTAGTTGGTTTGTGTTATTGTGTGAGTTTGGTGAATCTGTACTAAACCTTTAAATCACTAGAGTTACACAATACAACACAAACCAATTGAGGCAGCAGTAGAGCCAGAAACCCCCACATTACTGTGCACCTTCTTTTTAAGGTTGCTAACATACATTTACATCTACCACTGTCCACAGCGGTACAGGATTGTGTGTCGTGAATTAGGAGGATTTGTTGTCTGGGAACCACGAATGTCTGTACAAAACTTTGTAATCCATAGAGGAGACTTTGAGATATTTAAAGTGAAAACTTTCTGGTGGAGTAAGAGGCAAAGTCAAAGGATCGCCAAAGTTATTACACTTCATCCTCTGGGGACCATAAATGTCTGCACCAAATTTCATGGCAATCCGTCTGAGAGTTGTTGAGATATTTCAGTCTGGACCAAAGTGGTGAACTGACATTGCCTTTCACAGGAGCCAAGCCAATAGGGTGGCAAATAAAAAAAAATCTTTGAGCCGTAGACATTTTTATTTGGATTGCCACTTATGAGAAGCAATCTGAGGGATGTAAATGGACTTACATTTATATAGCGCCGTTCTAGTCTTTGCGACTACTCAAAGCATGTCAACATGCAAACATTTACTCATTCACACACACACACATTCATACACTGATGCATAAAAGATGCAAAACTGCTCATCATCTGGGACGAGAGCATCCTCCTGCATGCTGAAGTGTCCTTTGGCAACATAATGAACCTCAAATTGCTGCCCTGAAGGTTGCCTTTCACTTCCATTTAAAACAATGAAATCAGTTCGTGTACATTCACAACTGCTTTGTTTGATCTTTCTAAGTTAGTCAGTTTTGTTGGAGCTTTTAATCGTATTGCGGACTGGACTAAAAATGTTCTTGCTTTCTTCAGTTTTTTTTGTTTTGAGTTTATAAATGCTCTGAACTTGACTTATGGCAACTGTTGTAAAAAGGCCATAATGTGCAGAAGGCTGCTCTGTACTGTGAATATGGATGTGATGCATCAGGCAGCGTTGAAGCATAACCGAGATTTAACAGCTGTAATCAAACATGTAGTAGTCAGTCTGGAAATGATGGGAATTTTAATTTCTCAGCATCTGCAAAGATACGTACTCCCACATCTTAGCAGAGTTAGATTAAACACAATGTACTGCGCGGTATGTAGAATGTTTTCTTAAACTCATCTTACAAAGTGATCCTCAGAGAACGAGAGGGAGGTCAGTTCACATCATTAGAAATATATACTTTTGATTAAAAAATATGAGGCTGTGTGTTTTCATATATCACAGTTACACCTACTGATACAAAGCATCAATAATGGAAGATTTATAATAAAGAAAAAACACACAGAAGGAGACAAAAGAAAAAGGAGAATTAGGTTTTCATGTTTCCTACAAACTGACCGTGGCACGCTCTGTGACAACACACACAACATTAGTGGTAAGAAAGGTGAGCGAGGAGAAAATAATGAAATAGGCAAGAGAGGAAAAAAAAAAAAAAACATCAGAAAATGAATAGAGTGAGGCAGAATTGAACACAACAGAAGAGAATAGGCTGCAATAGAAAAATACAAAATATGAATAGGCCCTTGATGATATTTCCACTCTATCTGCCTGTCAGTGGGACTTCATTGATATTCAGGGGAGAGCTCCCCTTCTAGCAGCACATATCAAAAGGCAGTGTTATGATCAATAAATATGCCATGGGAATCAAAGCTTTCTTTCTTTGATAGCATTGGTCATTTGCCCAGAAACTGTTTGGAAGTGGGAGCCAGCTTTGAAGACAGTCTGGTATGAGTCACTGGTTACATTTACAAGAGAGCAGAAAATCTGATTTTTAACCTTTTGCGGGTCAGCTGAGCCGTTGATCCACTTGATGTTGTCTCAGCGGTGGAGAGTGAGAGGCCGGGCGCTTACACAGCCTTGAAAAGGACAGTTGTAAAAAAGAAAGTTGGGATTGATTGTAAAAAATGTCTATAAACAGCTTGAACCCTTTCAACTTTTTGATTGATAATACTGCAGTAATAACAGATTGTGTGACATTTCTGAGTTAACCTGTGGGCTTAGGACTGATTGAATGTTTGGAGCTGCATGAAACTGGTGTATATAAAATCTCTGAGGAAAGACTGAGCAGTGAAAATATTTCACGGACCAGTGCTGTGTCACGCTCAGGTGAAAAACATATATCTGCAAAAATAAAAGTATTTTTAAAATCAAACAGTATGATTCTATCTGGTTCTGCCTGACCATGCAGTTGTGCACACAGGCTGCTTTAAGCATTTAAGGAGGCGCTGCCGTCACCATTTGAGAGGTGACTGCCAATTAGCATTTATCATACATAACATTTACCAAGTCTGTTGTAAAAAAAGTCAAACCCAGAATTCAATGGAATGGAAAACTCCATCTGCTGAGGAAGATTGCATTGATACAGCAAACAAAACAAAACAAAACTAACTACCAAAAATCAAACAAACCAGAGATACCAACGTCCTCCATTCCATCTTTCCATCATTTACTCCAGTCTGGCTCACTGTGGCAGCGAGCTAATCAAGGCAGCCCAGATGTCTCTCTCCGCGGCCACGTCCTGCTGCTCCTCCAGGGGCATCCTGAGAGGATACTCGAGGTCGAGCCCAAAATCTCTTCCAAGTTAGACAGGATAGGCGCCATCCTGATTAGATGCCCAATCTACAGTACATAGACTGGTTCTTTTCAGTTGTTCTGAGTCCCTAATCCTGTCTCTAAGGGTGGCCCCAGCCTACGGGGGGAGCTCATTTTGGGCTTATGGAACGGTCCTTTAAAGCCAAAAATAAAATAAACTGGCCGGTAAACATAACAGTGCTGTTTGCAACTCCATGGGTGATTCATTACTTCCACCAAAGGAGGTTTGTTTGCCTGGTTGTCATTAGGATTACGGAAAAACACAACGGGCCTTTTCATCAGACTTGGTGTAAGGGGGCAGTATGGGCCAAGGAAGAACTCGTTCAATTTTTGGAGCGGATCCGAATCACAGGGCGGGTACACGCATTATTTTTCACTTATGGAAACGACCTTGGCGGAGGTCTGTGTTCTCCAAGTGCCCTAGTAGTTTTGAGATACGTACACTCTTCCTAACTCAGCTTTGTGATTCTATTTTGGATTTCATTTTGCACCAGACATAGACCCTCTCCCTTTATATATCCATTATTTCGTCTTCTTGCAAACCATTTCCCCTCTTTCTCCTTTTCGATTTTAGCTTCCATCGCAAATAAGAAAAATAAAACATCAAAACCGCAATCACTTATTGTTTTTTTTTTTTTAAAAACACACCGTTGAGTCGTATTAAACGCCTGCTGATGTCCGTTCCTGAGGAGGTGATCAGTCCCGGCGGCCGCCCGGCTGCTCATCACACTTCTATTAGCGCCGGAGCCAAATGCTGCCGCAATTACTATCACTGTCATGGCAGACACGAGTGGCACAATCCTGGTGATTAGAGTCGGGCTTTGGCACACTCTCATGGAAATGCAGACACACACAATTGGTAGTTGTAACTTGGCTAAGTGGATGCTCCATTGCTGTGCTACACTCAGCCACCTGCTGCCGTCTCCGTACCTTCGCTTCAGGCAAGAACATAACAGTGTCTGAGACATTAGACATTAGTCATTAATTGAGCTTAATCGTTCCATTGTTTAATTGTCTGAGACCAACCTAATGATTATGACAAACTCAAGTGCACTAAACACCTGGCTGCAATAAACTTCAAGCCGTGAGTTTCTTAAGCTAAGGGTGGGGACTGGAAATGGGTCAAGGGCTCTCCTCTGCTGGGTCCAGATGTGACGAGAGAAAGTTACTTTTTTTAACGAGCCCCGTACAAGAATCCACCGCTTAAAACTTTCTAAACACATATTCAGGGCTAATGGAGAGTCAGTGTGTTTATCACAATCCTCAAGTTTTATACTGTCGATATTTCTGCAATGTGAGGTCATTTAAGTCTATTTAAGGGGGAGTTTATGGTCACATTTAGGAATAGAGACAGTTCTGTCCTCACACTCATAGTAATACAAATGTGTGTGTTTGTTGCCTGGAGCAAAACTCCAATTACCACAACTATGACATACTTGTTTGGCAAGACAGTGACAGTTGGCTGAATTCTGCAGGATTTATTGGGTAAGTATGTGTGCTCCCACCTACATTCACACATGTACTCTGTTGTTTCAGTCGGCCAGTTACCGCAGCAGCCAGGGACGGTCGGATCGAATGGATGGAGGGATGGAGAGTGTGGGCCGATAAGAGGAGGGATGCATGTGGCAGGGCGGAGGGGGTTTTGAGGGTTATTGGGTGGACGACTGCCCACCCTTTGTGCTCCAAATCCGGGGGAATCTGCTGCCTATTGTGGCTCCCTGCTTGTTCACCAGCCAGAGAGCTGAGAGAGGGGATTTCAGCTCCACAGAGCCGATGACGAGAAGGTTTTTTCAAAATCGTCCTCTATGGGTCTCTTGCTCCTTTATCCTCTCTGTCTCTCCGCTTTGTTCTGGATGCAGTGCACCGTCAGCCCCGGCCAGCTATAGTAGAGTAATCTGTGAGTGACCTGGGTTAGTGATCCAGTCCTGGGGTGTGAAGTCCTGGGGTCTGATTTAGGCTTCAGGGGCAGCACCTGTGTCTACTGAGAAACACGTGCTGCAGCGTGTGATGAGTTCCTGCAGGTAGTTTAGTGATACATTTTGCCTAACAAGCGAGGCAGAAATAGCTCGGATTTATTTAGACGAGGCTATTTTTGATGAGTCAAAATCCATGCTTATCCTGTTATTACCTGCGCAGCACTGTTTCCCTCCAAAATCGTCGGCGTGGAGAAGCCTTTGACACGCCGTGTAGACTGTCACACATCTGACGAGTCTCAGCTGAAACCCGTGCTAATGAGATTCTTTCAGGTGTGTTGGCAGCGTCTCAAGGCGGAGCGACGCACCAAAGCCTGTGGTAGAGAAAACCGCCGTACAAATATATTCATTGTGACACAGTTAGATTTCAATCTGCTCCAATCTAAAGTAAAATGAAATGACAGAGTCGCCGTCTTACAGAAAGAAAACACGGCTTTCCTGTGTTGAATCTCCTGAAGTGGGAGAAGTAAAAGTAGTAATACCACAGTGTAGAAATACTCTATTCTCTGGCCTGCATTCAGAATGCTACTTAAGTAAAAGCACAAAAGTATCATCATCAAAATATACTTAAAGTGCCCGAAAGTATAAGTATTAATCATGCGGCTCATTTCAGAATACTCTTTATTATTGGATGATAAATATTGAAGCATTAATGTGTTCATCACTTTAATGTTGCATCTGGTAAAGCAAGAGCTTCTCTTTTTTCTTCTTTCACCAAGGGATCAATAAAGTTTATCTTAACCTATGATAACACGTGATCAATTATTAGTTGATTATATTACGATTATTCTTCTGAATCAAAATCTTAAAAGTAGCTAAAGTTATGAAATAAATGTGCTGGAATTAAAAAGTATAATATTCACCTCTGAATTGTGGCGGAGAAGAAGAATAAAGTAGCAGGAAATGGAAATACTCAAGTAAAGTATAAGTAACTCAAAACTGTATTTAAGTACGTGAGTAAATGTACTTAGTTACTCTCTCCTGTAGCTGCTATTGAACGGACCTTTACTTGTTTTTATTACTAATGCAGGATACCGCTGTGATTTATAAAAGGTATTGAGATGATAATATCTCTGGTAGCCCTATTCTACTTTTTTTTAATTACAAGGAAACAGACATTGTAACAGTTGGCAGCAGATGCTTAAAAAAATAAAAGGAGATTTATGAACCACAAAGCCGCTGTAGCTAATAGGGCCGTCCACCTCAGAGTTAGAGGTCGATATATATAATATAATATATCCTGACGTGGGATCCAAAGCATTTATGGATCATCTAAAACTATACCCCAGTTGTGAGAGAAGCAGGAAAGCGTCTCTGGGGGCGACAAGTTAGAAATCAAATGGGGCTTCCTGGTGGCTTGGGTGTATCAGTGCAGATGTGTGTGTGTGTGTGTGTGTGTGTGGGTTTGGTTCCAGTCTCGTGCTGGGCTGTCGCGCCTCTCTGCTCCATTTCCTGTCTCTCCGCTCTGCGGGCTGTTGCAGGGCCTGAAGGTGGGATGTGGAGGGAGCCGGGACGCCAGCTCACTGTCCTTTAAAATGACGAAGACGTAACATGAATCAGTGGCTCGTGATGAGGGGGGGGACAGGTTAAACCACTTGTACATTTTGTCATTGACAAAATAATACATAACCTTGAGAAGAACTGGCGCTACATTACGAGTCTTTTTAGGTTTTCAGAGGGTGATTATTAAGCAACGGCAATATTTTCGTGGAGAAAGTGAGGCTTACGTAATCTTCTGAAGACCGTCTCGAGGCCGGGATTCATGCAGAGACATGAAAAGTTAAAAAACACAGAAAAAAACAAAAATTCAAATGAGATCAGTCTTTGATGAAAAGGACGAATGAAAGGCAAGAGGAGAGGAAGATGAAAGGAGAGACAGAAGAAGGGAGGGGAGGAAAGAGGGAGCAAGAATGTAGAAGCACATTGGGGGAAGTAAAAAGTGAGTACTGCGTATATATGTCATGACGGAACAAGATAAAGAATAAGAATGAAAGAAGTATAAATGCATTCAGTCAGTGTCTTCACAGCAATTATGCTGTGGAAAAGAGAGAAGCGGGTAGAATTATAGGAAAGAGTGAAAATAGAACAAATACGCATTGAAAGGTTGGAAAGAATGAATTATAATAATCGAAGTAAACCGAGAAAGAATGAAACAATGAAATTCTATCAACAGCAGAGGAAAGCAAACAGGCTGAACTGAAACTCCCAAACATGGAATCTGATGACAAAGTGAGAATGAACTTAAAGAAAGAAACGGTGAAGCGGCATGAGAAGCAGAACGGAGACGGAGACAACAAGCGGCGAAACATTAAACAGAACTTTTAACTAGAAACTGGAGGAGGTGAAACAGTGCTGTGTGGAGAAAAAAATAAAAGACACGAAACAGGAGAGGAGTAGCGTGCATGTATGTGTGTATTCATACGAGTGTGTGTGTGCGTGTGTGTGTGAGATCCTGTATGAGCCGTGTGGAGCGCTGGCTGCATGGCTGAGCAATTCCTGTCCAGTTGGCTGGTTGGCTGTGAGTGTGTACGGTAGGGGGTCCCAGGGAGAGCTTTGATCATTACTGAGTGTGACAGAAGAGTTCTGACAGAGAGGTAACCCCCCAACCAACACACACACACACACACACCAGTAACAACATCACCATGATGGCTAATGTTCGTCCTGTACACGGAGGTGTAGCAGAAGGTTTCCCTGCTTATTAAATGTCCATTTTAATTTTAATTTTTTTTATTTCTCAAAGTAAATTAGTGCTGCAACGAACGACTGTTAATAAAAAATAAGTCTCAAATCATGACGCAGGCGTCCAGCGTGTAGGATTTAGGGGGATATAATATTTAGAACTATGTTTTCATTAGTGTATAATCACCTGAGACGAAGAATCGTTGTGTTTTTGTTAGTTTAGAACGTGCGGGTCCTCTTCACTGAGTCCGCCATGTTTCTATAACAGCGAGGGCCTTTCACGCTTTTACGTTAGCTCAAGGCCTCCGTAGTTCCCTGACACGTTTGTAAAGGGAGGGGTGTTTAGTTAGTTGCAATCTGCAACCTCACCTCTAGATGCCACTAAATTCTACACACCTGCATCTCTAAATGTACTTATTGTGTCTGATTGGTCAAAAAACTCAAAGATTTTTAATTTAAAATGTTTTTAAAGGGAGAAAGAAAAGCAAACGACCACATCAGACGAGCCGTTACGACACAATTTTTAACATTTTTACTGCCTGAACTATATAACGTACAGCCACTCAAGAGGGGAGCACATTTAAAGGATAATGGTGGCATTATTTTACCTTTTTACTATAATCATCAACTGATATACCTTCTCTGTGATGTACTTTACACTGAAGCAACTCTGCAACTGCATTTTTTAGAGAGAAGCTCCGTCGTTACTGAGAGGATTCACACTGTTCTGCAGTTTGACGACGATCTACTCCGGCCATGTTCATTGTAATGAAGGAATATGTCGCCTGAATTCAAACTATGAAGCTAGTGGCGCTCGCCAGGGTTTAGGTGAAGCCTGCCTCCTTCCTTGTGGCCTGTTAGTGGCTGTCTATAAGGCTTAGTGGTAATTAAATCCCCTACACATAACAGCAAATCATTTTCTCAGTATTACTTGTGCTGTGGCTTTGTAGAACAGCCCATTCAGAAAACCATGAGCATTTATGTGTCGCTATCTCAGCTCCTCTGGGAGGCTTTTCACAGGATTTGGTAACCTGGCTGTGGGGATTTGTTCCCATTCAGCCACAAGAGCATTAGAGGAGTCAGCCGCTAAAGTTGTGCGATAAGGCATGCAGTCGCTCGCCGCTCTGAACATTAAGATTGATTCTTAGGGCTCTTTTGTCTTATAGTGATCACTGTTTTCACCTGTACGACAAGAGAACGAGGCTCACAACACATATACTCGTCACGTCACACACGTGCTTCTGCACAAAGACGTAAATACAGCATATTCAAAAACAATTTTTTGCTACAGACACAGAAAAACATATTCAAGAAGACAAGTGATGTCAGAGAAAAGGCATCATGCTCTTTAAGAGGGTAACAATGAACCTGCACAACCCGAAGCAGCAGAACAACCATGTTGCCGTCTACTATTTGGCCCATGCTAATTTAAAATGAAAGAACTCTTCGCTTTACAAACTCTGTGTGCATTTGCCAAAATGCAGTGCAGCTGTATTATTGTTCATAGCTTAATAACGCTGCCCTGAGAAGGACCAAAAGTCACGTGAAAGACGATCAAATCATCAGACCCTTTGAAAATAACAGCCCGCACACACACTCTCGGTCCAATAATAGAAAATTAATTTCCCAATTCATTTTGTTTCTAGTTGCCAGCCTGCCAGTCCTTCAGGTGTTTTCATTCAGGTTCAGGTTTCTCAGACACTCCGTGAACTGGTAATTAGTTTCCCCTGGCTTTCTGTCTCAGAGCTCCTGTGTGTGTGTGTGCGTGAGTGTGTGTGCGTGTGTGTGTGTGTGTTTGTGTGAGTCACATCCAGACAGAAATCAATTTCAGGCGGAGATCTATCAGCTTTTGTAGCCAGCGATCCAATCATCAAATAATGCATCTGATATCACGCTGTCGAGGTGGTCTGTTCAGGGAATGATTCACTCTCTCTCTCTTGTTCCCTTTCTCATTCTCTCTCTCTCCGTACAATTCTTCTTCTCCACCACCCACACACCTTCAGTATCTCTCACACACACACACACACACACACAATGAGGTGATGGATAGTGTTTGGAAACATGTCTTTACCTCAGTACCATCAGAGGAAACCCCCCTTCAGATTCTTTTACACTGTTAGATCTCATCAGTCTCAGACGTACGCAGGACGCCAGGAGATGTGTTGGGATTATTTCACATAAACCTGCTAATAATACACACGTGATAATATTGTGTAAATAATCCAGAGCCTCATATGTCTCCCTAACCCCAGAGAAGTAATAATTACAGACTCTCTCTCCTCCCTTAGCTGATATTTTGAGTGTAACCCATTTTCTAGACATGTCCCGATAATATCGTTAGTGTGAATTACTTTGGCCATGACAACCGCGTAGTGAAAATCTGATATTGTGACAGCCCTCGTTCCTATTTTTCCTAACATGCATTCACGTTGCATCCAACTGATTTAACAAGAGGTGAAAAGAGCAAAAGTAAGAGTGATTGCATTGTGAAAAGAAAAGATGAGAGGTGAGAGCTTCGGCTCCTCTCATGTGTTGCTGCTGCATCGCTTTCTGGTTCATTAAGGCAACTATTGGTGCAGAAAGTGTTTATCATTTACGTCTGTGTGATAGATTTCCCCCCACGTTCAGCATCTGATTGCTGAGTGTTGCTGCTGATTTATAATCAAACCCTCACTGTTTAATTCTGTCAGACTGACGTTAATGGATCATTTCTGATTTTGAATTGTAACTTGGATCTTATTTTTATAGTTTTGGCCTTTTTTTCTGTCTAACAGAAGCAGGTTGTAAACAAGCCCCCTGTCTGCTGCAAACTTATTTAGAAGAGAAAACCGAGGTTAAATTGTTACTTGCATTTATTTTCAATTATCACACATTTCTATTTTAAATTTTTTTCTATACTTACGTTAAACAAAAGATTTTGAGGATTGACGTATGTGTTTCCTGAGTGGTTTCTAGTTAATGAAATATGTTCTGCAAATATGTACAAAAGAGGCATAAAGAAATACAACGTATTACCACTCTACATTGTGTTCTCAAAGTACTTCAGTACTTCAGAGACCTGCATGCTTCTCGTTGAGTGTTAACAGGTTTTCTTCGTGCTCTGTGTGTGTGTGTGTGTGTGTGTGTGTGTGGGTGTGTGTGTGTGTGTGTCCACTTCAGGCTGGAGTGCCGCACACCTGCAGCTTGGCTTCATGCGAGTATTTTGTAAATGCATTTTGTAAGTCCATGGTTTGTGTGTGTAGCCGAGCAGCAACTGTGTGTGTTTACCAGCTATATTCACGAAGAGCGAGAGGGTGTGTGTGTCTGTGTGTGTGTCTGTGTGTGTGTCTGTGTGTGTGTCTGTGTGTGTGTG
>CALSBV010009856.1:2663-17673 GCA_943590825.1 Bovichtus diacanthus | reverse complement strand
TGTGTCTGTGTCTGTGTGATTCTGCTTCTATCTTCCCATTTGGGATCAATGTGTTTGCCTTCATTAACAAGCCAACTGAAATATGCATCAGTCTACTTTGAAATAAGGCCTGTTTGAATGCCATACCTGCCTTTACTGTAAAATGTACAATTTGCTGGTGAGATGGTTATTTAGCATTTGTTTTGTTTACTGAAATATTTCACACAATGTGGATACAGTCTGTTAAAAATAAAAAGGACCTTTGTTGAATGTTAGATACAGATATGTTGAAATAAAACCTAAGTTTTGTTTTTGAAAAGATGTTCCGGTTTTTATTGTGTTTGGGAGACAGAGGGGTTATACATGGCTATAGATGAACATTTTTTGCCAGTTCACCACTTTATTTATGCCTTTAAAAATTCACATACCTCTACATTTTCGTCTACACTTTGGAGTATTTCACCATAGATGAAAAACTCCCATCTCTCTGCTGCCTTTTAAAAATGTATTTCTTTATTTCATGTCAGTTTGGATAGATCAGGGTGTTGGCCACTTAATCCTCACTCATCACATTTCAAAACACACAGGACTTTATTTGAAATTCTTGCTATGTTTCCTAAAATACAAAATATGTCAGGCTGAATTGGGGACAATGTTTATAAAATTATGCATAAGGCGTCTAGCATATTACCATTTGATAAAATGGTGCCTCCATAAAAACATGCAGTCTTTGGTTTGAATAGTTCACTCGGTATACACATACTGTTTCAATGAACAGCTGGAACAAGCTAACAGATTTCATTAGGGCTGAAACTAACAGAAATGTTCGATTCATCGTTTGGTCAAATGTTAAGAAATTATTTAAAATGTCACAATTTTTCAAAGCCAAGTTTATCTTTTCAAATGTCTTATTTTGTCCGACCAACATTACAACTCCCCAGCTCCAAAGTATGCAGTTGATGATTGTAGAAGACGAAAGAAACCAACAAATAGTCACATTTGAAAAGCTAGAACCAGATAATTCAACAAATTATCCAAGATCAACGAATAGATACATCGGCTTATAGTTTCAGCACAAATGTGTACTGTCACTGTCCAGTCTTTATGATATTATCAGTAGATTAACACTTGTTTTTTTTGTCCTGCATTGTTAAAGTTAAATTACATTGACATTTTACCAAAACTATATTGATAACTTATATTACTTATAGACATTATTTTATTTCATTGTACATTATCTTTTAACTAATATCTTTATTCACTTTATTTTTTTCAAATGTCATGCCAATAAAGCCCATTGAATTATTTCACTGCCATCGTGTGGACGCGGATATAATTGCAGTAAAATATAACCTTTTAGCTCTTGAGTCGAGCTTCTAGTTTGAACCACCTGTCTTTGGATAAATGTTTTATTATTATTTTTATTTAATCTAACTTTGATTACGTTTTTAGTTCTATTCATAATGGTGGTTTTTATTTTCTATTCGGGGATTGAAATCGAAACGGACACCTTTTACGACACCTCTCAAAGCTACGGCAGGACAAGGAGGGGAGCCGTAAAGCGTTGTGTTTTGGACTGGAGGAGGTCATTAGAAAGTGAGGAGTAGCTAAACACGGTCCGGTTCTCGAGGCTAAGAGACACCCATAAATCTGATGCCGGTGTAAGATAAATACATTATTCAACAGCTCTATATAGTGTTTCAACCGCTGCGAGATGCTTCGTCTAATCCTGCGGCTCAGGCCGTCCGCCGGGCTCCGCTGTCCCCGTGCCCTCCCGGGCGGGCCTGCTACACCCAGCTCCCGCTCCGTGCCCGGAACCGTTTCTCTGAAGCGGCTTCACTGTGGAGCGGGGTCCCGGACCGTGTGTTTGGGGTCCGGCTTCAGCCACAGAGTGGCTCTGCTGCGGTGTCCCCCGCTGACAGGCAGCCGTCAGAGCCTGCGTTTCTACAGCCTGCCGCCGCACCAGAAGGTAACGTTACCGGACCCAACGGCTGTCAGGTTGCTATAGCACCAACGTTCACTTACTGCTAGCATGACCTCCCGAGCTAGCATAAGATGGATAGCGCTGTGATGTACCAAGCTCATTATGTCGCTGCTTTAAAGGTTAAAACCAGCTGCTGCACGAGTTTTAAACTGTAAAGTCAATTCTGCAAACACAGTGTGTCTTAGCTATACCTACACATTCATTTAATAGGCCATTAGGTAGGTGACACCATTGGGTTGGTACATTGGCATTTGAGCCATCGCATGTATTCAATCATAGGCATTCAGTGTGTCCCCATATGACCATATCACCATGGGTGATGTCATATGTGTTATACATTATTATTATTATTATTATTATTATTCATACGTTATTCAATGCCTTAGGTGCAGCATATTTGTTTTCTTGCTGTGATTGAATGGGCACCACTGGGGTTCACTTCCCCAAAAAAAAAAAAAAAAAAAATACACCGATTTTCACATTCCTCACTTTCTCAAAATGCAACCCAAATCCAGTTTGGGGTTGGCACACCACCATGCATGTAAACAGAACATATTTAGTTCATGCTGTAGATGTAATTTTGACCTGTGGCTTGTCTCGTGCTGATCCTCTCCATACATCATACTCACTTTAAGCAGGTTTTGAGTATGTAGTGTGGTTTTGAGTATGTAGTGTGGTCACTTGGGGAAAGTGACGACATTAAAGTCAGTATTCATATTAAAAACACTTGATTTTTGAGTTTGCTCTTAATGCGAAAACTAATTGGAGGAACTTCTCACAGCTGGAAAATTGAAACTAATTGATTTATGTAGATCTGTTTGGGACCTCCTCTGCAAGGCTATATCTGTTTCTTTACAGGTAGCACTCTAGTTTATCTGCTATCAGATCAGATGTTATATGACCTTGAAAATTCACACAAAAAAAAAAAAACAGATATGATGTAATGCAGATGTATGCGGGTCAACTATTGAGAGAGGGAATGAGGTGATGATGCTGACAGTTGCCAGTATGTGCTATGCCCTATCATGAAGCCCCAGTGAGGATACTGTACAGTTAAAATGTATTTGTCATTCTTTAATTAATTTTTCTTTGACATTTGGTTAGCCATCAGGTTAAATATGGTGCTTCTTAATGACTTATTATTTCTTGAACACCTGGAATGTGATTTGTGTTTATCAGGTGGAGCTTCCTGCACTGTCACCCACCATGCAGACAGGAACGATCGCTCGCTGGGAGAAGAAGGAGGGAGAAAAAATCAGCGAGGGCGAACTTATAGCTGAGGTTAGTGTGTGTGTTCCTATATTATTATTATTATTATTATTATTATTATTATTATTATAAGAAATTGTCACTATGCACTTTTAAAAATGTTCCTATCTCTGTAGGTGGAGACTGACAAGGCTACTGTAGGTTTTGAGATGCTGGAGGAGTGCTATCTTGCAAAGATCCTGGTTCCTGAAGGGACCAGAGATGTCAACATCGGAGCTGTAATCTGCATCACGGTTGATAGGTACGTTTCTGTCCTTTTGACGACATAAAATAAAGGCTGAAAACCAAGGTGACCTCCCTATAGCAAAGTGTTAACAGAGTAAAATAGGTGTCTGATTCAAATTACTCTGTAGTAGTGCTCTCCTAAATTTGAAACCATTGGATTCACAACTCTGCTGTCAGTCCCTTATTGCTTTTCCAGTAGTTTCGCAAAGCCCGTCAGCGCTGTGAAAATAGATCTGGCTCCACTTATTATCATTTTGCTATCGGGGAAAAACACTCGTGGCTTGTTTGTATTTCTTTAAACCAATCACAATTGTCTTGGGCGGTGCTAAGCACAGGCTGCAGCGATGGTGCCTTTGCAAAATGGATAGCGCAGATAGTGGAAGTAAAGGAGAATACAATGGCATGGCTTATAGCCACAGTCTACATCCGGTGAGTCAGACAGACTACTTTTACAGTGATGAATACGAGAAAATCGCACCCAATACAGAGTTAGGAAAGCAATGTTTAAGTAAAGCCTGAAGTTGCCTTACACATAAAACAATTATCTCAACGTGTCACACAGTAATTTGGTCTTTTAGTCTATATGTTCTTGTGCTTTTTGTAAATGCATCTCTAATATTTGTGTGTATATTTTCCGCTGCAGCCCTGACCTCATTGCCGCCTTTAAGGACGTAACGTTAGAGTCAATTCAAGCAGCCGGTCCTTCACCAGTTGCCTCCTCTCCTCCGGCTGCTGCTGCTCCGCCTGCAGCCCCTGGCAGCTCTTACCCAACACACATGAAGGTAGCCCTGTTCTTGCATCAACAATTAAGTACAGCCAGGCGTAGAGTTGTGTAGAGAATATTCAGTCGCAGTAAGTTTTATCTGGGTTGTTCAGTCTGATGGTCTGGATGTGACGAGATCATTGAAAGACGTTTTAGTCGAATAAAAAATGTTTATAGTTTCTTTATGACTGAAGATTTTGTCAGTTTTAAAGAAATCAAATAAAACTGCTGCTCTCTGATAGACTCTGTTTTCTTACTGAAGTTATGTTGTCACATTTTTTTTCATATTGACTTTCAACCAGAGATTCACATTATTTATTTTTGCAGTCAGGACAAAACCACATTTGTATTAAGTTGTATTTGGAAAGGTTCTATAATTTAATCAGACAGAACATGATCAGAAGCTAAATTACCTGAGCCAGATTGCTGTTCCATAATTTCTCCTGTTGCTCAAGCGTGAGTGTGTGTTGTGTGTGTTACAGATCACACTTCCTGCCCTCTCTCCCACCATGACGATGGGAACAGTGCAACGCTGGGAGAAGAAGGTGGGAGAGAAGCTGAGTGAAGGAGATCTGCTGGCTGAGATCGAGACTGACAAGGCGACTATCGGTAAACCCAAACTGACACTTCAGTTCTGACATATTTGCACTATAGTGTGTGCACTACAGAGCATTGCAGTTTTAGTTAACATCTTGTTTTCATTGTATCTTGCCATGTGTGATGTGGGTGTCCTATATCTGAAACTATCACTGTAACAACTTTCTTGTATCCTGAATTACAGACAGGAAAAGCTCACCTTGCTCAACCTGAAATGTGTTTGTGTGTGTGTAGGCTTCGAGGTGCAGGAAGAGGGATATTTGGCCAAAATCATGGTGCCAGAGGGAACTCGGGATGTTCCCCTGGGAATGCCGCTCTGCATCATTGTGGAGAGAGAAAGTGACATTGCTGCCTTCAAGGATTATGTAGAGACCGGAGTGGCGGAGGTTTCCACACCACCTCCACCTCCAGCACCAGCAGCGGTGAGACACACATGCATCTTATTTTAGATTTAAGATAGCTTGTACAGGTATGACTGATTTGTGAGCATTAATGTTTATGTTTCAGGCGGCAGCTCCGGCTGCTGCAGCACCCAGTCTTGCCCCTGCAGCTGCTGCCCCAGCAGCAGCCAGGAAGGGTCGTGTGTTTGCCAGCCCTCTCGCCAAGAAACTCGCTGCTGAGAAAGGAATTGACCTTACACAGGTCAGCGGTAAGTAACCAAGACGCAGGAAGTTGCTAAGATCTGTATTGCTAGAACATTAAGCATTTAAATACAAAGCTAGAAAGAAATGTGAAATATTTTATATACTGTACATTGTTTTCTGTTCAGGCTCTGGTCCTGATGCACGCATCACCAGGAAAGATATTGACAGCTTTGTTCCACCAAAGGCTGCACCTGTAAGTGAAGCTCGAACTTTATTCTGTATCCACAAGCAATGCACGTTTAATCCTGTGTAATTATATGGAACAACTTCAATTTACTTTATTTAGTTTTTATATGAATTTGAGTATAAGCATGTATGTAAGAATGTGCTGAAATGATTTGGTGTTTAATTAATTAATCATGTTATTCATGAAGCAAAAATGGCAGTAGTTTTCTTCAGTTTTTATATTCTTGAATTTCTTTGGTGTTTGGATTCTAGTTGGAAAAAAATAGCAATTTGTAGATCTTGAGCTGTGTGAAATAAGTGAAAAACCTTTTCAGTTATTTTTATTTTTACACATATCTAAAGGTTTTATTTAATTTGGAAGTTTGTTTTGGTCCTGATTCGTTAAATTACAATTGGCTAAAAGGTTTTGGTCTTCAAGTCATCAACACTGGCAAAATTCTTTTTTTTTTGTTGTAATTTCTTTATATGCAAATTAAATAATTTCCGTTGGCAGGCTGTAGCTGCTGCTCCCGCTGCAGCTCCAGCTGCTGCTGCACCTTCGGCAGCTCCTGCTGCTCCGGCTGGGACCTTCACAGACGTCCCTATCAGCAACATCCGCAAGGTGAGAGCAAACGCACACCTGACTTTTAGTGGTCCACTTCCTCTGCTGCTCAAACTCCTCTGATGGCAGTCAGGTGTACTGTATGTGTACTGAGGGGCTTTCACAGTGTAGCCCTGTTATCTCTGACATGTGCTTCCACATTTTGTCCTGGAGTCTAGAGCTGCAACGATAACTCGACAAATCCATTAGTTGATATACAGGAAAAGCAATCGCTAACTATTTTGATAATCGATTAATCAAGGAAATAATCTGCAGAATCGATAATGACAATAATCGTTAGTTGCAGCCCTACTGAAAACAGACACTCACACATTTACCAACACAGGCACAACTAACACACTATCTGTGTCCAAGATGAATGATGGTTCAAAGCTGAAGTGCACATATGTGTCTCTCCTGCAGGTCATCGCTCAGAGGTTGATGCAGTCCAAGCAAACAATCCCCCACTATTATCTGTCTGTAGATGTCAACATGGACCAAGTGATCGAGCTTCGAAAAGACCTCAATGCTGTGAGTTTGTGCTTTTGAATAGCTGTGTAACAACAACAGAATGTCTGAAATAATTATTTCCTGTGTCTCTTAAACAACCTTGTCTCCTCTCTGCAGGAGGTGAAAGCCCAGAATATCAAGCTTAGTGTGAATGACTTCATCATCAAAGCCAGCGCTCTGGCTTGCCTCAAGGTTCCTGAGTGCAACTCCTCCTGGATGGACACGGTCATCCGCCAGTGAGTAAACACACATAAACTGCTGTATCCAATCTAACGCATGTTAAATAAACTGTAAAGAGGAAATATGTTTTCTTGATTTCTAGATATACTAATCTGTGGCTTGCAGGTATGACCTGGTCAAATTCATTAATTTGCTCTAATTGTATTTAAAAACCATTCTGGATCAGCTGGAAAATGCATTGTCATAAAGATAAAAAAACGGACTGACAGGGAACATTTTACTGCACAATGAGTACTTTTACTTTTCCAACATAAGTTTTTGATGATAATACTTACATACTTAAGGTTTTAAAAATGCAGGATTGTTGCTTGTAGTGGAGGATTTTAACAGTGTGTACTTTTCCTTAAGTAAAGGATCTGCATACTTCTATTACCACTGAATTTAAGTATATGTTGATGCTAATACTTTTATACTTTTACTTAAGTTAGATTTTAATTGCAGGACTTTTAACAGAGTATGTTTACACTGTAGTACTGCTACTTTTACTCAAGTCAAAGATCTGGATACTTCTTCCACCGGTGCCAACCATCCATCTTCATCAGCCAAAGTCTTCTCATCTTGTCGACCTGTTTTTAGTTATTTACTTCTGACATCAAAATGCTTCAAAATTTTAATTATGTCACTCATATCAGTGATGACATGAATGGATGCATCACTCTTCATCCATTAGTGACTTTACATTGAAATTGTTCCACTCTCACTTTATTTGAAAAACAGCAGCATCGTCAGATTACAATAATACTGTGAGTTCTTCCAGTAGGGGGCGTCAATTCCATTTTTCCAACTCTTCTCTGTTTAGAAACAAAGTTACGTTGACCAAATTTCTGCGCTGTCATCAGTATTGACTTACTTAAATGTTTCCAGGAATCATGTGGTGGACCTCAGTGTAGCAGTGAGCACAGCAAACGGTCTCATCACGCCCATAGTGTTTAACGCCCACACCAAAGGACTGGCTGCCATCAGCTCCGACGTTTCTGCTCTCGCTGCCAAAGCGAGAGAAGGCAAACTGCAGCCACACGAGTTCCAGGTACAACACATAATCCAAATCTGTTGGTACATGTTGTTTTTCAATTTCAGGAGTTTGGGGTGTGGGGTGATTAGTTTGGTGCAGCTTTGAACCAGCAAATTGAAACGTTCCTGTTCAATGAGTGTTTTTTTTCCACCAGGGAGGTACATTCACAATCTCTAATTTGGGGATGTTCGGCATCAAGAACTTCTCCGCCATAATCAACCCCCCTCAGGCCTGTATCCTCGCCGTCGGGGGCTCAGAGAAACGGCTGATGCCTGCTGATAATGAGAAAGGGTCAGTGTCATGACTATAACACTATAACAAGTTGGACATGCTGCTTTTCTGGATTTGAATCTGATGCAGCGTGCGTTTGGGTTTTGCAGGTTCGACGTAGCCAGCATGATGTCGGTGACGCTTAGCTGCGACCACCGGGTGGTAGACGGAGCAGTCGGTGCGCAGTGGCTCGCAGAGTTCCGAAAGTTCCTGGAGAAACCCGTCACCATGCTGTTGTGATTGGACTGTACTGTTGTTAAACTGAAACAACAGGCAGAGCCTCTCACTAAAGTCATCTGATTGGTTTAAGCCGGTCTGAATCCTCCTGTGATTGGCCCGGCCTGCCACGAGGTCACTCCCAGTTATCCTTAAGGGGAAGAGGCAGAACTCACTCCGCTTACCTGTCTGTCTGTCTCTCTGTCTCTCTCTCTGTCTCTCTGTCTCTCTGTCTGTCTCTCTGTCTGTCTCTCTGTCTGTGTCTCTGTCTCTCTGTCTCTCTCTTCTCGCTCTCACTCTCTCTCACTCATTCTCTATTTATTGTGGCCCCATCTCATGAGAGACCAGAATTAGGTATAATTTATCCTAGAATAGAGACGGTCATATGTGACTAAAACATTGATAATGTTTTACAAAGGGAAGTGTTACATGTCCACCCCGCGAGCATTTATCCTGAAGATTGTGTGTGTGTGTGTGTGTTTCTACACACTTAAATTTCTGATTTTGTGTGACTGTGATAAAGACAACGGGAAGTGCAACTACCTGTGGGTTACGGTCTTTTAAATAAAGGGTTGTGATTTTTGAGGATGGGGCTAAATGTAAGTTAACTTTGAGACGCACTGAGTCCAGATCTACACACACACACACACACACACACACACACACATATATATACACACACTGAATTGAAATGTTTAGTGTGTTTTCTGTGGGTTGATGCTACAGTGTATATATTCTTCACTGAGATGAACACAGTGCTGTATATATATATATGGTGGTGAGCTAAGGCCTCATCATTTAATTTGTACAGTCCTGAATTTAACACTCTCTTAAAAGAAGTACTCAATGCTTTTGCCAACTCTCTCTCTTCAGTGGGAATGTTTTTATTTTTTAGTCTCAGAGTAAAACACTTACCATTGAAATATTCTGTATTTCACTTCTGAAACGCACAAAGCTGGAGCTGGATGTTATTTGAATAAATTGGAAGAAGTCAATCTTGTGGCATATGCTCTTTAGTTTGGGTTTTTATAATTTGACTTTATTGTAATAGCCCACATGAAAGCAGTTAATAGAAACGGTACTTAAAGTGTGATCACTGAAAAAAGATTTTATTTATTTTTTTGTTGTTTTTAATTTTTATTAATACTTGGGAGTCCAAGAAACAACTGACCTGCTTCCCTTTTGGATGCACTGATCTGACTTTTTTTAGACTCTATACCAGATACTGATCCAATACCAGTTTAATAATAAGCTGTATTCCTCGACGTGTGGAAGTAACTGGTCATTTTATGTGTAATGTGACTTCAGGCTTGACTGAAATTTCTTTCCTAACTTTGTAAAACAAAATGTCACAAATTAATACATAGATATAAATGTACTGAATTGTTATTTGTTATTCAAAATAATAATTCATACACCATATATTAGTGTATTATATTATAGTATTTGTGCATCGCTAAAATGCATAAAGTAAAGATCTAAGCCTGCAGTCAACCTCCATGTATTTTCCAGACTGCCTCCGTATTCATTAACATTTCCTTGTTTTTGGATTTGGTTCTGCAAAACACATGAAAGTGGTTCTATCATAACCTTTATTTATATCGGCTGCAAATAAAATCACCATAGTCAAATGTATTTAATTTAAAGAAAGAAAAGATAAAGATGACAGGAGTCCAAACAACAGACCTCAATGAGGTCACATAATAAAAGGTCAAATTTGAAACGTTGAAAAGGTTACATGTCCTTTTTTTTTCTTTTCTTTTTTTAACTTGACTCTTTAGATGTTTTTCATTTTCAAAGATGTATAATTTCCTTGATCTGCTCCAACTCTAACACTAATCTGGTTCGATAAATAGCATAAGTAGACCACTTCCTCATGTTCCCATATGGGGCTCACTAAATCTGTTTTATAAGTTCACTGGCTGGAATTTTAACATGACATTTGGTTTAGATTGGTGAAAAGCACTAAACTGGAACATATCTGGATCTCTGGAGGAGTTGGATGCCAGATCGACTTATGTGGGTTGTGAATAACTAATGCATTTTATGCAAATCCATCAAAAAGCAGCAATGACAGTATTTTTGTTTTGTCAATAGGTCACAACTACTTAGACTACAAGCTGACCCAGTATAACTCCCACCGCAGTCGGTGTGGCCATGTGCAGTTAATAGGACATAATAAAAAATCCTTATCTGACAACTTTAGTGAAACAAACTGACACAGAGGTGATTAGACTAAATAAAGAGAATAAAGTGAAAACAGGAGGGTGGGGCTGGTTGCAGCACTCGATAGATTAATCATGCATGCCTAGTTTTTTTGGCCACCAGCTCGTACACGGGGAGAGAGGGCCGCCTCACAGTGAGTCCTCTCAGCTATGGGTTCTTCTGGAAGATGGATGCTCTGGACCCTGTGCGTGTGTTTCACCGCTCTGGAGAGTGGTGAGTAGGCCTGTGTGCTTTCTCGAGCTTTGACACTGATTCAGGAAGACAAGATGAGAAATATTGGTGCTTATGTAAACACTGCTGTAGTTTCATGTTTCTGAGGGCTCTGCAAAGATTGTCTGTAATTCTTCATGTGGATTTTTGTAAAAAAAAAAAAAAAAAAAAAGTTTTCTATAATTTCGTTATTCTGTTGAAATACAGGGACGACAGACCCTTTGAATTCAGTGTAGACCCGCAGTACTGAGACTATAGTGTTGAAAGTAGGCCGACAAGATTTAGCTCTTTAGCATTTAGACAGATATGTTTGACTGTGAGGTTGCAGATTCTTTCAACATGCATACTAAAAGTGTCTGTTGTAAAAGATTATTAACAATTTTTTTCCAACAAGCAATAGAAGATTGTATACAAAAAGGGCTTTAATCATATATAAGACTGATGAGCTTCATCAACACTTGGTGCACCTATTTCTTAATTATTACATTTTTGAAAATAATGAAAGCAGCCCTCTCTTTATATTGCATATTAGGGATGTCACAAAATCAGATTTTCACTACACCATTATCATGGACAAAAGAATGACGATATTATCGTAATATCTATAGAAAATTTTAACTATATTATTAATGCTTTCAGAAAAATTAATCTTTCACTTTGTTTATTGCGTGTTTGGTCTCTTTTTTGGCAATTTAATTACACTCAAAATAAGAGTGTCGGGGGGTGAAGAGTCTGTAACCATGACTGTACAAAAAGTGTACAAAAAGAACATTTTAACATTACATCTGCCATCAACACAATGTCAACTGAAACAAAATGACTTGCAGGGAGCAGGAGACAGAGTTTGTTTATGAGACGATATTATCATAAGTGTATTATTAATATGATACTGTACAGTATCAATATTTCAGTTTTTAAATGTCACTGGTATCGTCAATACCGGTATATCATGACACCCCTTGTTTTAAATAAAGTCTAGGTTTGTCATATTGAGCGTCTTGATTTGAGAGACTGTAGTTTTAGAAACTGTTGATCTACATGGAGACAATGTCGTGAACTGACAGTATGTTCATAAACACGTCCTGGTGAAGTGGGTTGTTGTTCCACTCAGTCAGTGATGGGTTTGGCTCACCATCAAATCTGTCAAGTGTAATTAACAACCTAATATGCACGCTGAATTCCCACACACACACAAAAGGCCTGGGGATGACAGAGAGGAGGAGGGGGGGCATTATTTCAGTAATGAAGGAGGAGGGGGAGGAGCTGTGCAGTCTGCACGTCAACAGGGAAACTAGGGATGTTATAATAAAACATGATGGAATTTAAGAAATAACTCATTAAATTAAATGTCTCCTGTATTATGTGACTGTTGTGACCTTTTTGTGTCCTCTCCCATCATGTTGATCTACACAGTTGCGCTCAGGGTAACCATGAGGGAATCCAGTCTGAAGGTGGTTCAGGGGGACGTTGTCGTGCTGCCCTGCTCCTTCTTCACCTCCAGCCCCCTCTCCAGACTCAACGTTATCTGGACTCTGGCTCCCTTCTCCAGTCCTGACACCCCAAAACAGGTCTGAATCCTACACCAACACACACACACACACACACACACTCTGTCAGGCTTGATCAGATATTTCAGGTATATATTTTATTATAACCTCCGAGCTGGTAAAACACACCGTCCTGAAAAACTGGATCTGCTGCAATGTGTTTTCTGAAAGTTGTTCGTCTTCTGCTTTTTATGTATTTTTTAAAATCACTTCTACTACTCAGACTTCACTGCAGCTGTTGGTAAAAGTAACACCATTTTTCCAAAGGGAAACCTTGGTGATTATGTTGCAAACATCCACATAATACCTTTTATGAAACACAAAAAGCCTGTCCATATATATATATATATATATATATTGTTTTTTTTTTTTTTCGTGGGTCACCTTTGCATTCATACACATATGTTATACTGATGGAAATACATGCCAGTTCACGCAGTAACAGGGCAGTTATCATCTCATAAGGTCACAAACACAATCCATTTTTCACAGTATTTAAAAAATGTATCAACCCATAGATTTTGTTATTCTCTCTATACTTGAATATAATACTATATACTGTAACACAATATATGGAAATGATCTGCTAGCTGTTCTCCACCTTCCCATCAGACCTGTCTGTACACTTTTTAACTTGGGGGTTATAAAATATTTAATCAAATTCGACCAACAGAATTCTCTCCAAAGACCTGAACTGGTGGAATGAGACAGTACGGTGCACATATTCAACCATTCCTCTACTGAAACTACTTATTAATGGCGGCTCTCACTTGCAGGTGATTGTGTACGACCATGGACAGGTGATTGAAGACCCCTCACTCATTGGCAGGGTGGGTTTTACAGGTATGACCACTGAAACCATTTGATCTGAATTGTGATGTGTTGTGTTTTTTTTGTTATTTGCTAGTAAAGGACAGTACTTAAAACAATTATGTGTATTTTTATAATGTCATTTTTAATGTTTTAAGGGTAAATTTAGAAATTGAAGACAGAAAAAACCCCCACAATTATTTCATGTCAACCGTCTGCAGGTATTCCCTGGAGTGCAGACATCGTCCTTAATGACACTCGTGTATCAGATGCTGGTACCTACCGCTGCATGGTCAATAACCCGCCAGAGACGGCAGATCCCGGCATAGGAGAACTGGAGCTCAGCATTCTGGGTAAGTGTGGCATCTAGATAAATGGCACATACATATTTGAAGCAATCGCTATTTAACATACTCTGAATTAGATTAAAATTAATTAAATTTCCGCATGGTATTCATATTTGCTTATGTGCCATTACTGGTGTGGATTTTTATCTCGCAAATAGAGGACCAGACAGGTTAAGATAATCAAGTAGTTTTTAGTCACGCTCGCAGCATGGCTCGATGGTCCACCACTTTGGTCCTGACTGAAATACTTCAACAACTATTAGATGGGTTTCTATAATATGTGGTACACACTTTCATGTTCCCTTCAGGATGAATTATAATAACTTAAGTGATCTCATAACTTTTTCTAGTAATTTTTTCTTAAATCCAATGCATTCAACCTCAGCTATGATTTATTTTGCTAATTAGCAAATGTTTGCATGCTAATATGCCACACTAAAATGGTGAACATATTAAACATTGAACCTGCTACACATCAGCATGTTAATATTAACAATGTGCACGTTAGCAAGCTGATGCTAGCATTACATCGAAGCACCGCTGGGCCGGGCTACTGTAAGTGCAGCCTCAAAGAGCCGCTAGCATGGCTGTAGACCGCTTAGTCTCAGTCTCGTTAACAATTACTATTATTTTGTTAACAGATACACTCCCAGAGAAATAATTCACAAAAACTCCAATTCTGAAACTGCCGAAATATTGTGAAAATAATCATGGATGTATATTATATTGCTTTTAAATCTTTTACATTTTAAATCTTATATTGGCCAATAACTGATAGTCTTGTGATATATTGAAGAACTCTTTTGAGTTGAGTGAAGTGGCTTTTAAGAAAGCAAAGATCAAAAAAAATTAATTAATTAATTAATTAAAAAAAAAAAAAAATCTGTTTTTGTGATTTTGGAGTCCTCCTGAGTGCCTGTTGGTAATCCAGACCTTGATCCTTGCAGCTCATTACCTACATCACTTCATGTGGATGAAAAAACACTGAAGACTATTACAGCTCGTCTTTCCAGTTAACTTCCCATCCAAACGTCACTGACTTACTCACAGACTTTAAATCTATTTGTAAAGAAATACTTGTTTGATCAGATATTTCAGGTATATATTTTATTTGTTGTCGACTTGTTTGGTAGACGCTTGCATCTCCATCCTTTTAGAAACTCAACCACTGATCATTTTTGTAGCGCCACCCTCACTGCCTGTGTGCCAGTGGGATGGAGATATTGATATGGGAGGAAGTGTCACGCTGTCCTGCTCGGTGGCAGAGGGCATCCCCACTCCAGAGATCCGCTGGGATAAACTGAATCCAGAGGAAATCGCACTTCCCATCAACATGGACGGTCAGTGCCACACACACACACACACACACACACACACACACACACACACACACAC
>CALSBV010009853.1:0-11034 GCA_943590825.1 Bovichtus diacanthus | reverse complement strand
TGTTGGTTTTTTGTATTTGTTTTGCATCTGATAAAATACAACAATTTAATAATAATGAGAAGAAATGAGACGCAAAATTGTCTGCATTATCTGCACTCTCTGCACTTATTTAAAAATATTTTTTTAAATGTATCAACTATGTAAATTTGCACAGACAATCAAAAAACTAAACTTTATAAATGGAAAAAAAAACAAAAAAAAAAAACTTGTTTTAGTGCACTTCATCGGCAGATAGCATTATCTACTTAAAATAATTATAAATAATTAAAATTAATAAAAAAATATGAACCCCTCCCCCCACCCCACCAAAGTGAAAGGACTTCTAGGACTGCATCCTTCACACACTGCTGCACATAACACATATAATAACACATCTTTTAGCTGCAGTGCGCGTCTCCAGAACCGGATCTGACTCACTGAGGATGATGTCGAGCGCGAGAGGAGGCGCCTGCGTGCATCTCGGGTCCGGAGCGGTTCTGTTGGAATCGCTGTCCATGCTGGCTGCTGTCGGTGGACTTTAACAAATGCAACTTCCACGTTTTGTCTCCTACATCCACAGACGCTCGGCGCGCTGCTCCTCCTCTCCTCCCGTCCTCAAACTTTCCACAGAGGGATATCTGCCTCCCCGGCACCAAACAAACACTTGTTGCAACCCGTGGACCCGCCTCTTCCCGCTGTCATAGGACAGTGAGTCGGCCGAAGAGGCACCAGGGTGAGGGGAGCTGGCGTGTGGGAGGCCGATGTGTTTTATTGAGAAAGTGGAATGAAGTGTGCACGTGTGTTAACCTGCATACACCTGCTTTCTATTGGTTTCCATAACATTTTTAATGCAGCTTTAAAGGTGATGGGAAATAAGGGATTTGGTTAAAGGAAATGAGGACTTTCAGGAAATGAAATCTCATGTCATGCCATGTTGTTTTTGTTTACATGAAGGTGTGTGGTGGTGCTCTGGTATTTTCATTATTACCACCTTACCGAGCCAAAACCATGAGAACTGAGCCTTTAGAGAAATAACTTCTTTGGCATGAGCCCCCCTATAAGTCCTGACAGTGTGTGTGTGTGTGTGTGTGTGTGTTTCTTGAGGCTGTGGACAACACATCACATGCCCCCTCGTTCCCATAGCAACACATTCAGGGGTATAGTCATGTGAGGCGTTTGTTTGCAAATTTTTTTTTTGCTCCCTTGGCTCCATTTGAATATTTTCCCTCAACACTGCGAGGCCTGTGTCGAGCTCCAGTCACTTGAATTAAAGCTATTTATACCGATTAACAATGAAGCACGAAGTGATGCTCCTCAGATATGTTCTGCATCCTCACAGTCGTCAGCTCCCACGAGAACTTTCCTCTTTTACTTGTAAACATCTCCTCTGCGCTCGTTCACCTCACATCCAGGTTTAATAGTTTGTCTTATCTGCCTGTCCGGTCAGGAAAACTTGGCTTCTGGAGGTTAAAATACCTCCTAGCATTTGTTTTTACTTTGCTTGCAGATTTAATCTCTTTATCCTTGAGCTGCATGTGCCGACACATTTGAGGAATGAATCCTCGGGAAGACTGAGGGCCATAGAAACAGGGATAAACATGCAGTTTACGTAGCCTAATACACACCCCGACACAGTGTTTATTGCATATGAGAAATATGACACATCTCCAGTTCACTTTGTACGACAATTGAATCATTTTAATCAAGTCTGTGCAACTCTTATTTCGCGCTGGTTCTGGCTGCGCCGGGCCACACCTTGTACTCCAGGACGTTCAGACTCAGCAGAAAGGATTCGTCCAGACTGGCCTGAGTTTATAAAGCTGATAAAAAAAGAATCTAGAGAGAAATCTTCAGCCACAACACAGCAACACAAGACATTTACTGGAAGATTACACCCTAAAACCAAACCGTATTCAGTCTCTGGTGGAGGAGAGAGACTGAGAGCACGAGCGATAACGGGTTCTTCACCCTCATTTTGTAGTTTTATGTCTCTTTGTAGTTCTTTTCGTCCGTGGTTGTTTCCCCCTTTCTTGTCATTTTGAGCCTCTTCCTGGCTGACGCGTGTCTCTTTGAGTGACATTTTTTAGGCGACCCTGTAGGCCGTTCAGCAATCCATCACAGCTGTAAACCAGATCTATTTAGATGCAGACTCATCAATAGTGCTCACCTGACTTCATCATCTATTGAAGTTTGAATGCTCTGAACTCCTGCCAAGGGCTGGTTTTTTTTTTTTTTTCTATTTAATGGATAAACCATCCAAAGGTCTTTAGTGAAACTGCGGCTGCTTTGACCTTGTGGAGGTAAGACTTGTTTGGTTTTACACATGTCACTGTTTACTTTCCCCTCAGAATCTGACACCGAGGTCATTACCTTGTGAGCTCTCGTGTTCAATGTACACACACTTTCTAAACACACACGTGGAATCTAAAAGGTAAAAAAAAGCAGCAGTATTTTACCACAACTTTGCATTTACATGTTATGCTAAGTCATGTTGTTACTGCCCTGGCCAGTGTGAGGTACAGATCTGCAGAACAGCTGTGACACACCGGGGAAGTCTGCTCTGTCCACACATGCCTCAATTAGGATTTACCAACTTTTCTAGAGGACATCAGAGTAAAGCGTGAGGGATTTGACGGGGAAGCAGAGCAGCGAAGCAGAGGTGAAGGGCCGGGGTGTTAGACAGAAAAGGTGAAAGTTCATCAGTCCATGTTGACTTCAATAAATACTGTGACCATGAAATAGGCCCGTTGTGTGTGTGAGTTCATCAAAATGCACCAAAGTAGTGTTTGCGTATCCAAACGACTACCTTTCTCTTTGTCCAACTTGTGTCCAGTTATGTTTCTTTCCAGGAATGTAGCACTTGCAGATGCTGATACAGAGTAAACTTCACACACGCAAAGCTGTGTAATGATTACGCCTGTACTCGCATCTTTGCTCTGCATCTAAATACATTTAAAAAAGCGTTACCATCTTGACAATACCTGGAGTTTGCCAGTTGCCATCTTGGGTTTTTAGAAGCAGAAGACTGAACGGGTTAGAAACAAGAGCTAAAGAAGACGGGAGAATTAAAAAAAAAAAAAAAACATTTATTGTTATTTTCACGTTAATTGTGTAGAGGCATGTATTTCATTCACAAAATAGGAACAGAAAAATTAATCAGACAAGAAAAATATATGTAGTCTTTTTCTTACATTATCAATATATATACACACACGTTGTAAAATAGGACATTGTAACAAAAAGAAACCAAAGTGGAGCAATAAGCAAGATACGATCGGCCACATCTGCAATGTGAGTACAGATGTGAAATGAATAACTGAAATGTTCCCATCCTTCCTCCGTTTTCACAGCAGTTTTTATGGCTTCATTTATAAAGTTGAGACAACAGAATAAAGCTAGTTTAAAACATGACGCACCTAGCGATAATTGAAAAACTCCAATGTTTGTTTTAACTCCATAATCCCCGTTATTATGGTAAAACACTTTTTTTTCCTCTTTCTTTTTTTTTTTTTAACACAAGTTAGGCGCCATGCTTCTGAGCATTAGTCAGGCGTTATGTATGTACACACACGTAAAAATCTCATGGCTGCACAGAAGCATTTCTTCCAAGACGACAATATGACAATATTACAAAAGAACACTCAATTAAGCGATACAAAACACACACGCGCACTTTAGTCTCGAGGCCAAACAGCCCAGAGAGAGAGAATATAGGCAATTTGTAAAACAACAAGACGACAGGTCCAATGTTTCAGAATCAGTGAGGAGAGAACGAGCCGGGCTCATTACACATGATGCACAACATTTACAGTTTTGTCTCTTCTTCTTTTTTCTTTTTACTAAATGTTTAAGTGTGAGGTTTAGAAAAAGATGGAAACATAAATGTTGGCTCGAATCATGATCTCGGACAGTAATTTAAAGTGAGATCACACCACAGTGATTGGGATACGAAGCCCCCGTGAGCATAATCAATACAGTAACAAATGTCCAGAGCTGCAAAGTTTGAATTAGTCCACTAATCGATTAGTCGACAAACTATCTATCTATCTAACCAACTATTTTGATAATCGTTTAATCGATTTTTTCATGCAAAAATGTCAGAAAATGCTCCTTTCAGCCTCTCAAATGTGGAGATTTTGCCGTTTCTCTGTTTTATATCATATTAAAGTGAATGTCTTTGGGTTTTGGACTGACAGAACAAGACATTTAAAGACTTTGAGAAGCTGGGATGAGCCTTTTTCACCATTTTATAGACCAAACGATTAATTGACTAAATAATTGGCAGATTAATAGTTAATTAAAAAATGTGTTAGTTGCAGCCCGACAACTGTCCTCCAATCACCGGTGTGTAAAGAGGAATTATAAATACACTGGGACTCAAAAAGGTCAAACATGATTGGAAGGATAAAACGTAAACATAAGGTCTGAAGAACGGGCTGTTTTTAACGCTAAGTCCCCCCCACTGTGGTACATTCAGCCCAACTGTGACAATGATTACCAAGAAACACACCACGACACCACAAACTCACTCTACACTTTAGAAACAGCTGTAAACTTGTACATCACCAGAGTCAGGGATGTGATCAGAGACACGAGCAGTGACAGACATCAGGAATTTGCTGCTCCCTCCAATGTGAATTGAAAAGTTGCATAATAAATCAAATTCCTTAGACGTAACTCAATCGTGAACACTTGTTATTTGGTTATACTGACAAAAAGTTTCCATTCTTTTAACGGATATTCACACGTGCACGCCTTTTACACATTTTGTAAGACCCTCGGAGTCACGGTCACGCCCCAGATGTTCAACACTGACACTAGTCATTTCACCATCTTCACACACACCTTTAACAGTTCAAGGTAGCAACACTTAGCTCACTCCCACGTACAGACAAGGTGAGAAGAAGCCGTTAAATCACCTCCATTTTACATTAGATCAGTTGGTGTTCAATTCACTTTCATTTTCAGATGGACTCTGGGTGAGTTATTACAGTAATGTAATGCATATTAACAGCAGGAAATCATTCATTCTGAAGAAAGCTGCACCTGCAAATTAGACTGAAAGTGAATCGCGCCCTGAGCCACGTGTGGATGAAGTTGCTGTGTCGCCACCTGCCGGCCAGCACTGGTATTGCAAGGACATCATGACCCGCTGCAGGCAGGAGGGACCGACAAACCTTGTGTGAAATTTAGCGACTAGTAAATAGAATTTGGTTACGATGACATTGGCCAGTGAGGTTAAGATAAAGCTAGGATGTTGTAAACACTTCAGGTTCAGAGGTCAGAGCAGGTCAGCCCTTATTTGGCAATGAGTGTTGGTGTTTTAGTAAAGGCTGAAGCACTGAGCTGTAGAAAGACAGGCTGCAGAATCACTGATCGGCATATGAGATACTTACATATGACTCTAAAAGAACAGGTAGTGACTACGCTGCACATTGCACTGTTTCAAATGCATCTCCCAGGCAATCAGCATGTTTTAAGGGAATACGTCACCCCCAAAACGACCATCTGTGTGTCAATTACTCACCGTTTAAACTTGAATTCTTGAAAAAAAACTTTGTTTGGCGGCCGAGTTTAAAAACAGCAAAACTGGCCGAAAACATCAGTTTACGAACTCTCACACAAACTTAGCAGTATAGTACAACTCATGCATTTTCACTGAAACCTTACTATTTTATACACTTGGTGGAGGTTTCAGTGAGACAGTGAGCATATGACTGGATGAATGAGACTTACACAGCATGAGATGTGAGACAGTTTGTAAACTGATGTAAAAAAAATACTTTCATTTTTCATTTCAATGCATGAAAAATGTTCTTAGTTTCTCCGTCTTTGTGCACCGTGGAGGCACGCAAGAAGAAAGTTTTCTTCAAGAATTCAAGGTACCTTGTGGTGAGTAATTGATATACAAATGACCTTTTTGAGGGTGAAGTAACACTTTAACACAAGTTGGCAACAAAAACACGTTAAGCAGATTCTTTTAGTTGCAGTTCATTCTTAAAAAAAAAAGAAAAAGAAAGACTGCCACTCCAACTGTTACACACATTCACACACTAACAATACGCCATAAATCACATGATCATCAAACATCCATTATTCCTGGGATGCTTTTTGGACACGATTAAAAAAAGAAAAAGAAAAGAAAAGCAGCATGTCGTTGTTTGATGGACATCGAAAATCTACAAAGTGCAAATGTGCCACCTTGTGCTCTGATATCCAAAACCTACGGTCTCCTCTGGGGCGCACTGAGCCGCGCGGCAGAGTCCTCCGTGCGATAGTCCAGGTTTTGGTGGAAAACATCCATCTCAAAAAGTTGCAGATCACAGAAGCACGCAAACATCATGAAGATATGAAAATTAAAAAAAAGACAAAAAAAAACAGGTCACAGGAAAACTAATTCATCTCCTACTGCCTTTCTAAAAACACGAGGGAAATGTTCAAAACACACACACACACTGCTCCAGCATGCCCCCTCCCCCCACACACTCTTCTTCACTGCAGCTTTGTGCAGATTGCATGAGCTCTGGTGCACCCAGGACGCTTTTGGCACCAAAAAGTTCTCTCAATAAAACACCAAAAATAAGCTCATATTCCTTCTAGGATCAATACATTTTCTCCACAAAAATAAAAAATAAACAATACGAGTAAATATGTATACAGTTGAATATGTGAGTGTTAGCATATGTGTGTGTGTGTGTGTGTGAGAGGGATCAAGCTTGTATCACATGTCCTGTGGGGGGGGGGGGGGTGAGATTTGCTCATGACACTACATGCGAAAATGCCAACGCCATAGATGCATTACTGTGGAAAGAAACGCATTTCCATAGTTACTCCGACTGAATCTGTGGGGATGGGGTTGCGCTGGGAGACGGTTGCCATGGTGACAATCTAAACTGTTGCGTTGCTTAAGGCATCGTATTAGATGACTGAGGAGTTTATCCTGTGGCGGACGGGAGAGAGGAAACAAAAACAAAGTGATGAGGTTAATTACTGTTAATCACACTTAAACATTTATAGAATTGTGCAATTCAACATTTTCATGTAAAAAAAAAAAAGTCATGTTTACCGGGTTAGGACTCGCTCTCTATGGAGATTGTGATGGTTTCACTTTCAGCTGTGGAGACAAACATGAAACGTGTTAAAACGTTTACTTTTTGCAACCTGGAACCTCTTTTCCTGTGTTTTTGTGTCTAAGTGACTATTGGAGGCAACGAAGACGCTAAACGAGCCGCAATGTAATCATATCGGGCAATTCTGCTCCGCCAGTGTACGGCCACTAAAAGTGCTTATTTTTGCCACGACTCAGCTCAGATTATTACTCTAAGTGTCTGACAACATTGTGGAAGGAACTCTTTACCTTTCACTTGATCCCGTGTTTGTTTTTGTGTCACGTGACTTGGAAACGAGAGCGAGAGCTGGCGAGAGGAGAGCCGCTGCGGTCACAGCGTGTTGTGTTGGAGGACAGGAAGTGTTGCTTAGTGTTGTATAAAACACTCAATGTCACGGCTGAATATTTAGCAGGTTTTGACCGTGTGGATGTGACGTGAGATTTCAGAGCGAGACTTTAGACACAATAACAAACAGATCAAGAAAAAGGGGAATAAAAAGGTTTCATTTCTCCGTACAGTCCTTTCCATAATGTTGGTAAAAACAAACTTTTAGTGGACGGACGCTGACAGAAGGATTACGCTCTCACTATGTGCTGGACCAATCTCATGGTTGTCACCAAAAGTCACTTAGACACAAAAAAACATATATAAAATACGTTGAAAAGTACCGAAGTTATCCTTTGAGTCGTACCTCACGGACACCAGACAGTGAGTTAATAATGAATAAAGTATGAAGCCCCAGGTCGAGCTCACCTGGCTTGTGGGTGTTATTAGCCTGATGGTCTCCGATGTTGTTGGCATGCTGGTCGTTGCTCAGGAGGTGATTGTGGGACTCGCACACGGGGCTCACAGGCACATCAGCAGCACTGGGAACAAAAGAAACACGACATTAACTGTGCATCCTCAACCCCAATCTTTATCAGAGCCTTATCTCAAATAATAAACGTCCCAGCAAGATGAATCACCTTTTATTGGACTCAGGCTGCAGGGTCACTGTGGCCTGCTGCTCCACATCAGCGGCGACCAGCCGTGTCGGGAACGTGAGACCGTCTCCCTGACTGCGGGGAGCAAGGAGGACGGGAGACAGTCGAGACTAACTGCAGCAAAGCTAAATACAGTGCTATAAATTCAACCACAGAATTAATACTTAGCTTGAATGTCACGATTATCTTGGCCAAAATAATCAGTGTTTTCCCAATAATCAATCAAAATATGCCTAAAACTCTTAAAAAGGCACTAAAATCATACTGGAATCACTTATATTTTACGATACAAATGTTTTATTGCATCACAGATAGGACACAGATTTATTTAATGAACTTCCTTATTAGTAAAAAACTAAACAAACAATCTCAAAATCACGTGATAATAAATCACAAGGTATTAAAAATTAATTGCAACATCAGTGAATTAGTTCCATCTTCTATGAAAATGTCTGTTTAAAATCAGGCTGTATTTTTGGCTTCTCTACCGTGAGTCTCTGTATCGTCTCCTTTACCTGGTGAAGACGGGCAGCAGCCAGAACTTCTTCTGGTCTCCAAAGACCTGAGCGATGTTCTTCCGGAAACCCAGAGAGAAGCCGTTCTTATCAGAGCCGGCCCTAAAGACTGGTGCTCTGAAGGCCTCTGCAGAGAGGCAGCAACAGACACCAAGACAAATACAGAGGACATCAAACAACCAGCAGGGGACACTTCACTTGATGAGTAAGCACAGGAAAAAAAATCAGAGTCATTTTCTTGAAGATTAGCAAAATACATGTGTTTTGAGCTGGTTAAATATCAGAAACACATTGATGTGAACCTGTGTGTGCTTGTTTACCTATAGTGGACCTGTTCTTCCCTACAAGCCACAGGTGGTAGCTGAAGAGGGACAGAATACTGATGCAGAACATGGCCGCCACAAAAAAGAGAAACAAGACGTGGAATTTGGCGTGAGTGTCTGGCAGCTCATTCTGGGGGAAGAGACGGGAGAAGAGATGAATCATTATTCACATTGAGGATATCCATGGAAAGAAAGCAGGAAGAGAGAGAAAGGGAAAAAAAAGAAAGGCAGAGGAATGAGAAGGGTGTCATGTGAACCAGGTCATTGCACGCACACCACGACAAAAAGCATAGCAACGATGGCGAGACGCTGCAGCGCTAAAGGCCTCGGAGGACAGCTGGCTTACCTTTGGGCAGTTCTCTGCCGATTTTCTCCGGCAAAGCTTTAGTACAAACAGAAACAAGACTGGTTATCAACACCAGGAGAAAACAGGTGGGAAGGGAGGACGCACTCAGAAATCAGCAGGCAAACACAAGTCGAGGCCGAGTTGGGTGAAAGGTGAAAGAAAGAGAGTGGGTTGGACGACGTGTGCCCAGAAATGAAGAGAAAACAAAAGGGATGAGAAGAAAGGAAGAAGTGGAACCGGGGGAAAAAAAAGAAGAAGAGAGGAGGTGTTAGCGGCCACATGAGTGGTGTGACTGACGGTTCTGATCGTGGAGAGGGAGACAGAAAAGTGAGCGATCAGAGAACAATGGCCCAGTGTGCGAGAGCTGGGGATAACAAGGGGAAACAGACAGGGGTCAGGGGGCGAGAGAGGACAGAGGACAGAGGACAGAGGACAGAGGAGCGGTAGAGAGGTCAGCACCATGCACAACCAGCTCAGAGGATGCTCGTCCTGGCTCTGACATTAGAGACGCACCAATCTTCTTTCTAACATCATTTTCTAACTTTTCTTTCATGGAAAATTGCCATTTACTCGTATGTTCACGACTATTAGATAACTTACATGTTCTCCAGTCACAGGTCCTTCTCTCAAAGTAAAAGTGTCCAGTTACTGTAAATCCCACTTTATCCAACATGTGTAACATATCTATACAACAACACACACCTCAGGTTTTTTAAAGGTTGTTTAGTTTGGACTTGCACGTGTTACAAATTGCAAGCGTTAAGTCTTCTTCGCTCAGGCTGAAGAACTTCCTCCGACATGTTGTGCGGCACATGATGTTTGTAAATTTGGCCGGGTTGGACCGGTGCGTCTCTATTTGACGTGCAACTGAAGCGGCATCCTCTGTAGCGTCACACACACACACACACACATTCAGTACGTGTGCACGTCATCACTCACTGTCCAGAACTTTATGAAATACTGCAGCACGGTGGCTGCAATGAACAAACAGTACACCAGCGAGTAAGCCAGGAAGAGGATGAAAAACTTGTAGTTGGAGAATCCGACACAGTTGTTCACCCTGGAGACGCACAAACACAGAAAAGTTCACATTTGACGGAGAAATCTTTATCAACCTGAAGTGTATAAAGAGGAGGAGGCTTTGTGTCCCTCTTATTGTAACTCACGCACTTTATTGCGTAACAATTTCTGAGGATTTTCAACATGTGCATTACTTAAAAGTGAAGATGTAAAAAGAGTTTTAATTATTTTTAATGTTTATTACAACCAGTCTGCTGTTCTCTGCTACTAGCAAAGAAAATAAAAAGTAGTTGTTTCATGTTATAGCCTTTTATTTTGATCTTTTAATAAAAATCTAAAGTTTATTGACCTCAGTGTTGTGTCAGTTTCTTCATTTTTGTAGTTTTTGAACAGTTTTGTCATGCTGCAAGATGAGACATTACTCCAACATAGTGGAGTTAATATATTAGCTCTTCAAAGCAGGTGAGAACAAATGAATATAGCTGAATGAGCTTCAGTTCAGGAAGCATTTTGCTCTGCTTTACTGTATGAGGAACTACAGACCATCAGATCTTCCTCATGAAGTAACTCAGAAACTCTTGCTCTACAGTCAAAGACAGTGAAACTAAAGAGATTCACATTCAACAGCTTGATTGGCCTGTTGTAAAGTGGTAAACATCACATGTGCAGAGCATTTCTCTTACGTACCAGGGACAATGGTGGTCCATCTTCAGCACACACCTGCACACACAGCAAGAGTAACGAATAAGGATAAAAAAA
>CALSBV010009843.1:0-24230 GCA_943590825.1 Bovichtus diacanthus | reverse complement strand
TTTTTAATATATATATATATATATATATTAAAAATAATTTTAAAAAAGTCCTTATTTTGGACATTGTTTGGTTTGGTAAGCTGGAACTTAAAAAAAAAAAAATAAAAAAAACTTAGAGTTGATTTATTTTTGAAAATAAACAGCAAGAAAATTTTGTTTTGGAACCAAATCCTGTTCCGTCCTCGGTGCCGTCAACTACAGTTTTTCACTGTTTTAGTGATTTTGGGGGGATTTTTCTGGAGCCATTAAATCTCTTATTTTTGTAATTTATTTCTAAGAAAATATTTTTTTCATATTCCTCAGTTAAAAAAAAAATCTGTATTCTAAAATGTCAGATGTAAGACAGTGTTTGTTTGAATAAAACCTGTTGTTGAATTTATTGTGTGGGAACTCTTTAAAGTATTTAAGGCCTGATGTAGTAAAAAAGTTTATCCATCCAAATGGCCATTTAAAAGTTGTGTTAATGAACAACCTGCTCTACCTCAGCTGTTCATAACTGGAAGATTATACTGTGTATATACATTTCTGAAACTCAAAATTGGCCCATGTTTGTAAAAAATCTTGTGTTGTAGCGTAATTTACTACACTGAATATGTGCTTATTTATACGCTACATCGATAACTATCTAGACATAGTTTCATTCCTCAGTTTTCTGCTATTGTAGTTTGTCATTTCTTTCTTAAAGATGTTGTTTGAGTCTTTAAAATAGCAGCTATGACTGACCATCAAATGTGTGCCGTAAACATGTTTTTACTAAACGTTTGCCGCGTCGCTGTGAAACAGCGCGTGGTCGAAAATATGTGAAAATCCCTGCCTGTTTCAGCTCGATCCCATCAATCTCTCACCTTGTGTTACCTTGAAAACTTCGTTTTTTCTCACATGCCTCCACAGGGAAGCAAGAATCAAGACACAGAGAAAAGTGATGTCAATGGAAGCTTCAATTAACGACAGCCAAACTTTATCAATCAAAACTCCCGTTTACAAACTCACGAAAACCGATTCATGTAAGAATCAAGATTCTTTAACGATTCTGAATCGATTCACAACTTCCAAGAATCACAAAGAAGCGAGATATTTGATGGACAGTGATGCTGCACATCAAGTTAATGTAGGATGTGTTGAAAAATCTCACAAAATGACAGTTTTGTGTGCAATTAATTTTTTTAATTTGGCTTGTTTCTGAGAAATAAAAAGGCAGCTAGGCTCAGCCGACCAATTGCATTTATGTAACAGGCAGCTTTTGCGTTTTTTTGGTATAACTTGAAGTCACAGAGAATTTGAAAATACTAATAACTTATATTAAACATGAAGATGAACATGAATAAATGTCACCGTTTGACTTTGTGTGTTCACATTAGTGCAATCACTTGATGCAAGTCTTTCAAGTATAAAAACTCCATAATCTTAAACACACTTTACTCTGCTTTCATGCCCTAATCTGCCTCACCGCCTTTATTAGCGCACAGCGGACTGCAGTAGATCCTGAATCCAGAATCCATTTTGAATGCAGATTCACAGCTACTCTACACTCTGGACTGTACTTTGCTGTCCGCACGCTTGTGGTCGTGTGTGTGTGTGTGTCTCTCAACTTTATGCCATCAGGGTCCAGGAGTCTGCAGCTGATGTCGCTGACCTGCACAACCAAAGGAGTGGTGGTGTGCTCAGTGAAGTCACCTGCTGCACACATCGGCTGGAATGGTTCTCGTGCCTCGATGACACGCGGTGGATTTACGGTGTAAACAGGAGCAGCTACGTGCGAGTTTGAGATTCTAAATCCTCTGCGAATATTTGCCGTTACAGGAAGGCTGCTCCCTACATTCCTGCCCCGCGCAGCTCAGACGAGCCCTACATGGACTGACTGTCTGACCAGCTCACCCGGGAATGCACAGAAGACCTCATCCAATTAGTATTCACACAATTTGAATGTAACATGGTATCCTGTAATCATTTCCTCTTTTTAAGACCTTTCTACATGGCTGTTGGGAGAGATAAAAACCTGGATTCCTCAAGTTGAAGAAACGCTTTAGATTTGTGTTAACTGGACCGCTGCAGAGACGGTCAGCTTAAAAACACAGACACGCAGCTTAATTAAAGTCTAATCAGCCAACATTTTGGTTAAAAAGTCATCACTTTGGATTGAGATTTTGCTACAAACTAGTTTTCTTCCAAACACTTTGTCTCATTTATTTGGCTTTGTGGCCTCTAAGAATAAAATGTTTTTTTTTTCACATACAGTGTCAATTTATTTTGAGCCTTTTAATCTCACAGTTTCTCCAACTTTAACCTCTTCATGTATATATATCTTTGCTGTTCTATTTTTATATCCCCATATCAGTTTTGGCATTAACGCAGGCTACATTTAGCCCAGTCTTGAGTCATGCCTGAGGCTCAGCTGTCTGACACAGACTGAAAGTAGCTGCTATTAAACCTGCACCGTCTTTATCTGCAAGCACCAGGAGGGAATACGTCCTAACAGACTATATAGCATGTTTTTTTTCCTCTTTTTTTAAACTGACACGTGATTAGGAACAAATTCAAATTCAGTTTTTTAATGAAGTTAAGAATTTATCGACATTTTAAGGTAAATTCTGGATAATCGGGATAAAGAAAATGAGTCTTTGTACAGTTTAAGCTAAAAACCCACAGGGAAGAATGGAACCTCCATAATTAGCTTTTATTTTAAATGTCAAATGAAGAATTTATGTAAATTGTTCTGATAGATGGGATAGACATACGGGAAGCAGTACATCATAAAAAAAAATAAAACAAAGTATGTCTGCTTCATGAGACAACAAAATAAATGTGCTGAACTTGCAGGAATGTGCCAGAGGAGACAGAGTGCTGGGAGGAGTGATTCTCCCCTTAAAGATCTATGATGCCTGCAGAAAGATTTAACAGAGGACCAGAGACGATTGTGACATTTATGTCAGCAGCCCAGAGGTTAGAAAAGCTGCAAGGTCAATGTTGGGGAAAAAAAACTGTGACATCGGGGGGAGAAAGTGGGATGTGAAAAAAAGAACGCGGTGCCCTGCAGTGTTTCCCCCGAACGAGGCCCTGAGCTGCTCCTGCAGAGGTGCAGAGGGGAGTGTTAGTGTATGTTCAAGTCTATTAAACACCGCGTGATACTATGTGTTTACTACATATTCAGGTCAAGTATAGCGACATCACATGAGAAAATAAAATGTCTACAGCTTTGTTTTAAATGTGCAATATCAATTTTTTGCATAAGAGTATATGACACTTTGTCACACGATGAGTATCCAGTTTGGGAACAGCGTCAGACAGGTTGCATATCTGGTCCGGTTTACCAGTGTATTAAAAACAATTTGTGCCTCTTTTTTTTACACAGAAATTGACGCCAGGTTCTTTCCATTCTTGTCTTCTGACATCCTGGAATTCCAGACTGGTTCTTTAGGCTGTAATCCAATGGGTTTGCTCAATCTCCACTGTATTTCTCCCACCACCTCCTCCGCTTTCCTTCTGTCTTCTCATCTCTCGCTTGGCCTTCATCCTCCTGCCTCTTTGAGAGGTGGAAGGAATGTGTCAGGCCCTTTGCCCTTTTGTGTTCTTGTTTGTGGAAAGGATGCTCTCCCTGAGGAACATTTAGTTTGCTTGTGCACAGCAGGGTCCGGTAGAGCATCTGGGTGTGGTTCTGCTTCACCTTTACCATATTTACTGCAACACCAGGCTGGTAGAGGAGAGGCCCCACCACCTGTCGCAGGAGTAAGACCCAGTTTAGCCTCTTTTGTTGTTGTGTTGCGTGTCTTTAGTCACTTATCTCTCTGTGCTTTTGCATCTCTTTGTAGTCATTTTTTGATAATTTTATGTCTCTGTGTAGTAATTTTGTGTCTCTTTATAGTCTGTTTCAGTCTCTTTCTAGTCTTTTTTTGGTCATTTATATCTGTTTTAAGTCATTTTCTGTCTCTGTGTCGTTATTATGCATCTCTTTGTAGTTGTTTTGGTCCCTTTGTAGTCTTTTTTTGGTCATTTTCTGTCTCTGTGTAGTTATTGTGTGTCTCTTTATAGTCTTTGTGTGTGTATTTGTGGTCATTTTCTGTCTGTGTAGTTATTTTGTGTCTCTTTGTAGTTGTTTCGGTCTCTTTCTAGTCTTTTTTTGGTCATTTTCTCTCTGTTTTAAGTCATTTTCTGTCTCTTTATAGTCTTTTTGTGTCTCTTTGTGGTCATTTTCTCTCTGTTTTCAGTCATTTTCTGTCTCTGTATAGTTATTGTCTCTTCCTGGTGATATCTTGTAGGTGAAGGCCATGGGGGCCCCTGACACTTTGGGCCCTTGGGTGTGTCAGTGCTCACTGATCCTTACATACATGCATTAGCTTGTTAAAGCCATTCAGCCTTTTATATTTCCCTCTGTGAAGAAATCTGTTAACATCCCATTTGTGAGACTTATAATATATATTTTTTCAATTGTAGTTAAAAAAGTAGATAAATAAGTAGTTACTGAAATAAAGCATAAAGAAACACAAGTATTTTTTGTAAAGTTAGAGTCAGACATATTGAGTGGACGAGGTTATAACTGAGGAAGAGCTCACTTAAAAATACCGAGTTTCATTTTTCATTTTTAATGTCGAATTTAGTGCAGTCTCAAAAACTTTATCCTTAGAAGAATTATTGAAATTCCTGGCAGTAAATCTCATGGCTCATTATTTGTTCAAGATTTAGGGATGATTCCTTTGTAATTCATATCAACAGAGCTATAATATGTGAAACATTGGGCTGTTTAAACATAATAAATAATCTTTAAATCTCATTTGACACACTCCTCATGTCTGAATAGAAGCCATGAACACATGCAGCAGAGCTTTGACACTGTAATAATTCCCTGCATTGTAGTATTTATTTAATAAGATACACAATGATTGACTTACTCTTGACTTTTCTCTAATTCTTTTTGCCTTTTCTTGTTTCGATATTACAAGTAATTTGCATTTTTTTTCTGTATTTGTCGAGGCCACATACAGTGTTTGACCTGCTGCTTGGAGAAATTCCCCCAGTTTACATTTAACGGGGCATCAGATAAGTTAAATACAGTTAAAAGTTAAATACACGGGCTGCAGGTAACAGGGGAAACATTAGAGTCAAAGACAACTGACACGTAGTTGTGTTGTCTTCATCCAGTAAATCTGTTCCCCATGAACCAAGCAGGTAAAATCATTCCGCTAATAATTTAAATAATATCCATTTAGCACCTTCGTGCTCTTGTTATGGCTTTTACCTGCTGAGAAAATGTTGTGGACTCAAGTGACAGATTTATTGTCATCTTATCGCTCTCTGTCGAGCAACATAGTGACTTTGAAAACTACAAATAATTACTGTTGGGCTTCCTGTAAAATCTCTTCTCACTTTCGCCCTTGTGAACTTACTACAGAGTTTGTGTGTTTATGTTGCTGCAAAGCTGTGCACCTACAGGAAGAACGAGGGAAGTTAAGTTGTATGTGATTAATGCGACGTTAATACGCTTTAAACGTGAGAGTAAGAGTTGTAAACTATACATTTTAAGAATTACATTTCAAGCCACGCTAGCTGGCGGCTTTGAGGATGGCAACATTTATTTTCTCCACAGGACGATTTGTGATACCGGACTTGGGTGAAATGTCTCAACAACTATAGGATAGATTCCCATTAAATTAGCTACACTTTCATGTTCCCCTCAGGAAGGACGTGTGCTGATTCCCTCACTCTCACATGTACATTTACTGTATTATGCTGCTACTTATTTTACCCTGGTTGTTGTTTTTTATTCTAATTTGTACGTATTTTATATTTGCCCTTTTATCTGCACTGTCCCTTTGCTGTTTTGTAAATTTCCCCGCTGTGGGACGAATAAAGGTTTTCTGATTCTGACCTTTCCTCTCGTGCCGACATCAGGTCAAAACATCCTTTGGTTTGTAACCAAATATCTGAAAAACCATCGATATTTTCACCAGCCTCAGCTGTACTTTGTGTAGGGTTTGCATGCTAAACTGAGATTATAGCTGCTAAAGAACATCACGTCAGTGTTAGCATGTCGCTCGTGTGACACAGCCTGTGTTGTTAAATATACCGGCCTGCTGTCCTTGGTCTTAAACAGTAAAACCCTTTCAAACCCACTGTATGAATTTAAAAATCCCTACAACACCAATACTGTAAGATGTGGAGTAGTGCAGGACTAAAACAACGCCAAATGACTTGGGGTTCATTTCATATATTGTGAGTCGCATCAGTTGATAATAAAAGGTGCACTGAGGTGTTTGACCTGCACCTGGATGACAGAAACAGGGTCCAAATATGCACCTTCTTGGAAACTCCAAATTCCATTCCCTGCCTGCTCGGGCCCTGTAACCGTTACATAATGCATATTCTACATATTCTACATATTCTACATGTCAGCCACACATTGCTGATGAAATCCCTCGATTTATGGAGCAGCTGAAGACACGAGTCACCCACTGAGGAATGTCTGCTGAAACGGGGCCTGTTGGGTTCTAATTATAACCCAACTTCCCTTTCTTATTTGGTGTTTAACCTTTTAAAAGTTTTATTTTTTGGGCTCTTCTTTTATCGATCCTCAGTAACGTTTGCAGAATACAACGTGGGCCTATTTTAAGACATTCCACAATGACTCATCCTGACTTTTTATTTTTTTCTTAACCTTTCACTGCACTTCTTCCTTTACATTTCCTGCAACTTTTTGTGTTTATCTATTGATAAAAAAGAAGTTCTGTCTCTGAACGCCTTGGCTGTCTGCTTGCCTGCCTTTCCACTTCCGTGTCTGTCTAGCTACCTATCTACTGATTCATTTATCGCACATAATTCTCAGCATCAATGTGACATGTCCACTCCTTAGCAGCTTTTAAGAAGCCCCAAACCTTCGGCAGATCCATATTGCCAGGGCCAACATCCTCTGGAAAAACATCTGGGGGAAACTCAACAATAAACCAGTGATTTACACCAATTAGATAATCTCAACAGGACAAATTCTGGGTCAAGCGCCCGCCTGCCCTCCTACGCTCCCTGTCAGGCTCAGGTGAGTGGGATAGTCTGTTGGCAAGTAACGGGTTAGCGTCTGTCTCCCCCCTTACACCTCCTCATCTCATCCCTTCACCCCCCTTCATCTCCGAGGGCTATATATTGGAGGTTGTGACTCGTCTGCATCTTCAGCATCACGCAGACATTCGCAGACATACAAACACACACGTGTCTGGTTCACTTTGAGCGGACGAAGAGCAGACTCCAGCGATGAGGTCCCTTTGCAAGCTGCTTGTGATTCTGTTTTGCGTCCAGAGGGGAGAGGGCCACTGGCTGAGATGTCTGATTGGTAAGTGCTGGCTGAAGGGGAAGGTTGTGACCTATGACCTTTTGGCAAAATATTTGCTTTTGCTTGCTTTGAGAGCAATGTATTAAATATTGTGTCTAGACTTCCATATACGCCACTTTTTTTCAGCCTCTTAAGAAGTTATTCACTTTTAGTTTGGACTATAAATAACTGGGGACGCTTGACATTAGCAACTCTTTGTATTTTCATTTCATTTTCTACCGTTATATCTGCACATCAGATGTGTATTTAACTCTTTCTGCCTCCTCCAGATCAGAAACAAGAAACAACATCTCCACACACGTCCCCAAACGAGGACAAGAGAAACGGAGATCCAGCGGCAGAAGCTCCTGGAGTCGGGGCAGCACCCGATCCCATCATCCTGGCCCGGTCCCGTCGCTCGACTCTGGACTCCCAGTGCGGCCTGCGCTCCATCCTGCTGCAGGTTCGAAACCTCGGGCTGGGCTACAACTCGGACGAGACCGTCCTCTTCAAGTACTGCAGTGGGACGTGTCCCCATGTTCGCTCCAACCACGACCTCACCCTCACCAACCTGCTGCTCAGCGGGGTGCTCCCTCAACCAGCACCTGGCGAGCTGTGGCACAACGCGCCCTGCTGCAGGCCCACCCACCATGAGGACATGGCCTTCCTCGATAACTCGCACCGCTGGCACAAGGTGGAGAAGCTGTCGGCCGCCGGCTGCAGCTGCGTTGGCTAGACGGCTGAGCGTGGACGGTTGAGAGGTGGTACGGGCGTGTGATGGTTCGTGAGGACGAGGAGATTCTGAGAGGACAAGTTTGCTGGCAGGTTCTGTTGTAATGTCTGTAAATGAAGAGTTTTATTCCAAAGATGACGTACAGATGAAGAGGCTGAAGCCTGTTCTCATGAAGTTATTTTATGTCAAAATCAATAAGCACACATTTAAGCTATTTCTTCTCTTTCACTGTTGCGTGAGAACCTCATGAATCCAGTTTTGCTGATTTAAATGCTTTGACTTCACCTGGTGATCTAATGGGCCTCAATAGGATTAGCATTTTATGACTTTTGGCAGTTGCGAGCTTTAAAAAAAAAAAAACTACTCCCACAGCAGTCAAGCTAAAAAATACGGCTTCTTTTTTTAGTTCATGAACAGCTTGCATTGTGGAAAAGGGAGTTTTTCACCTGACGTTTGCTATAAATACATAATTAAGGAAAAAGTGGTCTAAAAGGGTCAAACTGAGCAGAGACATGATTCTACTACAAGCTACTTGACTATTTCTGTAAATAAGCTGACATGTATTTATTTAAAATCTTCAGTGCACTTTTGGGGTCAACAGAATGGATTATGTGTACGAAGCTGCGTAGACACACCTTGTGGTTTCAACAAACGCAGCCGAGTGAAGTTCTTTACAATTCAGACTTATTCGTCAACAGCTACAGTTTTAAAAAATGTATTTATGTAAGATAAGTTATTTATTTATTTGTTGCCATTCTCTTGTCATGCTGATTAACTTATTTTGTAATATGTTCATTGTGTGTACAGTTCCTAATAAAGATCAACTTGTACTAAACTGAACAGTGTTGGTTGGAGCATCATTAGTATAAAGAGAGATCACACGTGCTGGAATTTATACACGGAGATTTTTATTCAAGGTTTTGTACAAAAATATAAGTTTTGCACACATACAAAAACTCTTATTACTCACTCATCAACTGAAATTAGATTCACGTCCAAATCATTGACTTTGTACCAGTTGTGTCAGCTGGTCTCTACAGAACTAAATATTTGTGAATCTAACGGCCGTCAAGAAGTCAGCTGAATAGCCGCTTTCGCCCCACGGCCATTTACACGTTTCCATAGACTCCCGTTAGGATCTCGTTGGAGTTGAGATACTTTGTGATTCAGTGTCAAGTTTTGTGAATATTCCTGTTCCTGTCCAACGACCTGCGAGACAAAAACTGAACGTGGGAGTGAGATCTTTTCAAAGTTCTGATGTTTACAGAAGCGTAAACCTCAGAATGTAGCTTTTGACTATTTTCACCGTCTCTATGTGGCCACCGCATCCTCCTCCATCTCCTCCGGCTCGGCCCCCCACACCTGGACGCGCCCCTCCATGGCTGTGAGGAGGCAGGTCTCTGTGGGGTGGAAGGACAACGACTGGACAACGGCTTTCCCCACTGGCAGTTTCAAGGACAAAGACCCCTGCAGGTCAGAAAAACAACAAAAGCTTTCAGTACAACTTATATGTGTGTTTCCAACACGAGGTTGGACCAGATTTGTCTAAAGTCTGGTGGATAAATGTGGTTCACGCGCTGGTGGGAGGAAACCCAGAGGTTACAGGCTGCAGAGAGATGTGTAGAGAGATGTCGGCCTTCTCTTTAATATAAAAAGGAACTTGATGGCAAAAATACATTTGAAAAAAATAAAATAAATCAACAGCAATGTCCCGCTGCAGAAATGATGATCCACACACGTTGTTGTGAGCCGTTTCATGGAGGAACTGTTCCGTCCCTTTAAGTTCTGTAAAGTGCTGATGTGAAGCCATTATGTGAAACGCAGTATGAACACAAATGTAACCAGAAACTTACTTCCACCAGGTCCCAGCAGTAGACGTGTCCGTCCTCTGAGCAGCTCAGGACGTGTGTGTCTTTACCGGACAGGCAGCAGTCCAGCTTATAGCCCTTCATCTTGTGTCCCGTATATCTGAGTGAAACAAACATCTTTAGAGGGATAAATACGGCACAAACTGCACTTACACGAGTATTCTGGTACTGATCTGGTTTGTGAAGTATCTCAGTTCGGCCATTCAAGATATTAAATATGCTTAAAACTCTTAAACACTAAAACATCACTTTAGCTTTCATTTGTGTTAAGAATCAAGGATTTTTAACACATCACAGATAGGACAAACATTTAAACAATCTTAAATAAGTTATTCATAAATCATAAAGGTACATTGTGTGAGTCTGTTACATAATTCCTGTATTTTTGTTTAAATCAGGCTCTAGTTTTTACTTCTTTACCATGATAGCGAGCCAGAGAGCTTTTTCCAGTCACACACGTGAGGATATTCACGATTATCCCGATAACAGAAATTCACCATCAACCTATTGAGAGTGTTTTTATCGTGATCTGCGATAAAATCCAACATGGTCCCGTCCATGTAAACGCCATATCCTGGCTTCAGAAACCGGTATAAATGTTTCACTGATTTAAAAAGGTGAGACAGTAAACTTTGTGTTTTTACTTGAATCCAATTCACTTGATTTCCGCATTTTCTATTTTCAAAATCCAATTTTCACGTTCATGTTCAAAATAAAAACAGATTTACGAGGTGTACCATGTTTTAGATTTAGATTTTTGAGCAGAATAGATTGTTTTGTGACGTGGCGCTGCACACTGTATGTATGTATGTGAACAGAAACTCACTCTCCCAGCATTTCCCCGGTGCTCTTGTCCAGTAGTCTGACTGTTGAGTCCAGACTGGAGCTCAGAGTGCACTGACCGTCCTGACTGAAACACACACATGTGATGGGACCTGCAACACACAAACATACTCACAAGTTGCAGGGTTCTCTACTAACGGAAAGGGTAATATTATTGTTATGCTGATGATGCATGACGAGAAAGATTACTGACTGCTGGTGAAGTCAACATGCAGCTGTCCCATCCTCAGGTCGTAGCGCCTCACTCTGCCGTCCACCGACCTGAACACAAGATAATTATTTCAAATAGTGCCAAAGTGAAATCTAAAAAGCAAAACTAAGTAAGTAAAGGGACGATAAAGCTGGGGACACATTGTGTGTTTATGTGCTTCCAGTTCAACTCTAAACTGCTGTCGTCTGGATGAGCAGGAGATCTATAGATGACTAATATTTGTCTGCACCATGTGCACTGTGCTGACCCGGTAAGCAGCTCGTGTTGAGCCACCTTCAGGCTGCTGACGCTGTCCCGGGCCTCGTCTAGAACCTGGATGGGCTCAAATCTTCTGGACCTGGTGTCCCAGCACCGAACTGTCCCATCGAGGGACCCTGGATAAGGAGCACACACACACACACACACACACACACGTTTATTGATTTTTACACATCATATTATATTTTACATCTTAAATATCTGAATGTATTAAACTATTATTTTCCCTAATCACATTTTTTTTATGGCTTTCAATATTTTTTTTTAATAGTGTTGCCTCGTCTGTGTTTGTACATCTTGTTGTTGTTGTTGTTGCTGTTTTCCTTTTATTTGCAATTGACTCAACGTCTTGGTAAATGAAGGTCGCACCTCAACGATCTCTGGAGTATAAATAAAGGTTGAATGAATGAGTCACATTAAAACTTAACTAGAATCAGTTTTATTGTTGATGAGTTGGGTACAACTGAACATAAATACAGACCAAGAGACTTACAAAGACAGTCCAATAATCAAGTGGTATAATATGTCACATAATCCACATTGCACTCGCCAAGAAAAACACACACTGTATACTGAATTATATAATGTGCAATGTAGACATTTTACTCACCAGACAGGATGACAGTTGCCTCCTCGTTGAACTGGACACAGTTGACTTTCTGTGAGCAGAATTTAAAAGAAAGAACAAATAAACCAAAAGTATGGAGACAGAAAGTAACAAGAGAGTAAAGAAACCATGCATGTCGAGTAAAAAACATGAAAAGTGTTTTAAATGGTCATGTAAACTGCAGAATGGGGCTACAGAACTGACCCCAGCGTGACCTCTGAGCTTGCGAGTGACTTGGCCTGTGGCGACGTCCCACAGGATCAGAGTCTTATCAGAGCTGCAGGAGCACAGCTGGCTGTTGTCATAGGAACTGTTGAAAAAGCTTTATTATAAACTTTATTATTAAAGTTTAATAAAGTTCATTGTCTGTAGCGGACTACCATCACGGCTTCGCTATTTACTGAATTGTATTGACTGTTTCAAAATATTTTTTTTATTTACTGTACAAATTTAAATTTCTGTACTGTGTGCTATTCAAATACACTATATTACAGTACTGTACTGTACAATAAAATACATAGAATATACTTTACTGTAGTTCAAATTATAATGAGGCTAAAACAGTATTATAGTAGGGTTATCGTGTTTACAAATACAGTGACGTCGGGAATCAGCTTCAGAGCATTTCTACATTTTTTACAGGCCTGAAAATAAACTGAAATAAATAAATAAAAATGCCCAATATCTTGTCATGTGTGAAATGATCCAAATGTAACACTGTAAGCAGACATCTTGACGATCGTAAGTGAATTATTTAAACAGCATTTGTATAGCGATGACACTTTTCTGATCCATACAAGCGTTTTCCACTGCATGTTTCTGAATTAACTGTGGATTCTCTCACCCATCGGCGTCCAGAACCTCGTATCCGTGGCCGCTGTACGTCTTCAGCAGAGTGCCTCGGCTCACACTCCACAGCTTCAGAGATTTGTCGCTGCCACAAGACAGCAGGTAGTTCCCGTCAGCTGACCAAGCGGGGAGACACGAGACACGAGGCGGGTATAAGATAATGACATTTCATGGACGACGCGTGACTCACATGGAGAATTCACACTCAGGCTGCTGGAGGCTGCGTGCTTTGACAAAAATAAAATAAAGCATTACACAATAACAATAAAACACCACAATGTATTTACCTTGTGCTGTAAACTGAACGGCTCTACTGTCAGACTATATTATGCATGTTTTTTATATCTTGGACTTTAGCTTAATCCAGATTTCTAATGACAAACAAGCTACTTTACTATAATGTAACATACTACATTTGATATGTTGTTATACTGCTGTGCTATACTTATGTTATACTATATTATATTATTATTACTTAGAATATTTGAACTACTATTACATTGCACCTTATGCACATATACTACACTGTACTATATCATACTATACTATGCTATTGTGTTATACTGTCTTACCACTATTTTTGCTATATTAATACATACAATAGTAAGTATCATTGCGAAACATTATTCTGGTGTTTTTAATTGCTTGAGTATAGTCCATTCTTGTATAGTCTCTATTATTATACTAGTTGTATATACCTCTTATTTCTATTTCTCTATTGATTTGTACTTTTTTCTATCTTTCTGCTGCTGCAACACCTGAATTCCCCCCACTGGGGATCAATAAAGGTTTATCTTTTCTTACTTATGTTGCCGTCTCAACAGTCTGAACATCAGGACGATACATGTGTGGCTCTCGCTCACCGTTGAAGCGAACAGCCCTGACGGCTCCCTGCTGACAGTCTATGGTCCTGAGCAGGTGCTGCGGGAGCTGAGGAGCCTGAGGTCTGGGCTCAGGGAACGCCATCAAATCACCTGTGTGGAGGAAGAAAAACGTAATCAGAATAAGGTTTATTGCCAAGTAGGTTATTTACTTACAGGGAATTTGCCTTGGTGTTTGGAGCATACAATGAACATATTAAGAGGAAATTAAAAAAAACAGACAAAATACTGCCAAGAACATAAATAAAGGATTAGAAAAATACAAATATGAAATGATACTATGACAAATATGTACAATTTAGCTGTTTATTAGAATGAGAGAGCTTTACAGTTGTGCAAACATATTGATCAGGGATGTACAAAAGTTCTCAATATAACAACATAACTCAACCATGTGAGCCTTGTGAGAGTTGTACACTCTTTATACAATTTTTATTTTTTCAACAAAGCTTTACTTTGTTAGCTTAGCTTACTGGCTAGTGGCTAACATTACACAAACCACAGCATAAGATAGGTTAGCATTATTTCTCCAGTAATTAATTAATTAGCTTTCTCAAGGGAAACTAATGGACTTTTAGTGGAAGTTTATGAGACACTTTGTTTTTACTTACTAGCTTGAACAGTGGATTATTTACACAGAGCTAACAGTTAGCATGTGTCACTGAACAGCTTTATATAGTTCAGCATTTTCAACTCACAGCAGTTGTTTCCGTGATACGAAGTTATTTGACTTACTTGCACCGTCTTACCAGAGTTAAATTTCAGGGGAGTGCCATGTTTAAACTCCTGGTGCTGCTAATATTAAGTAAATAACAATAAATGTATCCCGAGTTTGTAACTATCACCAGCTTCCTCCATTCATTTTATCCGCCATGTTTGCGAGTCCGCGCAATGCACACTGGGATAAAATACTCCTGTCAAAATAAAAGCACGAACATTCTCCTCCCGTGTCATTTTAGCCTACAGTTTGGCCTACGCACTACTTTAGGCTTATATTTTGAAACTCACCGGATATGACCACCCTCCTCTCCTCTATGCGTGAAGAGGCCGATCAGCTGTCTTTCACTCACCGGAGTTTAAATTTCTTGATAAATAAACCATCCCAGGGGGGAAATTGTGACACATTATGTCTTCTAACAATATGTCAGACCTGAGGAGACAAAATAAGATTTTAAGGTGAGTTTTTTTGTACAGAAATACAGAAGTTTTCGATGGAATTAGCTTGGTTAACGTTAGCTAACAGCTAACTAGCTAACCTTTAATACAAATCATGAGTATATTTGAAAGGGATTAGAGATTATCTGAGGGATTTAGACACCAGCAAATAATGATAATTGCTTAATTTTTTGTCGGCTGTTAGTGATTTACATAATCGTTAACTAAACAGCTCATTATTTAGCATATGGGTTGTTTTTCCATCTGTGTTTCATTCATGGTTTCATTGCTATTTGCCCTTTGCTCATGAGGGCCAGTTAGCAGGTTTCTCTCTGGGGCTTTTTCTTTCACTGAGTTTCCACAGAACCTGCTGCTAAAGGGACAAGAAAATAAACCACTGTCTTCTGACAATCTGGTGCTAAACAGGCTCATAGTTTGGACTAAGGAAATCTCAGATAATAGTCTTCTTCCAACATTGTGACACCCACCTGGGGAAGTCAGGTTCATAAAGAAAGACATATGGTGGTCTTCCCATTATCGATTTTTCATTATCAATTCATTTCCTGGTTTAAAAAAAAAGGTCAGAAAATAGTGAAACATGTCCCTCCTACTTTGTCCAAGTCTGTACATGTCTTGTTTTGTCCAAAACCCACCGATACTCACTTAAATATGTTATAAAACAGAGAAAAGCAGGAAATGTCCATGCTTGTGTGGCTTAAAACCACACTTTCAGAATTCTTTGCATGAAAAGTTACTTTAACAATTATTCAATTATCAAAAATAGTCGCAATTATTTTTCTGTGGATCGACTGAGTCGACTACTCGTTGCAGCTCTATATGGAATAGTAACACTGGACCAGTGTGGCAGCGGTGCGTAAAGAATCCGATGTTTGTTGCATCGTGTTTTCGGTTAATGTTGATGTTTGCGGTGTTGCAGGTACAAGCCTCCCAGCACAGACGCCAATCCCACTCTGGAGGACCCGACGCCTGATTACATGAACCTGCTCGGCATGATCTTCAGCATGTGTGGACTGATGCTCAAGGTGACACACACACACACACACTCTCTCTTATCTCTCCCTTCTCCTCTGCCTCTGTGTGTGCGTGTGTGTGTGTGTGCACTAAAGGGGTGTTGCCCCTGAATGGTAGTCCTTGGTTCAGGCCAGTTGTTCCATTTAGAAGATTAAAGGTAAACTCACCTTTTTTAGATGAAAGGATGAAGGGCATCTTTTGACTTTCAGCTCTAAGGACACAATGAACGAAACAAAGCGGGGACAGCAGCCGGCTCATGTGGCCTCCCGGTTCAACAGGGGATCCTTTGTTTGATTGATTGTCTGTCTGTCCATCAACAAATAACTATTTTGACTTGTTGATGTAAAATGTTGGCCGAGTTTCTTTTTTCATAAACAAATCGCATGAATGATTAACTTCTGGGTTTAATGGGTTTTCTGTCCGCAGAGTCAACACTCGCACTAAAAATGCATTTTAAGAAGTCAGAGTTTTCCTGGGGATGTACAAAATAACACCACATCAGAGTTCATCTATCTGCAAAGTAAACTTCTGCCGCTGAGCCTTGTTCATATTAATAACGCCGTCTTTTCCATGCGTTTCAGCTGAAGTGGTGTGCCTGGATCGCAGTCTACTGCTCTTTCATCAGTTTTGCAAACTCCAGAAGCTCAGAGGACACCAAACAGATGATGAGCAGCTTCATGTGAGTATACAGCACCACGTGTTCGTGCACAGGAGGTTCTCCAGTGCGTGTATATCATCGCTACACGTTCTGAGAGGAAAAGATCTAAAAAATGAGTCCAGCCGTCTGGATGAAGTGATTGTTTTCCACTGTGGTGTTTACATTTCTATCTTATTTTGTCCAACCTAGAGCTTGGAGATAATTTATTATTATAGTTGATTGACTTCCAGTGGAATCTTGAAGACATGGTCACGTTATTGTCTTGGAGCTGAAGTTAGTCCATCGACAGAACAATATTCACAAACTATTTTGATAATCGATTAAATCGTTTAAGTAATTTTTCACTCAAAAATATCAGAACATTCTGTTTTCAGCATCTTTTTAAATATGAAGATTTCACGCTTTTCTCAGTTTTATATCATATTTAAAAGAAACATCTTTGGGGTTTTGGTCTGAAGAAACCGGGATAAACATTTTTCACTATTTTCTGACATTTTATAGATTTATCGATTACTCGAATAATCCAGAAAATACTCTGCAGATTAATCACCAATGAAAATAATCATTAGTTACTGCCCAATATTGTTTTTACAAATTGTCCACATTAAGGATTCTAAGTAAAAATGAACAAATGTAGTTCTTAAAAGTTACATCTGTGAATACTTTTACATGTAATGCATAATAGTAGAACACAGTTAATCACATTGATTTATTATATTATTTTGCATATATTTGCCATGTTGCTCTCTATGTTGACATCAGAATAAGATTCTTGACTTGAAGCCTTTTGTTCAGCGCGAGGCTCCCTCGCTATTTATCAGAGAACTTTAATTTGGACAAACTGAGAGAATCTCTAGTGTCTCTGTTATTAGGGACGTGTCCCTCTTCTCTGTCGCAGAGAAAATGTCTGATAAAGGTTGTGTTTACGTTAAAGTCTTGAATTATTCAGCTTTTAAATCTGTAGGTTCGACTCGCTTCTGTCTGCCACTGAGACTTGAGCTGAGCCAACTCTAATGTCCAAAAGCTTTTAACTGCGCGACCTCCAGAGCTGGTACATTTCCATCTGCTTATAAAAGAGTACTACAGTAGGCACTGTCCAGGCGCCGCAGACAGATTTTGCAATGAGGAAAAACCTTCTGGTCAATCGTCTAGATGAGGTTGTATTAAAGACGAGCTTGATGCACTCCTGTTTGGTAACGCGAAATGTTTGGCTCAGCAAGTAATGTCAGACGATGAACTTAATGCACCGGCCTCGTGGGCAGAGAAGCTGGTTCAAGGCCAGTTTCAGGACATTTGTCAATAGCCAAGATATGATGCAAGTGTCCCTGTTGTTAAACAGAGGAGCCTTTCCAGGAGGACGGCGCTGTGCAGGGCAGGCGTGTCGCTCATTATCAGATGAACTAACCGCACAGATGCATTCGTTCCACCTGCGTCAGCGCTAATCGGACCGGCGCTCATTGTTTCATAAAAATGCCAAACTTGTCAGCAAAATATCTCGTTGAATAATTAAAAGCCAACTGGAGTGTGTTTTTGCTTCATAGGCAATAAGTAAAAAGTCATTTTTTAAGTTTTCACACCAGCAAGCAAACAAACACAAACGAGACAGAAAGTTCTAACTAAGCAAAACTGTTTACACCTCGATGAAGACTTCCATAAAATGCTCAGGTGTCAGCCCCATATTATGAAACAATGTCTGTGTTTATCATCCTCCAGAATTTTGTCTGAAAAATTCTTAATTCATATATTCTTTCTAATAAAAACGTTTGTTAAAATAAAGACACTTACACATTTCTCCAACATCTCTGGATTCCCCCAGTGCTCGTGGAAGACAAACTTTATGACACTTACACGTTTAGTTCAGTCAGATAATCTTCACTAATGAACTCCTTTTATGATTTTTAAACGTAAATGCTTTTGGCAACTCGTGTCACCACTAAGATAAAGTCTTATTTAGCCACTTGTTAGCAACCGCCTTTCTGAAGACATGTAAACGAGTGGGGTATTTACTCAAAAAACCAAACTACTTCCCGTGTTTTATGACTCATTCCTGCAGCACTCTATATAGTTTTGAGCATAAAATTCCTCAAACTAAGGCAGCAAAATGTTGAAGAAATGCTGCTTCACTGAGGTTGCAGTAAGTTTTCTCCTGTTTTCCGTGCTTTCTGCAGGCTTTCCATCTCAGCCGTCGTGATGTCCTACCTCCAGAACCCACAGCCAATGTCACCGCCATGGTAACCGCGGGCCAATCGCAGAAGAGCACGGAAGTGAATCGTGGATGCTGGAGTTGGTGGCTAACAGCTGATTGCCCCCCCCCCGGCCTCCATTGAGGAAAAACAGAGACAGAAAGGAAGATAATATGATAGAGAGGAAACAGATGACCGGGAGGGGCGGACAGGACAGAGGACACTACGTCAAGACGGAGAGATCAAATGTTCTCATGCTATTCTCTTTTTAGCCTTTTCTAACTTTGTTTGTTGATATAATAAAAATAAAATGCACTGTTCGGCTGATCTGTTGCAGGATGTCTTTAAATAAAGTTGTACAATTTTAAAAGGAACTGATTGCATTTATTAGTCTTTTGGAAAAACATGTTAATGCCATGCTCGCGTCACATTTAAAGTTACATTATTTACTTGTATAGAGTAACTTGTAAATGCTGTTTATGTTAATTTAACTGGGATTCTCATATTTTTCTGAAAGCTCCAATCTGACTTTGTACTTCTGTGAATAACAGAAAAGTCCTTAGAAGCAAACTGATGCTTCCCTTTAAGTGACGTCGCCCGAATGTCCGTTCAACACAATTTATTTTATTTAACCAGGATAAATCGCTCAGTATTTGTTTTCCAGGGAGTCTGAGGTACATGTGTTAAAACAACCATGAAAACAGCTAGAAATCTTTTCAAAACATGAGAATCTTTATTAACAATAGCGTTCATTTATTACGCGAATGCGTCATGAAGCTCATTTCACCCACAATAAATCATGAGATTATATAAAGGTAGTTTAATATCAGACATGAAGTTGCTCAAAGGTAACGAATACAGATCTGATCCCCTTTCTTTTACAGAAGTCTTCCACACTGAAGATGTGTGTGTGCTTTCATGTCGTACACACAAGAGCAGACATTGATCTGGTGAGAGGTTTCACCTTCATCCTCTCTGTTATATGTGGCACACACACACACACACACACACACTTAGGTCTATCCCCCTCCAGCCTCTCATCTAGTAAGGGCACTGCTCTTTCTGCTCTAAAACACATGCAGACACACAGCATTAACTGTGTGTGTGTGTGTGTGTGTGTGCGTGTGCGTGTGCATGCATGCTGATGAAGCTGGGGAGTCAGCCGGATGTGAGACTGATGTAGTGATTTAGTGGCAAACACTGTAACTCATGTCTCCCCAGGCCTGGCTGCTTGGCTTGCAGCCACCAAACTCCAGTGGATTTTCTCCTGATTTTGTCCTCGCTCACTCTGCTAACTCACTCCTTTTTGGGGAGCACTTAAACAACTCCCTTCATCCCATTGTTGTGTTTTTTAAATTCTGTCCGCCCCAGTCATAAAGCTGAATTTGTTGTTGATTGCTATCAGAGAAAAGGATATTGAATTTGTCTCGAGTCAGCAGTTATCGTCTACATTGATCGCAGGGCTGCATAATTTGGATATTAAAAACTGTCACAGTTTGCTGAATGTAGATTTTAAGTTCAGCGGGTGACGGGCTGGAGGCGATTTTAATTAAATCTAATCTCCATATTCTGCCGTACAGAGACTACTATGAAACTCCACACACACTCCTTCTCACTCTGTGACACTAGAGGGCACAACAGCTTCACATATGAGTGAGTCTCTAATGAATCGTGAGGAAATAACATGAGTCCAGCCTCCACTAATTAGTTAGTCTATTGATGAAAGGTGTCACAACTCTATTACTCTGTTAACCTCTTCAGTGTTTCCATAGTTGGCCTGGAAGGCATCAGGAATAGCTTTTTAAATATCTGTATATTTACATTTCCACTTTTAACATGCGTTCAAATCACATATTGAGTCATTTTACACTGTAAATCCTCCACACCCTACTAACACCACACTACGCCTCCAGATCCTGTAGATGAAATATAATTTAGAAAACTATAAATTACACTAAAGATCAGGACAGACAGAAAGAAAAGAGTAAAAGACAGTAAGTAGAAAAGCACTGAATCAACAACATTGTTCACCAAATATACACACGAGGTACTTTAATGGAACATTCCAACTCAAGTCAAGGGGTGTCCCGTGTTTTACACCGGTGAGATTATCAAAGTAAATAATTAAAAGCATCCAGACCTGCTTCAACGGATCATTATTGCCCCTAAAAAGGGACAGTGTGCAGGATCTGGAGACATCTAGTGTTCCGGTTGCAGATTTCAACCAACTGAATACCCTCCGCTCACCCCTCCCGTTACAAAGCGTCCTTATCGTAACACCACTTTAGGATCGATGACATTCAGGTGTGAAAACGTGAAAGGCCCGATCCAGAGCCAGAGATCGGTTTGTCCGCTCCGGGCTTCTGTAGAAACACGGCGGACTGCGTGGAAGAGGAAGAGCTGATTCTAAGGTAACAAAAGCACAATGGTTATGAGTTTCAGGTGAATATACACGAATGAAAACATAGTTACGAACATTGTATTGCTTAATGGATGCCCCTAAATATTACACACTGGCCCTTTAAGATGAAACATGGGATGGAGGTTTCGAGCAGTATCGGGCAAAGACCTCCACGTTGTAGGTGTTTGATGAGCAGTCGTGTTCTTCAGGTCTTACACCAAATATAGCCATTGAAGGATGTGGGTTTATTGAATGCCGTTACTAATTGTATTATTCATTTCTGTGTTTTCTTGCTTGCGTAGAATTGAAAAGCGGATGCATTCAGTTTTCTTCTGCCTAGTTATGCAGTCTGTGTGAGTCCCCTGGCTCCTGCAGGAAGACATGAATGTCTCTTCTGGGAGATAATGTCTAATGTCACCTATTAAACATAATTGTCACGTCTATGTCATTTGAGTCAGGGTGTGTTTGTTAGTCAGAAAGCAGGTCATTTTCAGTACAACACTTTGCAAGTATACTCCAAATAAAAAATGGCTAATCACATGGAGAATGTTAACCAGACAAAAAACAGAGCTGAAAAGACTAAGTCAAGACAGTTATAGTTTCTTATTGAATTATGTTAACATTTTTGGACTGGGCTTAGTTCCGGCCTTGGAAGCTGGCTGTAAAAGACATTACTATGCAGGTTTAAGTGCCTCGCTGAAGGGCAACTTGTGATGGGCTTTGAAAATCAGACTCTCAAAGTGTCTCATTAGATACTATATGGATGCATTGCACATTCTTTTGTCAGGTTTACCAGAGCTACTTGAAAATGAAGAAATATTTGATGTGTCAACTTGCATTTAAGATAAATAAAGGTTAACAAATGGAGACTTTAAGTTCGCCTAGATAATTTCATTAACAAAATGCATTTGATTAGAATTCTGCTTGTGTCGGATATTATAGATCAAAACAACCTTTACTCTGAAAAGTGAAGCCAGTGCAGAAGAGCCTTGAACTTGCATTCTCTCTAATATCCAACAGGGGGCGACTCCACTGGTTGCAAATAGAAGTCGGATTGTATAGAAGTCTATGAGAAAATTACCCTATTTCTCACTTGTTTATTACCTCAGTAGACATTTTCCTGATGAGCTTATGGATTCAAGTCTTCTTCAATACAGCATGATGTTCATTTTGTGAATTATGGTCCCATAAAATAGACGATCCGTTTCCGTCTTATACAGTAACTTCACGGCTAGAACTCAAACCCGCAGTCCACAAACCAATGGGACATTTCTGACTTCATAAGGGTCAAAGGTCAAAATCTACAAGGTAAATAGAAAAACATCATAACCAATAAGTAGTTTTTCCTTGTCAGCTAAAAGGGTCTCAAGGACAGAGGGTGTCGTATGGTGTACCCATTTTAAAGGAAAATTTGTCATTTGTGATATTGGGCTATAAAATAAAATGTGATTGATTTGACCACTGTACAGCCTGTTCCCTCATTAAGGGGAACGGGACACAGGCACATGTTGATGGGTACACGTTGCTTAGATGTCCATAGCAACACTTGAACATTGGCAGGGATTTGAACCGGTGACCTTTGAGACTTAACAGTGCTATAACACCGTTCAAGACGCGGACGCTTGTTTCTCCTGAAGATGCTGATATATTTCAATGTCAGACGGGATATTTTATCAGCAAAATACCGGTCACTCATCGAATCAGCGTTGCATCCTGGACGAGAACCAGAATCAGCAGCACCCCTCAAACCCAACTCTCAGACCTTTGTCCAAATAGAGAACTTACAAAAAACTCGTTGACTCTCACTGCAATATCCATTTAAAACAAGGTCACATAGATTTCCACACCTGCTCTTATTTATTTATGCAATTGTGTGTGTTTTAATGTAATTGCATGAGAGTCTTACGTCAGTGTATGTTTGCGTTTGTGAGCCCTAAGACAATTTTACGTCACAAAAGTGATAGACGATAAAGTTTTTTGAATCTTGAAGTGTTTGCTGGCTCTGTAGCCTCAACACTGCAGCATGTGTCATTTGTCAGTGTGTGTACTCGTGCCTGTGTGAGTGTGTGTGTGTGTGTGTGTGTGTGTGTGTGTGTGTGTGTGTGCTTGCTGAACCCTGGTAAGTCCCTGCAGTATAACAACCAGGTTGTTTTCTGTGTCCTCAAATGAGGTTAAACTGTATTGTACCTCTGCAATATTTGAATCCCTTATGTGTGTGTGTGTGTGTGTGTGTGAGAGAGAGAGAGAAATTGTATGTTTGGCTACAGGCTTTAATTTTCAGGAGCAAGGTGTTATTATTGGATGTGAACACCAGCACGGTTGGTGGGAAGATGCTGAGTCGGGCATCCTTTGGCGTACACACAAACACACACGTACACACAAACACACAAACACACACGCACACACACACACAATAGAGACGCTTGCTACATAAAATGATGCACAAAGACTGAAAATCCTTACAGAAGTGCGAACACATGCACGCATTGTTAGTGTGCACAGCAGTGTCACCAGTATTATCAGGGGAGTTTTCTTACTGCATCACAGCATGGCGTTGATTTAAAAAAAATAAAAAAATAGAAGAAGTGACTTTGGTCCTGCAGCGTCAGCGTAGTTGCTTGAAATGATCCTAATATTTTGCTATCGCCCTCCTAATATCCTTTCTTTCTATCTTAAAGACACACCTGTGACCAGAAACAATAATAATGTTTTTTATTTGTTGTATTTTAATATCCATACATGACTGATTATATTAGCACTTCTAATAGTAGATTCTCGTCTTTATGACGTGTTTGGATGATGAACAGATGGGAAATACTATGTTTTTTTACATTATTTTAGAACATTTTGAAAACCTGTCTATGTATTTTAAGTGAATATGATATAAAGTGTGACAGTTGTCTAAGCCTATTAATGTTGTTTGTATTTTACATTTTTTTATTGTTGTAACAATGTTTTTTATGTTATCGTCTTGGCGACGTCTCTCTTCAAAAAGTTAAATAAAAAGGAAAATAATGAACATGTTTAGTTTCCACAATGGATGCAAAGTCAGATATTATCTATGTAACCCAATTTGGACTGCGTAGAATATAGAAAACTATCCTTAGATCTTCTATTTGGATAATAACATGGGTAAATTGGTCTTTATAAAGCCATATTACGTGAACTGCCTCCTTATTTATGTTCTCTACTGACTCCTAAAACTGCAACCTTCGGTCGCTCGGAAACATTAAACATTATTTTTTATAAGCATGGAATTA
>CALSBV010009842.1:0-14075 GCA_943590825.1 Bovichtus diacanthus | reverse complement strand
GTTTTTTATTCAGGCTCATAGAAGTTCAAATCCATTCGACATTAATCAATTTATGCCTTTTTTTCTTTATGACGGCTGAGTTATGATTTCAAAGAAGAAGAAAAAAAAAAAAAAAACATGCAGATTTAGGGACATTTCCACAAACGTATGATATGGTCTTCGCCACGTGGCCTCACTACTTCTTTTGCTAGACGTTTGTCTCTTATTGGATCCCTTCTGTCTCGGTCTCTCATGCACCCACGCACAGACGCGGAGTCACACAAAGTTTCCACGGGGGAAACCACGGATCGCCACTGTCCTCCCCCGTTCCAAGCACACAGATACCCAACAAAGCCAGCCCCCACAGAGTTCAGTGCAGAGACAGCCTTGATTTTTCATTATTTATAGCCTGAGCAAAGCCACTCTCTAAAAGTAATTAGACTTTAGAAACAAAGAGAAAGAGAGAGAGAGAAAGAGAGAGAGAGCGAGAGAGAGAGACGGTAAATGTTCCCAGTCTCAGCCACAGCCTGCTGGGAATTGAATTAACCCTTTCCAATTGGCTGCTTAGAAAGATAAAGTGGACCTAAAGAAAAAGGGGAGCTGCACAAGACCCCTACCTTCATCACTACCAAAGTAACGCAGTTCACGAAACCAACACGCAGGAACACATAAAACTGCGCATCCTGTATTGTCCGATGGCGAGCGTCACAGTGACGATGTATCGACGCCATCCATCATTAAGCCTCATTGATCTGTTTTATTCTCTTTTTTTTTTTTGCAGTGATTCGTGGGAGTTTGTCATTTGTCTCCTCGGGGAGATGACTGCTGTGTGTCTGTGGCTAACGAGGACGATGGGGACCGGGGTCACGTTGAGCTGCGAGCAACAACAAATCTCTCCAGGAAAGCGACTTTCTCCAACTACACGTGTACAGTAGGGCAGCACGGTTAAGGCCAAAAGGATTGTCACGATTATGTTTGATCGACATCGAGTTCACGATTGTTGATCACGACTACTCATTGGTTTCAGGGACTACATTTTGTATTATCGCTTTCACATTTAAATAAAACGGACACCTGCTTCGAGTCCACGACGTGCTACATTCCTGCTAATGTACAACTCTGTGCGTTGAAATAAGACTCAGAACTCGGTGCATTTTCGTTTTCATTTTGCCCATCTGCCACCTGTTGTGTATAACTCTTACTACTCTGGACTGCAGCCGCAATTTCAGGAATGTTTTCTATGAGCGGAGCACGCATTTCAGACGTCAATACCTCAGTCGATCATGTTCATTTAACTGTAGGAAGCCAACATCGTGGTTTCATTGTGCAGCCCTAGTGGATAGTAGCTTAACCTCAGATATTTCACCCTTTAAGCAGGAGTCTTCAACATTTTGCAGGCCAAGGACCCCTTAGCTAGAAGAGAGCAGAGCAGGTCGCAGGGCAGCCTCAGCCGGTGGTTTCTGAGGTGGCGGGTGTGTCAAGAGTCTCGCAAGAATGTCCGTGAAACTTCAGTAACACGTAGCCGTGGCTAACTACGTCACTGTCATGGATACGTGCCGCACAGTGATTCAGCACAGGTTAGCGAGCTCACGTGATCGCACTTGGATTCGTCAAGGTTGTGTAAATTAATTGTTGTTGTTTTGGTTTTTTTTTTTTTACAAATAGGCCGATTTATCTTTGCTAATAATGTGTCTGGGGAGTGGTTTCTCTTTACACTTGGCTCGCGGCTCCGCTCACGACCAGCCAGCTCCTCAGATAGCCGCCGTCATCATCCGGCTGGTAGGCACTCAGTAGCTACAGTAATGGTGATAAAGTTGAGCAATTAAATATTCTGCTGTTCCAACACAGCCAGCCATTCAGCTCTGTGCACACTCTTGCTTATGGACAAAAAAAAAAAAAAAAGGTGTGTATTTGTGTGTGCGAGACAGATAGAAAGCCACATTGAGAAAGACACAGAGAGAGAAAGAGAGAGAAAGAGAGAGAGAAAGAGGGAGAGAAAGAGAGAGAGAGAGAGAGAGTTTCACTGAGTGTACATGCAAATGAGAAGGCAGTACTGTGAGAGTGGAAAGCACTCAAGACTGCTGACCTTTTAAAACAAAAGCAGGGTGCAGCGCCACCACAGAGGGTGCAACACTCTTTATATTGATGTATTCTTCCAGAAGCCGTCCTGTCTCATAAACACGTGTACTCTCCCACTGCTCACTCCGCATCAGTTTGAAGTATGAATCTCACTGACGGCCGTTTGGAAAGAGAAAAAGTTTTCCCACGACTGAAGGAAAGTGTTCACGCCGGCTCACAGAGAAAGTTAGATTGAAGTGAACCAGGAGAAATGAACAGGGGACGGAGATATAGACAGAAGGACAAATGCAGTTGTACACAGATGAAGGAGCAAATGGGAAAGGAAAAAAACAAGCCCAATTCCATCTGCGAAGCTGCCTACAATCTATCATTTTATCACCAGCCCAGATGAACACGCAGTCTATTTTCTCTATCAGCATATTTAGGGTTTTCAAGGTCACTCCTGCATCAATATTCAAAGTATTCAAGATTCTAGATCAGCATTTATTTGGTACAAGACTAGCTTTCTGTTTTTACTCAAATAAAATGAGGCCCGATTGGAGGTTCAGGCCTCCCCTGATAGGGTCACCTGCCGCCTGGCAGGGGGCGACTCCTCTGGCTGCAAAAACAAGTCCGGTTGTATAGAAGTCTATGAGAAAATGTCCCTACTTCTCAACTTGATTTATTGCCTCAGTAAACATTTTCCTGGTGAGTTTATGTTCTCAATCAAGTTTCAAGTCTTCTTCAACACAGCATGATGTTCATTTAGTAAATGTTGGTCCCATTTAGAGTCAAATAGACGATAAAGCAGCACGTGCTTCATTGGCGTGGCCACGTTGCGATTGCTGCCACGATGTTGTCCGGTTTGGATGCGTCCGTGTTTTTGTCTTACAAATTAAAAACTTTCCCAGTGTGTGAAAGTTCATTTGAACCTTTCTGGTCGCCTAAAAATGCCGTATTCAGCGTTCTGTTGTACTCCAACCCCTCGTGTCACTTCTGGTTCCAAGAAAACAACGGCCAAAAAGTCCACAAACCAATAGGTGACGTCACGCTTCCACTTCTTATACGTCAAGAATACTGAGTGAAATGCAGGATGCAAAGAAAATCAATTTTCTGGCATGCAGAACACCCACAGAGACACATAGATGTCATACAGTCATAAGTGTATTTGTATGAGTGTCCTGACTAGGGAGCAGAATGCTTACTCATAATGTGGCGAGTCCTAATTTGGCTCAGAGTATTTGCTCGGCAACATCTCGTCCTTCACTCCGACCTTTATTGTGTTTCTCTCCAGCGAGCCACAATAAATCTTATTTATATAATACATATATATATTATATAATGCTATTTCATTTTTATTTATGCTTCAGAATCAGCTTTAACAACAATGGACAACAACATATAGTGAAACTCAAACTGGAACAAGGATACAAAGAGTGCTGGATACTGTTCTATTGTAATGTAATAAGTGACTTCATATACATACAGCAGCGGGTTTATGTACACTATATCTGTGTATTCACACCTATGCACACTAAGTGTTTATAAGTTTTGTAAATGGCGGTATCTGAAACTACATTGTCATCTTGGCCAGATAGTCATTGTAGATGAGAATTGGTTCACAATTGACATATCTGGTTAAATAAAAGGTAAAATTAAAAAGATACAGCACGTTCTTCATTATTGTGCATATTTTCTTTGTGCATTCCATAAATTGTGTCATTTTAAAGCAATACATGGTTCGAAATGTCCAAAAGGAACCAAAATAAAAGGCATAATATTCAAAATATTAGACTTGAGTGTCATTTTCCTGCTTTAAATGTGTATTAATGTAGTGCAGTGATAATGTAGGGTTGACCAGTGCTTTCACATCATATTTACACGATGAGATTTTTGATAAATAATCATCAGCAATGTGGATATAGTGACTAAGTGGTTAATGGCAAATAACAGAACAGCTCGAACAGTCTGTTGAGTTCAGACATCAATTTACTGAAATGCAGGATGGACAACACCATTAGCAATATTACGATGTCCAATATCTCACATGATATATTTCCCAAACCTATTTTGTGCTATAAATACTGAAATAAATTTGTGCTGAAATTATTTCTATGATTTGTGAATCATAGAAACCTTATGAGAAAGTTGTTAATACACAAAGTGACATAAAAACCACAGATTTATTATTTCCTGGGCATCTTTTCACAAGCTCGAAAGACTTTTATTCGAGACCTAAGAATATCACATCTAGCAGTCGCTGGGTCTGCTGCGCCCCGTGCAATAAAGTAATAAAACATAATAACGGCAATAAAAATGGAATAAAAAATAAAAAAGACTAAATGCACACACTCGCTGAGAGAATCTATTTGTGAATTTTATTTAACGAGTCATGACTCTAAGCTTTAAAAGTGATTTTTTATTTTTCTTCCAGTTATGAAGCACCTCGGGGGCTTACTGGAAGGGAAGGGAGTCCGGAAACACATTTGTCGCTTGCAGCCGTCTAACTCACTGACAGGCAGCGAAATACACCACCTTTCTCTCCTCCACCTCCACCACCACCTTAATCAACTCTTTCATATCTGACCATCATTTCCATCACTCGCCCCCCCCGTCTGCTGTCACTTGCCTTCTCCTTTTGTCGCCCCCCTCCTCACAGATTTCCCCTCTGAACAAATGTCAGCCTGATCATATCCACCTACGTTTAACTCACAAATCAAAAGAAATATTCACGCCATTATAAAGGAGGAAGTGGTGACAGGAGCGAGTGAGTACGAAAGCGTTATATACAAGTTTTATGTAAAGTATTGTTCTGTAATAATGCAGGAAAAAAAAGGGGGATAGAGAGAGACAGAGGGTGTAAGTGAGCATGAGAGCAGCTGACATGGCCAATCCAACCCTATAATTCACCTTGAAAGACCCCCTGCTGCTGGCATGAGTGCTAACAGCGCAGGGAAAGGCCCGGTGGTGAGGTGAGAGGATGTCAGATGAGAGATGAGGTAAGAGAGGACGGGGCCGAAGCGAAAGCGGAGACTGAGCGAGAGAAAAGGGTGGAAGCGGGGAGGTGGAGAGCAGAATGGTAATCCCTATGATTCACGTCTGCGTTCAGACAGAGCAGAGGTCTGCGGCTGCCCGGGGAGCATGGGGAATCGGGTGGCATCAATCAGATACATCTGAAGGTAAGAGGAAGAGGAAAAGAGACGGGTGGTGGGGAGAAAAAAAAAAAAAGAAAAAAAAGAGAGAGATGAGATTCGGGGAGGGTGGAAGTGGGAGTTGTGTGTGTGGCAATATGGAAATGTCAGCACTCTTAAAGTCAGAAGACAGCACTTTCCTTCCATCAAGCATCAAGCCATTCTGTCAAGTCCACAGGGACAGAGCAGAGCCTGTGCCAGCCAGTCAACCAGCCCCCGATGAAGGCCATATATATATATATATATATTACATGCACTGCCCACACGACTCTGGCAGGGCTTAGACTCGAGTCAGCATTTAAAAAAGTCTGAAACTTAGTTGTGGACGGTAAAAAGAAATGACCTGACACTATAGACTGTATATCAAAAGTGGACCGCTGAGCAATTTCTTTTTAGGCGCCCAAAATGTTACAATTAAGTTTCATAAGTTCACAACACTGTGAAAAGGTTAAAGTTGTCAATCACAAGGTAGCCCCGCCCTAAAGCATACGCTGCTTTATCGTCTATTTGACTCTAAATGGGAACATAATTGACTAAATGAACATCATGCTCTATTGAAAAAGACTTGAAACTACACATTGAGACCATAAACTCATTAAGAAAATGTTTACTGAGGATAATAAAGCAAGTGAGAAGTAGGCTCATTTTCTCATAGACTTCTATACAATCTGACTTCTTTTTGCAACCAGTGGAGTCGCCCCTGCTGGATATCAGAGAGAACACAGGTTTAGGGCACTTGAACCTACTTCCAGGCCTGGAGATTGCTGCTTCCCTGAGACGTCAGAGGGAACATGAGCCAGGATGTAAAACAATGGCTTTCAGTCAGCACTTGCAACCCACCCACGAATGAGAAAAATACAACAACAGGGCGCGATGCCCGGCAGATCCGGTCGACCTTTCAAGAAAAAGGGGAGCTTTAAATACTCAACAATGGTAAAGTGCTGATTCAAAGCCTCACTTTCCCTCAGCAGGGAGCTGCTGACTGCTCTGATCCCCACCGACAATTGACGCCACCAGTTGGACTCCTAAGCGCAGATTAAACACAGAACAAAAGTCATCGCAAAGCGAGGACATATCACCTTGCTGAAGTGAAGGTAGTCCGTTCAGCTGATTTGATTACTGAGCTTAAAGTGAGGCGGGGAGAGAGAGAGAGAGAGAGAGAGAGAGAGAGAGAGAGAGAGAGAGCTAAAGCAGACCAGAAAAGGAAAGACCAAACACATCTAGGGCAGAAGAAAGGAGAGCTTATCTGCACACTTTACTTCATGGTCCATCAGCAGATTTCATTCCAATAAGTGGTTGGCCCTCTAGTATTTCCAGGCGAGTTAATAGACTCTGCTCTTGGGTCCAGAGGGCAATCTGGAGCAGAGACAATAAAATCCTGGGCCCTGTGTCAGTTACCAAAGGGCTATAGATTATGGGGTTGATGAATATTTGATGGCCGATCTTCACCAGGAAATCAAAACCAGCGCATCATGAAGGATCGCCTCGCTCTTGCTTGTCAAGCCTGAAGACACTGCGTCTCGTTGGTTCGGAAAAAAAGTCATTTTCCACAGGAGCCTCTCCACCTTCCTGCTGCTTCTGTGTTCACATGAGCAGGAGGGGGCTCTTTACGGGACAGCAAACAGGAGGTTTACGAGCCCGCGTGCGCCGTTGCCACATTGTATACAGCCAAATTGAATCATACTCAGTGTGACATAGTAATACACTAAAGGTGTCATGAGATGTGCAGGTGATTTCTTCTTCTATGCTTCATTGTGAAAAGTAATTTCAGAACTGAAGCGTAGAACAGTTTAAATGATGGCCCGCGCGCAGCAAAGACACTTTACTTCATCCGCGTTCAAACGGGGCCTGAACAGTTTAATGGAACAACGACGTTGGTGAGCGGAGAATAAATGATATGAGATGTAAGAGAGACGGCTGCGTGGTGGAGGAGCAGCTTCACTAATGTGCTCCATGTAACTTTGTGGGTAAACCCTCCCGGGGCTTCTTCTCGTTTCTCTCCATCTCTCCTCTCATTGCAGATCATTACATGATGACACTGATGATGAGGTTCCTGCTGGAGCTGGTTTCCATAGCGCGCTGTTGATTTATCAGAAGTGGTAAAGTGAATCACTGCATGCTCTCACTTCCACGACTATTTATCAACCTCTACGTACAGATTTTCTCCTTTGGTTTTTTACTTCCGTGTGAGACACATACAGTACGGTTCATTCAAACCTCCTTCCCTTCATGGGAAATATACCAATGTACTCATATTTACCCAAAATCCTGCCTGACATATTTGGTATTTTTGGAAACTTTGGGATGGTTCCAAAATGTGGGCGGTTGGAATAAAGTTCTGTGGGTTTGAACAATGCTTTGTAGAGAGTGGCCCACCAGAGGGCCGCCGCCTGTCATGAGGTATGACAGCGAATCACATTTCAGCAAATCAGGCCACAATAACGGCTAATGAAGTACGTCTTTTCCAGTAATGCTTTAATAAAAAGTAGAGCTGCAACTATTTGTTGATTGACAGAAAAATAAATCGCAGACTATTTTTGATCACCGATTAATCCTTAAAGTAATTTTTTATTCAAAAGAAACAGCAGAAAATGCTGTTTTTCAGCCTCTGAAATATGCGGATTACTTGTTTTTCTCGGTTTTATATCATATTAAAGTTAATATCTTTGGGTTTTGTACTGACAAAACTAGACATTTTAAAGGACTTTGGACTTTGAGAAACCTGGATGGACATTTTGTACTATTTTCTGACGTTTTATACCGATTAATCGATTAAAGTAGAAGAAGAAGAAAATCGTAATTTGCTTCCGAAAGGCTTTTTAACCTTTAAGCTGAAAGAGTTGTCCAGCTCTCCACTGTGGCTGCCCTCTGCCCTCTGCTCGACAACCTCAATACAGATGGTTAGATAGCAAAAAACTCAGATTACTCATTACTGTTCACAAGACGCGGTCAATTATTCAGCAGTTGTCATTGTAACGTGAGACAATTCGGATGGAAGAAGCCAGGAAGGCTGTGGAGCATCCAACGCCTGGCACGGATTTCAGAGTCCTGGTGGGTAAATGATAAAGCGGACGGGCCAGGAGCCGGATCAAATTACACCATAATAACAGAGGGGAGTCGATCACAGACGTCAACGCAGAGCTTATTCATCTTTTTCCTATCAGCATCAATTGGCAAATCTTAAAGAGCGAATTAAATTCAAAAGAAAATGAGAATTTTCACTCTGAGTGACAGATTTGAATTAAAATGCACGTGTGTGCTGCTATAGGTTCAGGATGTGTGCGTCCGTGCCATCCTAACGGCCTATGGGGAGTTCATCTCAGCGGGATAATTCAATCCACATTTCCTGAAGGTGCCTTGCTCAGGGCTGAAAGGACAGAAGAAATCCTTTCTCGCCACACAAGCGTTATCATTGCAATTTCATGGCACATTGGTCCACGACGTGGTAATCTTGGTGCTTTCAGCAGGTTGGGTAAAAAGAGCCCTGTCAGGTGAAGATGTTCTGCCTTCATATTACCTCATTCAAATTGGAGACAAAAAGCACCATGATACAACCTTTATATTATAGGCTACACAACAGTTGCGAGGGGTGAAATAAACAGTCAGTCAGCTGCTTCCTTGTCTTCTATTGTCTCCTGGCATTTTCTTTTTTTTTTTTTTTACTTTTCATTTTCTGTTTATTTCCAAACCAAGGGAAACATCCACTGCTGCTCTTTGGCACTGGGGCTCCTGCGATCAGCTGATAGTGGTTTGCCATTAAGTTAAAAGCGACACGGTACACTTGACTAAGACACAGCATCTGTGGCAAGACTTCCAAAGTTTGACTAATAATAATCCCGGAAGCTTTTGAATTTACAATACACAGCGGTGAGTTACAAATAAAAGACATGCAAGTCATTCTCTCCAGTATTTCGCATCGCTGTCTCCTATTAATCCATGCTTCATCTTGCTTTAATTGTGCTCATTAAAAACAAGACACACAGGCATTGTGAGCAGAGCGATTGCAAGTAGTGGCTGGAAAATTGCACAAACCTGATCAGGTGTCGGGTACGTGTCCGAACAGCTGCAGGCTCAAACTTTGTGGCACGCGGCGCGCTCCTCGCTCCTCCACCCGCTGCTGCTGCTGCTGCTGCTGCGCGTCGCTTTGCGCGGAGGCACGACGCGAAGCAGCCAGAGGCTCTTAAAGCTCTCCACCCATTCCGGCCTCCAGGACGCACAGCCAATCACAGAGGTGGCTTCAACACAACGACACATGAATAAGTCAGATATAATATTCATGCTCTGATGGGAAACAACTGCCTGTAGTACATTTTGCAGGATATAAAAAAATATTTTAAAAAATAAAAAAACATTTTTGACACAATCAACTTTCCTTAGGAATATTACTGCCTGTGAATATGACCCTGCATAGATAAACTCACAGAGTAAGTGCTCCTTGGGGTACCATGATCTGACAATGTATTATCCTGTTATATAATGTCTATGTGTTTTAGTTAAAACGGTATACTGCACACTTAAACCCAGACTAGACTGTCGTAAAATCCCAACGCTGCAGGTCTGTAATGTGCCTGGGGGCGTGCAGTGGGGTTTCACTTTGAATGTGTTGGGCACAGAATGGACCCTGGCGAGTATTTCAGAGCAGAAAATCACTTTGCACATGTATTTCATGAGGCAGGTGCGAAGATCAAAAGTTGCTAATAAGCTGCCGCACACTGTCTAACTTGCAAAACAATTATGGATTTGCAACGTTTTTCGGTCCTAAGCCATCTTTACTTTCCCACTTGGCTAACGGTTAGCCACTGCCTGTACGATTGCTTCGTATTGTAACAAACCATTTGCCTGATGAAGGTCTAGGACATAAACGTCGCAATTAAATATCATTTTTATTTGCAAGTTAGACAGTCACAGGAAGCTTATTCGTGACTTTTGAGTACTTCCTACACAGATATGCATTGATGATTGCTGGGTAACATGTATGTGGATGTCAAATATGTATTTGATCATGTGACCGGACAATACGATACACAGTAGCTAGTTCAGGTGCAAAATCAAGTCAACATTGATAAACTGAGCCCATGAGCGAGCCGAGCGAGCGGTCACGCCTTTGAAACATAAAAGTGGGCAAATGCTTGAAAAGCGTAAAAAGCTTCATAACTAGTAACTAGCGTGCACTGGTGCCCGTCATGTCTACCTCACGCCACTGAATATGCCTGGAAATCATGACCATTTATCTGTGCCTCTGTGGAAACTAATGAATATAAATAATAATCCCTTATGTGTGATCATGGCCGTTCCACTTTTCGCTTTTTTTGTCCTCTTCTTGAAAGCAGCTTGTCTGAAAATCCCTCCTTTAAAGTAGCAACAGGCTGTGCACCTTAAAACCGTTGCTGAGTTTATGCAGCTCTATTTTCAACCACCCGAATCAAAATGTGAAAAGTACTTCTCGCCACCATCTCGTCATTCCTCTCCTCAACTCATTCTTTCCCAACAATAACCCCTCATCTCTTCCTCCCTTCATCTCTTAACTTGCCCAGATCCTCCCAGCATGCTTCGTCCTCTCCTTGCTTTTTCAGTCCATGTGGCGTCCATGTGGGGGAACCAGTGACATCTGTGCAATCTGTTGCCACCTGCTGCCCTCCCTCCCTCCAACTGCCAGGTGCTACTTGTGCCAGTCTGCTCACCCGTGTTTCCAGTAGAGCGGGTCGGGGCTCCAGCACCGGGGCAGGTGAAGAAAAGCTGCGGCAGATGGGTCCTACGTATGGCGAGGCTTAAATTAGATTTATTGCTGTAATTCTTTTGGTCTTCACAGGCTCACCTCCACAATAATTATGTAAGTAATGAGGGAATTTCGCCAGACTGCTTACTAGTTTTTCTGCCAATAAAAAAAGAGCATATTCAATGCTCCATTTGGAAATATTAGTTAACGATTACCATACCAGCGCACTTACTGTATGACTCTAAGTAGTCACTGTGATGTCACCCATTGGTTTGTGGACTGCTGTTTGAAGCCTCAAGTTCAGCCGTCGCCATCTTGTTTTTTTTGGGACCAGAAGTGACACGAGAGGGTGGCGCTAAGTACGACCGAATGATTGAAAAGGTTACAATTAACTTTCTTGAACTGAAAACGCACTGTGAAACGTTTTAGGACGAAAACACGGACAAAACCCGAACCGGACGAACCTGTCAATCACAAGGTAGCCTAAAGCATACGCTGCTTATCGTCTATTTTACTCTAAATGGGACCATCATTTAGTAAATGAACATCATGCTGTGTTGAAGAAGACTTGAAACTACAGATTGAGAACATAAACTCACCAGGAAAATGTTTACTGAGGTAATAAATCAAGTGAGAAGTAGGAACATTTTCTCATAGACTTCTATACAATCTGAGTTCTTTTTGCAACCAGTGGAGTCGCCCCCTGCTGGATATTAGAGAGCAAGATTCAGGCTCTTCAGCATTGTCTTCACTTTTCAGACCACTTTTTTTTGCCCATCGGCAACTGGCAGAAGGGCAGAATATGAACACGTGTTATGTGTCCAGTTGGAAAACAATAAAAGCAAACCAACCCAAGCTGAGGTTTGATTACTTTGTATATCTTCAAATATACATTACCTGTGCAGGGAGGACATGTTACTGAACAATGTCAGATGTTCCCCGCTGGTTCGTCTCACGATGGCGAGAGTGTGTGGGCGTTTAAACCTTTGACAACCCAGCAGGATGTACATCTATTATCACTGTGCAAATACTTATTAAAGCAATTTTCTCTCGGAACAGAATGGCAGCTTCACATTAGGTGCTGAAAATGTCCATGTACTTTAAAGTGTGTGTGTGTGTGTGTGTGTGTGTGTGTGTGTGTGTGTTCATCCCTGTGAAGTGGCTGTGTGGGTGTGCGCAAGTACATTACGCATGTGGAGTGTATTACTTACCCAGGTGTTTGTTCAAATGCGTGTGTGAGTGTGAGTGTGTGTGTGTGTGTGTGTGTGTAGGAGTCTGTGAATGGAGCTACACAGCCCATATCTGGCTACAATCTCCTGGCTTGTTAACCTGAAAAGAATATGTGTAATATGTGTATAATTCCTTCTGTGCATGCGTAATGCTCCCATACATAAGTGAAACTTTTCTGTTTTCTTTGTCTATAGCAGTGTGTGTGTGTGTGTGTGTGTGTGTGTCTGTGTCTGGGTCTGTGTGTGTGGGTGGAGAGGCAGGTGGCCATGACCAATCAATAAGCCTGATAATGAGATCTGAGGGGTGTCATTATGGGGCCCCTCGGGCATACAACACCTCCTCTTCCGTAAAGAGCGCCGTCTCCTCCGAGCGAACAAGCACCTCATTAACCTTTCGAGCCAAAACAACAGCGAACAGACGTCGTTCACTTTCCCCGACATGTTCGGTTGCTGTAAGCAAATAAACCTTGTTTGGTCTCTTTAGAAAACATACTGTCATTTTAGCAGTTTTCATAAAGTTGAAGGTTTTCACAACTCATAAAATGTTGCATGCAGAATCCACCAAAGTCTACGATGAGATTTCAGCAGCATCATTACCTTTGTGTGTGTGTGTGTGTGTGTGTGTGTGTGTGTGTGTGTGTGTGTGTAGCAGGAACTACCACAGAGCTGGCATTGAGTACTTTGAAGATTTTGTCACCGCGATAGCGTCACAACCGTGCGAGATTTAATCACAAAACTTTACAGGTGTGTAGTTAAGATTCAAATTAAAGCCAAGTTCAAAGATGGGTGTGGTCCGAAGCAGTGGGCAGTGATCAAGGGGCGAGGCCACTCATGCAGTGGAAACGCAATAATAATACACTTTCTGTTAACAATACCAAATAAAGTGGTTTATCCCACAATAATTCAAGGATTGTGACCCACCAAGCAAAAGAAAACTCACACAATTTAATAATGCAAAGTAGAAGCTCAATTAGACACATGACACATGTCTGACAGTGAGCAAACCTGTCAGACATGTGATGACAAAGTATGTTTGAGGGGATTTTCATGACAGGCGTGACAATTTTTTCTCGTCCTCCCTGAAGTCAGCTGTCCCTCATGGCCGTAATCCCTCCCATGTTGAACACCAGCACATGGATTATCCCAATTGTGGAAAGACCAGTGACCACTTTCTTGAAGTGAAAGTGGAAAAGTCAGCAGGATGTCCGAAAGTCATTAAAACCTCCGGGAATCCGAGCTGCTTTGTATCCAGTGACCTTCAGGGCCATGTTTTTTGTGAAGTGTTAGTACGTGTGTGTGTGTGTGTGTGTGTGTGTGTGTGGGGTTGAGCAAGGTATCCAGCCACTTAGTGCTCATCCATCGTGAGCTGTGAACTAAATGCACAAATATAAATGAAATTCAGGAAATATGCTTCACTGGCTGAAGCACAGTGCTGGATCAGCACATTTTCCCAGCATGCATGGACATATATTCCAAACAAGCAGAGGATTGGACGTCCAGCTACATGTAGCTATCGACACGGAATACATAACTATCAACACTTTAACAAACAACTAATTTTCAGAACGAATCTATTTCTCACGCTCAATTGGCTCGTTGCCATTTGTAGAAATCTTTGATGTTTTAACCAACGAGGATGAGCGGTTGGAAAAATGACTGTTTGAAGTGTGTGTGTGTGTACATGTGTGTGTCTTTGTGTGTCCTCTGCTGAGAGCAGAGGCTACGTCTCCCCGGTGGTTTCCTCCAGGCTGCAGAGGAGGTGATTGGTGAACGGCTTTTTACTCGTTCCCCCTCAGTTGTGGCTGCGGAGCAACATTCATCATATAGGTTCACAGCTTCACCCTGGATTGTCCCGGTGCCACCACTCTGCAAGCTCACACACACACACACACACACACACAC
>CALSBV010009841.1:11825-23872 GCA_943590825.1 Bovichtus diacanthus | reverse complement strand
CCTTCCTGGACAGATGGCTGGTGGGAGTCAGGATTTTCCTGAGCTCCCAGAGATCTTTACAGATCAAGAAGAGACTGCAGTGTCTGTGTTTGGGAACGAGAGAGTTGAAAAACAGGATGCATGCACAGGAAGATGATGAGGCAGGACATTAAAAGCCGGAGGTGGCCACAGGTTGACTTCTGGTTTAAATTCCTGCAGCCACACTGACAGCTAGCTCGCTGGTTTAGCTGCCAATTCAGCCCGGAAATGAGAATCAGATCAACTATCCGGTTAAGTTTATTCATCTCACTTGTAAAACAAATGTACAAATGTTCGACACTGAAGACAGTCGAGCTGTCATGACACGCAGTAAGAAAGAAACCCGGATCTCGCGTTGAGAAAGCTCCACAAACCCAGACATGTTGAAACACATCACTTAGCGTCAACAAGCTAACCGCACATAGCTACACTATTACAGGAAGCCCGCTAGCTTGGTCTTCAAAATAAAAGCATACATGTCTGGATGACAATTTTTTTTAAATTTTGAGTTTGATACAGAAGACAACAAGTAAACGTGTTTTAATTAGAATACGTTACTGATAAACAGCATTTAATTTTACTTTTGTTTGAAAAAAAAACTGACTATGCTCGATGAATTATCAATATTATTATAATTATCCATGTACATTGCATACTCTTTTTATTAATACTGTTAACCTTTGTACATCCCCTAGAATATAATTTAGCACATATCTTTGCATTTATCTTCACAAACAGTGACAGTAATTTATATATACATATTATTATTTACCCCTAAACTGTTTATTTCCCTTTTGTTTTTTTATTTGAACTGATTGCTTGCCCATTTATTTATTTATTATTATTATATTTGTATTATGATTGATTTATTTATTTATTTGCATGTTTATTTTGGTGACTACAAATGTCCTTTTCTTCTACAAAGTGTGCTTATATATTATCAAAAACATACGAGAGTAATAAAATGAAAGATCATTAATGTAAAAACAATTTTTTTTTTCACACTCAAATCATTAGTGACAAATAATTTTTATTTATTAAAAAAATGTTCTATTGAAAAGTTATTGTAGAAAGATGATACCCTCAAATGACTTGTTTGGCCCACAACTCAAAGATATGAAATGTACTCTCATAGGAGTAAAGAAACCAGAAAATAGTTTTTAAAAACTCACATTTAAGAAGCTGGAATCAGATCATTTGACTTTTTCTATTTAAAAAAAATACCCAAAACGGTCAATCAAGGTAGTTGGCAATATTTATTATTTTATAGTATAGACTAACTAATCGACGAATCTTTGCAGCTTTCGTGATTTATCATTTTCACCTCACCAGCTACTTCGCCTATAGTATTTTATTCTGAAATCCATAACCGGAAACCCACCCGCCAGCTTTGACACTGCTACAATGGACGGAGGGTGGAACTCATGCTAGGCTAACATGCTAACGCTAGCCAATCTACGACCTCACTTTTCCCTCAATAGTCCTCAAAACTTCACATTAGTTAAAAGCACACGATTAAAAAGCAGAAAGGAAAACAACGACAGCTCTCTCGCAACAATAATTAACAACTCACCATTGTAGTAGAGTTTTAAAAAGACCCCTGAAGCTGCTGCTGCTCTGAATGGTAGAGACGCGTTCAATGTTTTTTTTTAATTTTATTATCTTGTGACTGGTTTGACCAATCCCAAACAAGCACGAGCCGCCTCCTCATTTTACAACGTGCATTACAATGTATTGTTATAGATTAAACTACCCAACAAAATCAGGTCTAAAATAAGCTACTTACACGTTATTAAGTAAAAAAGTATTAGCATCAAAATAAAGTACTAGAAGTAAAAGTACTCATTATTTAAAATGCAGAATAATATATAATACATATTATTGATGTGTTATTGTGTACATTACATTAATGTTGCAGCTGGTAAAGGTGGAGCTCATTTAAAAATCTCTATATACTGCTGGGCAGCTGAACCTATAACAATATATACTTATTAGCTTATTTTTGCTTTAACTTGCATGATTTCCCTTGTTTAATACATATTTAATGAGTATTGTAGGAGGGAGCCTTAGAGTAAAGATGTTCATCACCAACGACTGCTTCTCTGTAATTATTGTGCATACAGTATGATGAATAAATCATTTGAAACTGCAGAATAAAAAGGGGCTGTAATGTCTAATCCATAAAGATATGTCTTCTAAAAACATAATTTTATCCAGATTTTATCTGAGCTGCCTGTTTATTTTATTGGTTCATAATTTCTTGTTTATAATTTTAAATGTTTTAATTTTGCAATTCATGTATTCTCTCATTTAGTTATGTATTTTATTTCATTTTTCTCTCTGTGAAGCACTTTTCACTTTCTTTTGATATGTGCTCTTTAAATAAAGTGTATTATTATTGTTATCATTGTTATAATTACTACTGTTATTATTATAAAGTGTATTATTACTATTATTATAAAAAATCACATTAATCGTCATTTTATAAATGTTTTATTTTATTTGTTCATACTTTTTTATGACTTTAAAACATTTTTTGTCAGAGGGTCGTCACGCTCTTACTTTGTTATACTTTAATATAACTTATTTTAGCTTTTAGGCCCTAAAAGCTAAAATACACACTCTAAAATTTAGGGTGTGTACAGTGTGTGCGCGGGAGTGCGCGCGGGAGTGTGCGCGTGTGCTGCGGAACGCGCCCATCCTTCAGAATACGTCATCACTGAAGCGCGTGTGCGCCCTTCCTTGTCCAGAGTTGTAGTTGTGAGAGCAGATCCAACGTTAGCTTGTAGTTTTATGCCTCGGGAGGCTAAAATAGCTGGCTAACTTTCTCCAGCAGCTGGATAAATCATCACTGTTCCTCACACATCATCCGAGAGGAGTTCATCTTCTGACAGGTAGCATTAAATATGTGTTTTTATTCTCTTTTAACACCGAGCAGCTACAATAAACAAACGAGCTAACCAGTTAACTAACAGTTAGCTGCTACTAGCTAGGTCGGTACCAACTATCAGTTAACTAGATATTGTTAAAACTACGCGGCTGAAGTCAGCGGACACTCGCTGTAGCTTGTCGTGGTGATACTTAAGTTTGGTGGAGATATTTCGGCTCTGCCCAAATGTGTTTTATTAGATGATGGAAACATTTACTCTGCTATTACTCAGAGCTTCTGTGTGAAGCCCTGCTGTGTCTGACAGCTCGTTAGAACTCGGAACAACCTACAACGCACTTTAATTAATGATTCCCTGGGACATTTGTTATACATGTGCTTATGAATCTGAATGTTTTTGCCTGAATTTGTTTTAATTGGGAATTGTTTTTAGCCAATGTGGAGGTTTGTGTTATTATTTGCTGTTTTTGGTTTGTTCATATTGTTCTTTTTTTGTTGTCGAATGTAATTTAGGTATAATTGAATATGAGGGTCCAGCCCTGAATGTATTTGAGAAGCAAATAAAAGTTAAAAATAATTTTTAATTTTTTTATTTTTGATTGATTAATTGGTTGTAACAACTTTCTCATGAATAAAAGTTTTCTGTCATCTTGTTTTGTATTTTTCCTTTAGATCATGGCAGATTTCTCGGTAAGTTTAAAATATTGCACAATTTTATTGATTATTGTAAACAGATTAGAGTTTCAATAATTAGTTGACTAATCAATTAATCGTCAGAAATGCTGTTTTCAGCCTCTCAAATAAAGAGATTTCCTGCTTTTCTCTGTTTTATAACATATTAACGTGAATATCTTTGACAAAACAAGACATTTAAATGAATCACCTTTTGACTTTGACATTTTTCACTATTTTCTGACATTTCATACAAGAGACTAATCGATTAATCTAGAATAAAATCTGCACATCAATCGATAGTGAATACAATCTTAATTGCAGCGGTAACGCAGACTGAGTCACTTTCCTTTTCTCTTCTACTGTAGCTGACAGATGCCTTAGGAGACGACGCCCCTAGCAAGGCGAAGAATATAGGGAACACTAACCCGTCTGCTCCTGCCGGCAACCAACCACCTCCTGCAAACCCTGGATGGCCGGGCTCAGCCCCAGGAGCCCCCTCCCAGCCCTCCGCTCCTGGTGATTATGCTGGTGGATCATCCGGCCCGGGGGCGCCGGGGCAGTTCCCATATCACTCTGGTCCTGGAGCACCAGGGCAATACCCAGGACCTCCCTCTGCACCTGGCGGGTTCCCCCCCGGGCCTGGGATACCTGGACAATACCCGCCTGCACCTGGAGCCCCAGGGCAGTTCCCCTCCAGCCCTGGAGCCCCCGGGCAGTTCCCCGGGCAGTTCCCCGGGCAGTATCCTGGGCAGTATCCCGGGCAGTACCCACCTGAAGGAGCTCCGGGTCAGCTACCTGGAGGCCCAGTTCCTTACCCAACTGGACCATTTCCCTCTGGCCCCGGAGCTCCCCCCGGGCCGTATCAAAATGTGCCTTACCCAGGAAGTCATCCAGGAGGAGGCAATGGGATGTACGGGCCCGGTGGTCCGGGTGCATTCCCCCCTCCTGCTGGCCCTGGCGGTTTCCCAGCATTCCCTGCTGGAGGCTTCCCCCCAATGCCCTCTGGGTCATGGGGACCCCCTGCAGGTGGAGGCTTCCCTGCTGCCCCCGGCCCCTTCGGACCTGGCCCCGGGCCTATGGGCCCATACGGTGGGCCTGCCGCTCCAGGAGGCATGCTGGTGAGTACGAACAATACAATAAACATTATGTTGCTTGCTTTCTGCTGCATTTCTTTGCTGATGTGTCTTTGCTCTGGTGTATGATGGAGCATCTCTCTTGGGTGTCAGACTTTGGGATTTAGGTTTGGAAATTACTGCCAGCCACAGGTCACCTGCTGTCGTATAGATAAGTAGTAGACTAATGCCATTTTGAGATAATCTGCATCTGCATAATTACAAGGACAATTATTTATTCAAGTATTCCACTGAAACCAACAGCAGAGAAAGCCACGGCACTGACACTGTTGATTTTTATTTATGTTAGTTTACAAATCTGCTGTCTGCTGATAAATGTTGTCGTTAAGTGACAGAAAACTCAAAAGTTTTATTTTTAATTTCTTACAAAGTTTGGTTTTAGATTACCAGTGGACATTACTATTTACATTTCTCTAAATTTAAAGTAAGTGCACCGCAGCAGATTTCAGATCTACTTAAGCAAACAAGAGACAATGCAGACAATAACAGTGGTGATTAATTGTTCATTTAATTACAGTAATGTTGTGTCCCATTTGTTATTGTTATTAAATAGTAGTATTTTATCAGATGCAAAAAAAAACCAACAACAATATATCTGCCATCATATATATATATATATATATATATAAAGAAAAAAAATAAAAGAAAGTTAGTTTCCTGTCTTGTTGGGGTTTACTGCAGGATGGTACATTTTCAGGGAGGACTGTATTTGGATTATTTCTTCTGGTTCTTGGGCTCTGCTGGGGTGCAAAGCAAAACATCAAATCAGAATCAACAAATATTCAAACATAGTTATCAAAAAAAAAAAATGTATTCTTGTCTTTCAGCCCAGATATAATCCACCGTATAATTGAAAGCAATGAACTCAACTTTTCAGTCGGACAAGGACAACACTTCCAGAATCAACGTGTGGTTTGATTAGGCTACGTGAGGATGTGGCTATTTACACAGTAAACAGTTCAAGCTGCCAATGTATTGTTTGAATTAAGTGCAATATGATTTAAATTTACACTTTTACACGGAAACTCATGTTTAATGTTTTATATTCTCTGATAAAATAACAGTTTGATTGAAATGTATTTCCACTCGTCTTTGATACTTTTGTACATGGTTATAATTAAAAGTTGTTTTGTTTTTTTCATGTCATTTTGCTCCAAAGTCAGTTTTGTACAGTTGATGACTTGTTGTAGTAAAACATGTTAAACTGAGTTTACTTTTTCTTGACTAGTCATTGTGAATGACGTAAGAGTGTTGAACTAAATGGAGGAGATGAATCATTTTGGGTGTTGCGTTAATAGGAATGTGGGCAGGGTGGAAGTTTTGAATAATGTTTAACTAAAAATACCCTCCATAATAAACACTTAGCTGTTTAGAGATATTTCAATGGCTGTATATCGCGTAGTTCAGAGTATTAGTGATAAAATGTGAACAATTCTACTTCTGCTCCCTGGGATATTATTAAACAGGGTAAAGACTTTTTTGTTTGTATTTTTGCCTAATAAACAGTCAATCACAATTTCTCATTTTGCATATTTTATTTATTTTTTTTTTTAAACCTAATTTTGAAACAGCATGCTAAATGTATTGTCATGATTTAAAAATGTAAATATTTCACGCAGATGCTGCCGTATGATCTCCCACTTCCTGCTGGAATTATGCCACAACTTGTAATCACAATAGAGGGGGAGCCCGTTCCCGGTGCAGACAGGTATGAACAAGTCGTCTTTTTATTTGTTTTTGTTCTTTATGGCCATTTCCATCTAAGTTTCTTATTTGTGTTTCTTGGGGCCTAAAATATTTTGGTTTATTTTTGTTCTCTGCTATATTGTAAATGAGGTCTCAAGTATGTCCGATGATTTTATCACCCGTAAATATTTTTTTATTTTGATAACAGGCTGTGGTTGACGTTGTTCTGCAAAAATAAAAATAAATACTCTCCTAAAATGTTATCATTACTGTTATTTTTGTATTCAAGCCACGTTTTGTCTTTTCGTGGACAGTGGAAGAACGAGTGGTTGTCAGCGGCACTTTTCCTGGTTTTATTTATATATTTCTTTTCTTGTTGCAGGTTCCAAGTTGACTTCATTAAAGGTTCAGATGTTGTCTTTCACTTCAATCCTCGATTTAATGAGCAATCAATTGTCAGAAACTCCAACCTGGGAGGATGTTGGGGGCCGGAGGAGCGGGACGCAGACTTCCCGTTTGTTCAGGGACGCCGTTTTGAGGTAAAGTGTTTTAGGAATACAACTGTAGCTCAGACTTAAAAACTCAAAAAACATCTGTAATTTATAAATAATTGAGCCTTTCAATCTTAATATCACTGCTTGTGTGTGCGTTCAGACGACACTCGAATGACATCGCTCCTGTTTTTTATTTGATACGTGTAGATTGACAGTATAACACAATATCTATTAAAATTGGGTTTAATACCTTTGAGTGCAGAAGTGGGAGCAAACAAAAAAGTTTCCCAGTCGTAATTACGCGGACGTTATTTACAAGTAAAAATCTCAGAATTATGATAACTCTGGAATTAACAATAACTGACTAATCATTTTGTCTTAAAATGTCAAATAATGTTTAAAAATGCATTGTTGTAATTTCCCACAGCTGAAGAGAAGGTATTGTTTGTCGCATTTTATACAACCAACTGTCCAAAACAAAGAAAAGAAAGAAAAAAGATGCAAATCTTCACATTTCAGACGCTGGAAACTGCAAATCTTTGCAATTTTTACTTGATAAATGAATAAAAACGATTATTCGATTATCAAAATAGTTGCCGCTTGATTTTCCGTCTATCGACTCGAGTTGGATTATTTACGGTTACACGTGTGTTTACTGTGTTTAATCTGTCCACTCATTCATATCAGTGACAGACCGGTTTCTCTGTGTATTAATCTTCCAGATCTCTAACTTTAAAGCTTTCAAGGTACAAATAAAGACGTGTTGCATCATCACCCTGCATTGTTTTGTCAGTTGAAGTAAAAAAAATCGTATTTTTCGTTTAAATTTTTTATCAAGTCGCATTTTTCAGTCTCGATTTTCCAGCCGTTAGTTTCTCAATTAATCGTTTTGTCAGAGCAGAAAATAGTAAAAAGAAATGCTGAAGACATTTTCCGTGATTCGAGGTATTGTCTTCAGATGTTGGTTCAAGAAAATCAGCAAATATTTACGTTTGAGAAGCTGGAGCCACAGAGTTTTTGGCATTTTTGCTTTTTAAAAAAAAAAAAGATTTAAAGTTTTGCAGATTAATTTTCTGTGCCGAATAGTTCGAAGTTTCATTCATAACGTTTTACATCCGAATGCAGCGCAGATTTCTTCTTTCTTTGCACGTCTGTTTATTGTGTTTAAAGCTGGTATTTGTGCCCAGTGTCAGATACAGATGAGCACTAATATTAATACTAATATTAGTTTATAATAGTAGTAGAGTTGGACTCCACTGGTGCTGCAGAGGATTGTTTCAGACTCTGTGATCCAAACATTTCTAATAACTGACCGTTTAAAGTCTAAAAGTCAACATTTATCGAAAAAATAATTTGCATGTTTTTATCGAATTAAATATTCTCCTTCATGACAGATTTGTTGGTGTTTGGCGTCAAAAACATTATTTTCACTGCGCTTGCTGCAAACAAATCAATGTAACTGCACCACAAATTACATTTATATCATAATTATATTACATATAATTTATTTAAAAAAAATCTATTTTGGCTCTAACAATGTTAAAGTAAATTACTTAAGTCGTCACAAAAAACATCCAATTATGTATGTTGACAGAACCGATGAGTTATATACATTAAAGTTGATTTAATAAAAATAAAAAAACAAACTAATTTAATCCGATTGATCTCTTTATTCAAATTGATGTTTTTTTTGGAGCGTTATTTCCTTTTTAGGGTAATAAAATATGACGACAGAAGCTTTAAATGTAAACATCCCTCACTAATTGTTGATAACTTCTTTATCCACACACACACACACAGCTGAAGATCCTGGTGGAGGAGGACTCGTTTAAGGTGGCGGTGGACGGCACCCACCTGCTGGAGTACGAGCACAGAGTGGGGGGGCTGGAGGAAGTGACCCTGCTGCGAGTGACGGGAGACATCGCGCTCCACAGCGCGGCCCCGAACATGATCTGAATCCCAGAGCGGCTGAAACCACACAGACCCGAGTCACCGTCTCTGAAATCCTTTCATAGGCCTTGGTGGACGTTTTCGAGTCAGCGAAGTGCGATCGTTGCTCACCTGGCACTCGGTCATTATGGCAGATTCACGCAGGTCTGCACATATAATCCTTCTTTCTTTCATTTTGCTGGATGATATCTCTCTTTTTCTTTTTTTTTGCAACTCAAAATCCAATATATTCAATGACGTAACAATATCAAAGTAGTGACAATAAAATAGGCGCTTTTAAAGGGAAAGTTCACCCCAAAAATCAAAGATACATGTCTTACCTGTAGTGTTATTAATGAATCTAATAAATACATTCGTTGACCGTATTTTGGAAAATAATACGTACGGTAGTTAAACCAACCTTTAAGATTTCATTCCTGGTTGATTTTATGATTTGTGTTTGAGTTGCACTTAAAGTTTAGGAGCCTTGTTGTTGATACAGCAGCTTTGAGTTTTCAGAATTGTGCGTAGTTAAATATTTTGCGTGTGTGTGTGTACAAGGGAGAAAAACTGTACTGCAGCATTTTCTTCTGGGTAATGTCACCACACACACCCAGTTTGTAATACTGCAGATATACAAGTGTTGCAGTACCTTCACCAATGGTCAGAATCAGAATTAGAATTCGGTGTTTTCACACACAAGGAATTTGCTTTGGTGTATAATGGTGCAAACATAAACACAGTAAGAAAATAAAATATAAAATAAGAGCAAACATATAAATATTATAACAAATATTCTAAAATTAAATTCAAATGTTTACATAAAAATGACACATTTAAATATACATTAAAGCAAATACAATAAGAAAATGACAAATTATTGTGAACAAATACGTACAGTATGTCTGAATTAAACGAACCTCCTTCAGTGATGGTCGCTAATGAAAATCTTACTTTAACACATTTTTTGATCCCGTTTGACTTGTGCCAGGAATTACAAATATGATGTTACGCAATTGAAATCATTCTGCAAGTCAAGAAAGTCTCAGTTTGTAGTTTTAACATTTAGTTTAGTTAGAAACTGCTCAGTGAACTTCGTGTCTCGATTCTTCTCTCTGTAAAGGAGTTAGATGGCACTCGGCTTGTGAGGCTCAAAGCGCCAAAAAAATGTATTAAAAAAAACTCAACAGCAACGCCTCCTTCCAGAAATCACGACCCAGTTACTCAAGATAATCCACAGAGCTGGTTGTGAGCAGTTTCATGGAGGAACTACTTTCTTTCTAACGTATCACTACGCAGAAGGCAGCATGGCAGGTGTAGTAAAGTAGAAAGAAAATAGTTCCTCCTATGGCTGATATCTCCAGCAACTCAACACCAAAACAATCTTTTTTAAATTAATATCACGACAGGTTGAATAAGTATTTTTGATGATGGCGTGACCTGTCCCCTTTAAGGAAACACTAATTTATACCTAATGAAAAGATTGTAGGCCCAGTGGAAGATATTTCCACTCGTATGCTGTACTTTGTTTACAGCACGTGTATGTTTATTATTCTCTCCTTTATATCAAGATAAGCATGAGAGTGTGATGCTGAAACTTCTCCTTTCCCCTCCTTACTCTCCGGCCTGTTAACGTTCAGCAGGTTAATGACAAAGTTTTTAAAATGTATTTATATACCGGTTTCTTCAGTATTATTCCTCCCGAGCTCTCACACCGGAGGGTCGCGTAACGTTTTACGAAGTATTGATTTCATGTTGAAGTCAAATCTAATGGTAAAAAAAAAAGTGAGGCTCAAATTAAAATAAGAGGATGTTGCCAAAGATAACAATGGTACAATATTTTGAGATTATATATGCTGATAAAATAAAGGGCAACAAACAAATAATGACTGATAATGCTGTTTGATTCAGAGTATTGTACACATTTCATGAGCTGCCTGCCTGTGCACATAATAAATACTAGTTTCCCTGTTCCCACTCTTTATTTTTCCCCCCCAAAATGTTTTTATTAGGGTTTTATTTATTATTTTTCATATCATTTGATGCATCTTAATGTATATAATCATTATATTGGCCAAGGAGGTCATGTTTTTGGTTTGTTAGCAGGGTTACGTAAAAACTGCTGGCTAGATCTTCATGAAACCTTTTGGTTTGGTGCATCATGGGTCGAGGAAGACGCGTTGCATTTCGGAGTGGATCTGAATAAACGGGCGGATAAACACAATATTTTTCACTTTTGTTGAGCTTCGACCGATATTTTGTTTTCCCCTTTAATTTAAGGCCATATTGTTTATTTATTGCATTTTTGGGGAAAATTGTCAAAAGAGCAAAATAAATAACTACAAAAAAATTATAATAAGAAATAAACTGATTATTATATAATGTAAAAGGTATAAAGTAACAAAAAACAGCATAAATAGAAAATAATTTATGTAAAAACATTAAATTAGAAGCACCATCTCACCGTTTTAATAGCTTTTTTTTGAAAACATGGAAGTGAGGTTTTACTTTAGAAAATGTACATTTATAAATGTAAAGCTTTGCAAAAAAATATAAAATTGATTAGAAAATATATTGTGTTGAAGTAAAAAAAAAAAAAAAACACAAAAACATATTTTCCAGTAGAAGTTCAATTATCTGAAGTAATTTGCTTTGACTTTTTATTTAAAACACTTTCTGCATTGTTTTTTAATCATCATTTACCTCATTGCTCTCCTATATTTTGAAAATATATAAACACAAATGGCTAAAAGAAAAAAAAAGTACTAAGCAAAATAAAAGATACAAAGGAATATAATGGTTTTCATTTATATTCCTTTGTATCTTTTATTTTGCGAAACACTACAAACATTTTTGTCATCTCTGAGATTTTGGGCTTTTTATGCTTCTATAATTTTACTAACTTTGTCTATTTGTGTTTATTAGATGACTCCTGAATTCACCAAAAGGTAGCTTTAAATAATGCCTCATTTGCAGGACTCGTTGCAAAATAGTGACGACAAAACAGAAATACAGAAGGAAAACAGAGTGAACGGTATTAATTACAAAACATTTTGAGACACGACAGGTAAAAACATCGTTTTTTCATGCACTGGTCAATTTTGAGAGTTTGGATTGTTTTGCTATAGACAAGTTTAAATAAAACATCAGATCCACATCAGAGTTTATTTAATAACTGTGTGTGTGTGTGTCTGTAGATCATCACATAAAGCCTCATTTACATAT
>CALSBV010009838.1:0-11993 GCA_943590825.1 Bovichtus diacanthus | reverse complement strand
AAACTTGAGATGAATCAGTTCCTCACGTTAGTATTAAACTTGAGATGCATCAGTTCCTCACGTTAGTATTAAACTTGAGATGAATAAGTTCCTCACATTAACATGTTTGCACAACGAGATCTTGAGCGTCGCATCAAGTCACCGCTGAGTTGATGGTTGAGGACTTTCACTTGCACGTGCAGGTCCGTGTGCACCGCTGTGATCTGCGCCCACACTGAATCATCTCTTACGAGGGAATCGCAGCCGACATCGAATCAACACCGATCAACATACCATAATACTCCTGGCTCGCACGTTTGTGTCGGTGCTCTCTGATTTCTGAGGCCTGCCAGTGTTGTCATGGTGGTTTCACTACTCAAACCTGCGCTGGGCTAACATCTCCAGTGAGGGATAACAGCCTGATTATTCTGCTCATTAACTTCATGGGGGCAGTTTGGCCCTAAATAGAAACCGTACTTGATGATGTAACAACCACGTGTGATACAAATGAAGAAAACATGGAATACTGTAGATACATTCTCAAATCTTGACCAAGTTCGGGCCGCAGCTATTATTTTAGTTCATCTTTATTAAAGAGCAAGAGTAAATATACAAGAGACTGTATCGATGGACATTAACGGAGCTTCAGATAAACTTCCTCAGATTGTTACTATGAACATTATCAGATGAACATATGGCCACAAACTTAACTTTTACAATTAAAAAATCATTATTTATTCCACATTATCCATGTAATAATCCTCTGGACGTCCACGGTGCCACCTGAACACCATGGCAAAGCTTACATCAGAACACGTATATATATATATATATATATATATCTCAGTATAGACTGTTCATGTTTCTCCACACTCATGTGAACAGATCCTTCTCTTTTCCTCACCTGCCTGCATCAGCAGCTTGGTCGCACCTCTCCATAGACTCGCCGCCACTTAGTATGCAGCTCGAGCTCGACACTTTTCTGCTTTACTCGGAACACAAAGTACACACACACACACACACACACACGCTCTCCGTCTGGGCTCCCCGCCTTATTGACCTGCTGCCTCAGACAATAGTGTTGCAGACCTTTTTGTCTCGCCGTCAAGAGCAGTTCCTGTGTTCAGAGCGAGGATGTAACCTTATATTTGTGCGGGACTGAGACCATGTATGTGCGTCTGCCTGTGCACATGCATGCTTTGGCTTGAGAGGAGTGTGTGTGTGTGTGTCAGGAAATGTAGAGGGAATAGTTTATTATTCAGATTACTATCCATTACCGTTTGCTGTTTGATGCATGTGTGTGTACCTGTTGACTCTAATTATGCCCCTCTGCAGGTTAAATATTAATATTCTAACAGTGCCTGGAAAAGTTATTATCTTGCACAAGTCAATATTGTGTCCAAATGGGGGGACAGACACACGCGGATTATTTTAGCACATTTGGCTACTTTACCCAGTTTGATATGAATAAATGAGATGGCTCGGGGTGTCGACGCTGCGTGCTGCCCCCAATTTAGTCTGATTCTTTTTGCTGATATAATTCCCCATCGCATCACCGCCTGGCCAACCTTGGTCAAGTTCAAATTGAGCGACTGCACTTGATTGAACCAGCCTGGTGCGCCGGAGATGCGGGGATAAGTGCCACTTGAGCCACTGATGAATGCACAGTTTGTGCCAGAGAAAAGGGAATAATGTTCACCATATTACCGAAGCTCAGGCTGTTCCCATGTTACCTGGTCACACTGTCCCCTGAAGCACTTTGAGCTCGACGGTTACGACACGTTGCAGCCAAACATTTTTCCTGCTTAAAGGGATAGTTCGGATATTTGTTATTTATCTTCTCCACAGTCGGCGTGTCACCTCCAGTAGGTGGAGTTTGGAGAAACAGACAGGAGGAGCAGCAGGAAGCTGAGCGACGTGCTGCCTGCTGAGGACGAGGGGCAACAGCAAAACGTATTTTAACCACCTGCAAAAAAAAAAAGTCAATATTAGTTTAAGTGCCTCTTTAAAACACCAAGGTCATTAAATAACACAAACCAACTTAGCGATCGAAGCAGACGTAGACAAGCTACTTATGTGTCCTGCGAGGTAAAATCGATGTTTCTGTCAGTGGGGTCTGGTGGCTTTGAAGAGAGCAAAGAGAACCGCTTCAGTTCCCCGTCGGAAAACACTGCCTGACAGCCAGGGAAGGTGCTGAAAGTATTCTAAATATAGCGTACAATTAAACTGATATTGATTTCTATTTGTTTTTTTTGGGTGAAACACATTTTGCCGTGGCCCCCGTCCACTGCGGGGCCACGTAGTGTAGGTGACACGCTGACTGGGGATAAGTACCTGATGCAGCCTCACCTTAAAACATGTGAACTCGCCCTTTAACTTTGAATCTGTGCTTCTAGAGCGGCAACTGTGTCAGAGCCGCTCTGCTCTCTCCCCGTGCTGCTGCCTCGCAAACACGTCTCTGGCCCGCAGTGACACTTTGAGCCGAAGCGCCTCACCACGAGTGGATTTATTTAAAAAGTGAAAGTTGTCAGAGTGGGAACAGGACCACCCAGATGTGCCAGACAAAGTTAATCACAGCTCTGGCTGCTGCGGCGCTTCATTAAAGAGGCCAGTGGGACATCAACGTGGCCTCTGCGTCTTCATTGTTTTTAAAATATTTGTTGAAAAATCCTTTTTTTGCACTTGAACTTGAAGCACTTGAACTCGGCGCTGCTATTACAGAATCCATCTTCATCACAAGCTGCAGGTGAGAGTTCACTGTCATGGCAATGATCTGCTTCAGAAGAACGCAGCCAGAAAGCGTTTAACTCCAGGCCTTCACTCCCCCGGCTTTTCATTTCCTTCCTTCGACAAGTGCCTCTCATTCATCCCCGTCGTTATCAGACGAGACTCGGGGATCAGGGTTCACGTGTTGTGAAGCCGGTCGTCAGGGTAACTAGGGCAATGACGTCGTTAAGTGGCCGAGATCATTTTCTCCTGAGCGACGAGAAGCCCGAGCATCATCGTAAGATCAGCAACGACTATAATTTGATTCCTTGTGCCACGAGTAATGTATCCGGTGACGAGGGCAGGACTGATGGTGATAGTAGTTCATGTCCATGTAACTAGGACATAAACACCGGCAGCTAAACTGGAAAATCACTTCCACACGACGACATTACAGCCGAAGATTGTGATGTTTAAAGTCGACTGTTTGCTCAGTGCCTCCCCTGAACAGTGATTATCAAATCATATGTTAGGAACTGTAACAATGGGCCGGTAGATTTTTCATAATCCTGCTGACAAACAAACTGAAGCAACAACACATCACGTGTGTCGCCGTCGACCATAACAATCTGCTCATGGAGCTAGCATTAGCTCAGTTAGCCAGCTAGCTACGGCTGATAAAATGCCCGTTGTCATTTCAGTCACAAAAATGTATTGTTGCCTGCTTTTAAAAACAAAAAAGAAAAAAAACAATTACTAAGGATTTTGAGTGTTTAATCTGCCTCCATTATCAGTGTAAACTGCACATGTGCAGAGTGAGAATGAAAAAGCTTGTCAAGCACAGTAATAATAACTAAAGGGAGGCGAACATTTAATTAGATACGTTTCCATTTTGCTACTCTCCACTCGCAATTAATGTAGAATAATTGAGATTCAGCTTATTCGGTTCATGAAAGCTTCTCTATTTGCTGCTTTGACTAATGTCGGGTTATCCGAGAAAAAGTCCTCTGGCAGAAGGGAAATGATGCATTTAAGTCTCCAGATGCAGCATCAGTGGTTTGTTTGAATAATAAACTTGGTGGTAAACTTCGCCAGATGTTCATTTAAAGTCCGCGGCTCATTTCTGATCCTTCCTGCTGTTTCCTCTCATCCAGAGACACGCCCCAGGCCAACGACGGCGGAGCCAAGACGCCGCGGTCCAAAACTTCATCCCGCTTCCCCAGACTGGGCCGCAGCCGCAACCAGGAAACCCGACCCGAACCCCAGAGTGGCGACCTTTAACCCCCGGAGCCTTTAAACTGATAATCCCTCACTGTCTAGGCTGAGGACCAAGACGTCCCCACCCCCAGACTGTGACACACATTGGGGGAGACGGATCGCAGGCCTCTCATATGTAAATGTTCCTGTGCATCGCCCCCCCCCCCCCCCGGCCTGTCGATGGACCCAATCATACAGCACCTCTTACCTCACTGAGCGACACAGACTCTGCACCGTGAGCCTGGACTCATCTCCAACACGAGACGATGGAGACGTGTTTGTAGTGAAAGTGCATCATGGTGCCTGCATTGTTTGGGGGTTTTTTGTAGCTGCTCTGGGTGGGTTGAGGGAGGAGTGTGCAGAGAGGGGGGGGGGGGTGGATTAAAGTATCCTCCTGGGGAATGAACGTTGTTTTTCAGCTAATGTGTCAGCATTATGGTGCCATTACTTTTTAGACGCCGATGATTCACCATCTCTGGCGTGGACCACTAGGCGAGGGGCATTTTCTTTTTCCCTGCTTCTGTTTATTATGGCTATTAAAGATAATCCGCAGAAAGTGTAACATATCTTAATGTCACCGGGGATGCAGCGATCATCAAAAAAAAACATCTTTTAAATTCCACATAATGAGCATATTAATGGATTAGGGTTAAGCACCACTGATGAAACCACAATCTCCTTGGGACTGTGCAGATATTATTGGGGTGGGGGCGGAGGGGGGGTTTGAATCTTATATTTTACTTTTTGAAAAAGCAAGACGCCCCCAACGTTATTAATATTTTCTTTTGACACCTCCCATTGGAAAGAAAACTGCAACTGCAGCACCCTTCCCCTTTAATTAACTAAGAGAGCAAAGGAATTCAATCATTTAAACCTTAACCTATAAATTAGCTTTTATTAAACTCTATTATATTAACGGAATGATGATGTTTACAATATCCACTAATGCACAAGTGGTGTTAAACATTTCCAAATTCAAATCCACAATATTTTAGACTAAAGGTCTTTTTTTTTTCTTTTTTTTGTGTGATTAATTTGCACGTCAGTATATTTTCACGTGACACGGCACATTGGGTTGAGTTGCCCCTATATTTTTATTATTATTTTATATTACTATATATTTGAGTATTATAAACAACGACACGCAGGCGTCGTGTAGTAAACCATTACTCCTTTCAACCTTGACAAAGACCGCGCATACTCGATCCCCACTTCTTACCTTTCACAATAAAAGCCCTAGACATATAATATTCAAAGGCGAATATTTGTCGTGCCATTTATCCGTCGCAGCACTGGTTTGTAAAGGCCTTAAGTGATATTAAATCAAGGGCTAAACTTGAATTATAATATAGTCCATTATATATGAAACCGCAGACTAAAGTGACACCGTGTTAATCACCAGTATCAATAAAGATCCACACATTTGTATTTCATATTCGGATTATTTTTGTTTGGCATATTGGTCCTCTTGGAAATGAATCCCTAAAACAGTGGCGGCAGGATTGTTTTCCTTTGCATATGGGGAGGCGCACTTTTACGACCCACTTTATCCACTAAAACTCCACAAATAGTTTTTGGCCGTTTCCTCTCAAAAGTATCTTTCATCATATCCACATTTCAAACACCTGCTGTGATGTGTGTGATGAACAAATGGTGTAAAATACTTTTTGAGCAGGAAGATAAAGGGAGACAGCCGAGTGGCCAGCGTATACAAACCCACTCTATCACACACACGGGGGTCTTCATCAGAGGTCGGCTTGGCTGTGCCGGACGTTTTAATGTTTTTAAAGAATGTTTAACGTGTCTTGGCAGGATTTAATGCAGCGTAATGTTGCAAATAAATGTTTTAACGAGGACTAAACACTCGAAGAAAAGCTGCTTGTTAGAGTGCTGCTGAGCATCAAGTGTGTGTACAGCAGAAGCTCATGCATATGTATGTTTTACCCAGGAGTCGTCAGAGACCGCGTTCAGGCGAGAGCGATTGTGTCGGAAAACTTGAATCAAAGGGTCGGCTCGCAGGATGGTAAACATCGTTCAGCGTCTACGAGGAGGTGAACAAACGAGGCTTGTGGGTTTTAATTAAGTTGTTATTCTCGCTCAAAAGTGACCCTCACAAGTTTCCTCTGCTGGTTGTAATTCTCCCAGGGAAGCCGTCAAATTAGGTTTTTTTTTTTAATTTATTTTTAATTTTTTTAATCAGACTTTCCTGAGACTTTAAAACAGCGTTGGGGGGAAAAAAATAAGATCAAGTATCAAAACATTTTTTAAGAAATTATATCACAAATTGACCTTTTTTTTTTTTTTTTCTTTCAATCTGACTAATGCTGGTGCATCTGATCAAGAACATGTAATGTAACTTAATCATGGATTTATTAAAGACTTCTCTGCTGGGATACAGTTAAACCTTAGAATTGGTGATATTTTAAGTGGAGCGCTGCCTTTTATGCATTTGTAAATGCATGGTAGTATACTCTGTACCGCTGCACCACATTATAACGACTGTAGCGTTTTCATAGATATCTCTTTTACTGCGAAGGTTTGTCCGTGTTGCACGTGTTGTAACGCACAGGATCGATCGCTGAACGCCGTCTTTAAAAGAGAACTCCACGAGTCAGCATAGCTCTCGCAGTTTTTAAAAGAGGATCATTATTCGATGCAGCAGAACCAGAGAGATCGTCTTTTTTATTCCACGCGTTTCTTTGCTTTTTTAAAAAAAACAACAACCTGCGCCTACATTACCCACAATGCAACGTGACCGGCACAGTTCGGTCAGACATTCGGGTGTGTTATAGTAGCTGCTGGCCTCGAGCCGCAGGGATGAGGATTGGTCTGATAACTCGCTTCCTTTTACCTCCACACTTCCACATTTCTCTCATTTTCAAACTTGTAGTTTTCATGCTGCTCCTTCTGGAGACACAAAAGCTTTTATGCAACTTTTTTTCCACATATGCAGCGGTACTCCCCAACACCTGTAAACACACTTCCCATTTAAGAAGCCCTGGAGGCAACTTAAAGGCAACTTAAAGGCACCTTAAAGGCAACCTGTGGCGTGTTTTGTGACCACTAGTAGCGCTGTGGATGTGTGGGTCACCCTTGTGATTGTATGGGGCACGAGTACCTGGATGATTTATATTCTTATACACAGTCCTGCTGCTTGTTTCCCGAAAGAAATGGGTGTAAACGATGCAGGATTTAAAATTCTCAAAAAAAAAGTTTTAAGAGGAAGAAGAAAAGCTTTAATTTGTGAAGCCTCTCTTGGTTTCGGTGAGCAACACTGAACTTAAAATGAAATATTGTCTTGGGTGAAGTAAAGCTCCACAGGGGACCTTTAAACCTGAAACTTGCTGATCTTTTCTCTTGCAGTTGCTCAGCACTTATTGAAAAAAAAAACCACTTTGAATCAGATTGTCTTTACCAGAAGTTGAAATATGGCTTGAAGCTCTAAAGGCTAAAAATATCCCAGGTGCTGTTGAGGATACACAAGTACACGCCTTTCAGTTACAGTAAGACAAAAGAGGCGAGTGCTGCACCGAGTTCCAGGCGGACGTGGCGGTTTACTCCATCTTGGGGTATAGAAGTTTCATGATGTGATCACAAACATCACTTTTCTTTTTAAATGACTCCATCTCCTTCCCTCAGAATCCTCCAGACGCAGGACGAATTGAATCCCGCTGTACCTCGAGGCTGGTAATCAGAGCGGTGGCGAGCGAAAGGAGGTGGGTTGAGCTCATCGAGATGCAGCCGAAGTCTTCTCCTGCAGCGCGTCTGTCGTCGTGCACCGCCGGGCCTTATCTCTCGAAGCCACCACCTCTGTGTGCGTGCAGTCGTGGTTCGCCCTGTTGCGTCGTGGCATTTTATGTGAATGCATTTAAACACGTACCGTAGGTGTGCGCGTTTGCGCGGCGAGGAGAATGCATCAGTGGATGAAGCGCGTGCACACGAGGATGGATGGACGCTGCGAATCCCATCGTATGAACAACCGTGGCCCCTCGTTGCCTCCGTTTCGCTTGTCGAATGGTTATTTAACCTTCACTAAGCAGTCTCTGCGCTTTTATTCAAACCTGGTTTTTTTTCTTGTTTGTTTTGGAAAAGGCTGCGTTTCTCCCTGTGCTGGGCAACGATGCACCGGGTCGGCGGAGAGAAGAATGGCGAGGGTGTACCAAATGCTCATTGTCCATTGACCAGAAAATTGGTTACAAGCCTGTTCAGGACGTGGATGGCTGCTTTTGGCAATATTACACACACACACACACACACACAACTGGGTACATGCAAGCCAAGTACTGCGAGTGCTGAGACAACACATCTCCTGCAATGTTTCTATTGTTTTAACAGAACGGATTAGAAAAGCCTGGCTTGGCTTTGACATTTATTAGTTCGAAAAACAGCACGAAAACTAACTTTATTGTGTGAAAGTATTTGTGTTATGAGATGCTTGACCTGTGTATACTACCTCTTATGATTAGCGCTGTAACTTGATATAATTGTTGTGCATAAGGAGACCATGTCTGGGTTCTAATGAACCACTAACGCTAAACGACCGGCGGACACCAGGAAGGCAAAGGTGCAATTTGGATCTTTCTTTCTGAGTCTGCTCTCTGACCATGTGTACAAATGCTTCACACACATCCAGGATTCATCAATATTCTCTTACCTGAATTTGTTGGTACGCTGCACTCAGACCACGTGTGTGTGCATAAAGATCGGCTCCTTTTTTTTTTTCATCCTCATCAATGAGTCATAATTGAAATATTCACAATATAAACTTGAGCGTTGACTTGAAATGTCACCGTTTTAGTTGTTTTTCCAATCGACTCGGCCCGTAACGATCGCACCAATTTCCGGTGCAATTAAATTGCTCGTATGTTGCCGGTGTTATTTAGGGGCCACGCTGCTCTTACAACCGCCGTGATAAACCTCCAGTCAAACCTTTTTACTTGTACAGAGAAACGGCGGCGTGCCGGTATGCTGATTGCCTGTCAATTATGCGCTCGCGTCTCTATTCTCCATTCACAAATGACTAACTCCATTTGTAAGATTACGAATAAAGGGAATTTTCCCCTTTTATGTAATAAAGCACAGCCAAAGAAGAGAGGAAGACATGCATCAAGGTCCAGGTTGGATTTGAACCCTGCAGTAAGGCGATGCTTGCCCTAAATAAACGTGAGTTATAGAGTTAATACTTAAGTAAAAGCAGTTTGTGTACACCTCTCTGGCTGATCCTTGTCCCGTGCATGTGTCTTCAGTCTGCTTGGTTCATTCTACGTGTTTGAATATTTTAACACCAGCGATTTGTAGCAAAAACATGTGTGAGTAACTGGTCATGTGTGGTAGACTTTAACTCCAGACTAAAAGCTATTTATCACCAGAACTTGACTTTAATTGAGCTCCAGGGGGAGCAGCTGAGGAGACCAAGTGTAGTCTGGATGAAGTGGCCACTTAATCAGAAGATTTGATGCTATGTTGCTCCACCTTTTTTTATTTATTTTCTATTTATCAGGGGTAACGACAAAGAGACGAAGGAAAGCTTCCTCGGTCTTGATCCGACGCTGTATCCACGCCTGCTCTTTCTTTATCAAACCCTCCGGCTTCTCCTCGACTACATGTTCGCTCTTTGCTCATTTTACAGGCCTGTGTTCCATCACCTGTGTGTGAGGAGCATCGCTGAGAGAGGGGCCTTGTTTAAACCAGGTCACCGTATAAGCAGTGCTCCGAGTCTCTAATCTAGCTTGGCATCAGGACGCGTGTTCACGGTGATGATGAGGAGCAGGCTGACGTCTCGGGCGCCCTGTAGACAACGGGCCCTTCAGGAAGGAGCTTCCGAGCAGACAGCGAGATTAGCATGTGCTTGGTATTTCTGCTTACACGAAGGGAAAGCGCAGATGTTCCTCAGAGACCGACGAGCTCTGCTGAGCTGCATTTATCTGAAACGCCTGCGTCAGTAATTACAGTAACTTCAGCCGGTGCTGCGTTTGATCGCTGGGGCATTCTGCTTACACGTGGAGGATACTTTTCAAATACCCCAATTTCCTGATAAGAGAAAATGGCGTGTTCTGCAATACGTGGGGCGTAAACCGACCGCTATGAGAGGAACTTATAGTTACGGGTTTAAAGGGACATTTCTGGGTGTTATTCTGGTGTTTATTTTTTTTGTCCATTATGAATATTGGTCACGGTAACATTTTGCTCACCATATCTGTTGCCAGGGCGTTCTGACTCTCAGCTCGTCAACCTCCTGTGCGTCATCAGTCGTGCACATGCAGCCTCAGTAATTGTGACAGGAGTAAAGGAAGGAGGTGACGTAGTATAAAGTCCACACGCGGAGGAGATCTGGATGGATGGACTGACTGTATGTTTCACGTGAAGTATAACAAACAGACTTATTTGAACCCAAACCATACGTTTCCCTGCAAATGCACTTTGAATGCACGGGATCGTGATTTGTCGTCTCACCATTTTCCATTGTTTTTCAACGGCAGCATCGTGGACTCTTATTTATTTTTTTTATTTTAGGTCTGTAGAGCATCTCAAACATACCGTATTGTGCCAAAAACTAGAACGTGTGCATTGACCTGCATCCACGCAGCACAAGCGACATACTTTGCTTGAATAAGTGGTGTCAAAAAAAAAGAATTCCCCCCCCCCCAGGTTTTCAATTATTTGTCAATCATGTGAGCACGATTATTATTTGTGCTGCTGTACTCTCGGGCTCCTGCACAAATTGAATCGAAGGTTCTGCAGATGGTGAAATGCTCTTCTGTACTTTCAACTCGCAACACAACACCATCTCAACCTCTCCCCTTCTCTCTTATTCTCCACCTTATTTACCTCAGCCTCCCTCTCCATCTCCACTACATGTCTGGCTCTTTCTTCACCCCCTCACTTCCTGTCTTTTCCTCACTTTCTGTCCTTTTTCTTAAAATTCTTCTTCTTCTCTTACCCCCGTCCTCCTCTACAGGTTGTCCCTTTCATCTTGCTCTCCCCCTCCTCCCCCCCCTTATACTCTGATCTCTTCTATCCTCTCTTCATCTCCCAATTATCTCTCTCCCTCTCTCCCCTCTCCTTCAAACCCTCCTCATCCTCTCTCTCGCTCCTTCTCCCTGTTCCCTCTGAGACTGTGCTTGGCTCATTGTATTTACTCTCTCCGTCTCTGCTGCCTCTGTTTATTACCTATTCAGTGAAGAGGCAGCAGAGACGGAGAGAACCAGCCCTTCGGAGGATTTTCCTCCCAACTCTCCCGCTGCTGTCGGTTGCTGAATCTTAAAACGCCACGATGGAAAATTGATTGTTTCAGTTTTTTTTTCCCCCCTTTCATCTTTTTCAATTTATTCCGTATTGAGCGCCGGCTCCTGCCCGTTATGTCAAACAAAGTTCACATGACCTGTAGTTACAGGAGGCGGGGAGGCGGGGTATCTTGTATTGTATCTGAATGAAATCCCAAATTAAGATGTAATGGATTATGTTAATTAATATGCTATCAGTTCTGGAAACATGGGAAATGAACTGATTTGTCCCTGAGCTGTTTAGAAACTTCTTCAGCGCCGTTAACATCAAACTTAATTAGATGGCAGATGTGATTCTCAGGCATGTTGAAGTCACGATAATATTATAGGTTTACAGGTAAGATGGGTTGTTTTGCAGCGTTCTCATTTATCCACCATGAAAGCTGCAGCTTGCCCTTCAGCTCCGACTGCAGAAAACCAACATTTCCTTGGATCTCTCCTTTTTGTTTTGTTCTTGTTCTCTCATTTGGCTTCGTTTCCTGTACCTGCAGGCTGCCTCCCCTTCACAATGCAGTCGGGTGCTGAAGTGTCGCTCTGCCTGCCCCTCAAAGCTATCACAGGCTTTCACAATAGCCCGCGGCACTCTTTTGATCAGCCCTGAAGCTTGATCTGAACACCTCCAAGCGCCGTTTACACCGCAGCGGGGGGGCAGAGCTGCCGATGATGGCGGAGACTTTAGAAGGTGTATCAGCTGTGAAGTAGATCTGAACTTTATAGTATAATAATAGACTTCAGTGTTATGTAAACTCCTGTCTCACTCAAGAAACA